>JAPQNM010000048.1:19591392-19636392 GCA_029783475.1 Metacarcinus magister
CAAGCCACTAGGTATTAACCGTGCTGCGCCACTCTGGGTCGCACACATACCACACTCCGTCACCCTTCTGTGAAACACCATTATAACACCCCCTCAAGGTGTTCAGGGCCATAAAGCCTAACCACTAGGCTTCACATAGAGGTCGCCACTCCGTCATTACATGGAGAAAATACACACATACCCGCACGTCCACTACTGGCCGTTGCACAAGTTAACACACCCAAGCTCAGATACGCTAACTGGGAAGGATAAGTAAGTACGTTCTCGAGATTACCGTCCCTGACACATGTGAGGTACCTAGGGCGGGGTTATACCCCTGGGGGACATTCCACCCTTAGCGTAGGCATCCACCCACTGTCCAGCCCAGGAATATAAAACTCTCTGAATTCAATGAGAGCTCTTAGTCTCCCCAGACGACCTCACCACGTCCCAACTTAAATCGTGGAGAGGGGGGAGAAAAGAATATACTCTCACTGAACTCTAACACACAAGTGATAATCCTCTCTGAGATAAACTGCCTCCTCAGAGTAGCATGTTACAATAGTACCATAATACGAACAATAATAATATTACCAGTGCCCACAATGCTCTCAAAATAGCATACAAAAGTCCTCTCCCCTAAGTCACACCGGGGGAATGCGGAACTCTGAGTTCTCTTACCACAAGACGAGACAATACTTCCTCGGAGACACTAAACGAGGAGTCTACTAAGTCCCTAGCTCATATGGGGATATTAGGAGTGCGAGAGGAATGTAGCCAAATCTCACTGCAAAACAAGGCAGATGTAATTATTATGTTAAGTGAGATCCCTAACCATCCCTCTCATTTCAGCACCTCCTCCTACAATACCTAACAACCTTATAACTCGAGAGAAAGGCGAGCCACTGGAGAGAGCAAATAAAACACGGATGAAATAGGGAAATCTCTCCACTCCCTTTCCGTACGTCTACTCAGCTCGAATCTCTAAGCGTGTCTGCCTGCCCAAGAGACCGTTACACCCCACCGGTCCGACCCGCCACCCACCTAACAGATGCCAAGTGACATATTATACAAACAATAATCTCGTCATGCCACAAGGAATGGAACATTCTTATACCCTCTCAAAACAACATCCCCTCATGTCTAGAAGGCGGAAATAAACAGTAGTGGGCTTCCAAAGATGTAATGATGAATGTAATAAAGAAATTATCGTGGAAGGGCGGGGGAGACAGGCAGCTGGGGGGTGACATAAGGAGCTCGCGTGCCACACAGATGACTAATGCACAAAACAAAATAATATATCGCCCATTATGACACTTCCCCTCCCCTGGGAAAATTTTTACAAGTCTTACGAAGACTTGTAAAAATTTTAACAAAACATGCATAACTCAACCCCGCGATAGACAGTCCACCACGACATTTTCAATCCCCATTCACCACGAAGCTGGCGATCTCTTTAGCTCGCTCCGAGAGTGGCACCTGCCAGTACCCCTTTACTAAGTCCACCTTCATGATGTAGGTGGCCGTCCCGATACGGTCCACCGAATCATCCACCCTGGTGTCCGTCTTTGACAAAGCATTCACCTTACAAAAATCTATGCAGAAGCATACACGGCCATCAGGCTTTGGCTGGAGGGTGACAGGTGAGCTCCACTCACTAAAGGTCCTCTTAACAAGACCTAAGCCTAACATATAGTCAAGCTCCTCCTTCAGTGCCTCCTGCTTCTGCGGATTCACGGTACGGGAGAAGCTTAACTGGCTTAGCATCCCCCACATCTATATCATGCACCGCCAGTTGGGTCCTCCCTGGGGTGCTACTGAAGACCGCTGGATATTTACGCAGGCGGTCCATCATCTCTCGCTGGCGCACCGGCGCCAGGTGGCTCAGCTTCTCCTCCAGAAGCTGGGCACTGTTTCTCTCCCAGTGCTCCGTGGGCACCACAGGCTCAGTGCCCCACTCCTCAGGTACTACTCCCTCACTGCTGAAAAATAAAACTAAAGGTGCCTCTTCCTTGGCGGAAACTAAACTGCCCTTCTGGCCAACCCTACGAAAGTAAGGCTTTAACATATTTACATGGCACAGCTGTGCCTTCTTGCGCCAATCAGGAGTAGTCACCAGGTAGTCGAGGTCACCCACACGACTCTCAACCACATAGGGGCCGCTGTAGCGTGCAGCCAGCGGCTGTCCCTGATGGGGAAGAAGAACCAACACTGCATCCCCGGGGGCGAAACAGCGGTACTTGGCCTTACGGTCATAGTACGCCGTCATCTCCTTCTGCGCCTGCCCCAGGTGCTGCTTGGCCACCTCCAGAGCCTTCAACACCCTCTCTCGTGCCACCAGCACCGTACTCAACAGGGACTCTGGGGGTCTGTCCTGGGCATCACACCAGGCGTCCCTCACAACATCTAAAGGGCCCCGCACTCGGTGCCCGAACACCAGCTGATTGGGAGAGAACCCCAAGGACTTCCCTCACAGCAAACAACACATACGGGACTGCCTCATCCCAGTCCCTCTCCTGCTCAAGACAAAATGACCTCAACATCGTCTTGAGTGTCTGATGGTGCCTTTCCAAGGCGCCCTGTGACTGAGGGTGATAGGCACTGGAAAGCACGTGCCTGACACCCCAGTCCTTCATAGACTGTTCAAACACCTTAGAGGTAAATTTGGCATCTCTGTCAGACTGAATCTCCTGCGGCAGTCCGAAGTGAGTGAAGTACTTGAGCAGTTCCTTCACCACTACTTTCGCATGAGCATGAGCACCTCCTCCTACAATACCTAACAACCTTATAACTCGAGAGAAAGGCGAGCCACTGGAGAGAGCAAATAAAACACAGATGAAATAAGGAAATCTCTCCACTCCCTTTCCGTACGTCTACTCAGCTCGAATCTCTAAGCGTGTCTGCCTGCCCAAGCAACCGTTACACCCCACCGATCCGACCCGCCACCCACCTAATAGATGCCAAGTGACATATTATACAAACAATAATCTCGTCGTGCCACAAGGAATGGAACATCAAGCCCAGCTTCTTATACCCTCTCAAAACAACATTCCCTCCTGTCTAGAAGGCAAAATAAACAGTAGTGGGCTTCCAAAGATGTAATGAAGAATGTAATAAAGAAATTATCGTGGAAGAGCAGGGGAGACAGGCAGCTGCGGGGGGTGGGACATAAGGAGCTCGCGCGCCACACAGATGACTAATGCACAAAACTAAATAATATATTGCCCATTATGACAATATATATATGTATATATTTATATATATGTATATATTTATATATATTTATATTTATATATATATATATTTATATTTTTATATATATATATATATATATATATATATATATATATATATATATATATATATATATATATATATATATATATATAGCCTAAGGTCCCGGGTTCGAATCCCCGATATCCACTGACCACTTTTCAATATTTGATATCACCGCCGAGTGGCCAAAGACTACCTAAATTGCTGCCATACTGTCCTCAGAGGGGACTTACAACGTTAATATGCATCTGATGCTGTAGCAGTAATAAGCCTCACACGTTCTCAACATATTCGAGAGAACTTAATCATTCTAGGTGTCACTATAAAAATTCTAAAACCTACACCAAATATCAGGCGAGGCAAGTCCATCTGTGCCTCCATATGCCTACCGGTGCCAAAGGTTAATGATATAGAGAAAATATATATATATATATATATATTCTTGATGACCCTTGCTAAAGGTTCTTGCACACCTGGTGTGACCATTGGATCATATCAGGTGCGGGGAGGGAAAAAGCATGAGTTAAGTATGAAGTGGCAGGGATAAACCTTAGGACTCTGTTGTGGATACGATCCCCAACCTCATCTCCATTTGCATGACTGACCTGATGCACAGTGTTTGGATGGGCGGAGTGAAAAGTACACAAGTTTGTTTACCGATGATGTAAAAATAGTAATAAAAGTAGGAGTAGATGAGGAGTGCAAAAGCTTACAAGAAGATATTGATGAAATATACAATTGGAGCCATGAGTGGGAAATTAAATTTAATGCCAAGAAATCTAAAGTTTTATAAATGGGCAAAAGCACCATAAGACCAAGATGGAGTTATAAAATGGGGAGTGATTCAATTACGAAGAAAAAAATTACCAGCATTATAATCCAAAGCAGTTTGTATCCTGAGAAACATATAGTCAAAATTAGAAGAGAGACCCACAAACTCCTAACAAACATCAGAGAGGCATTTAGTTATTTGGATGAAGATATAATGAAGAATCTGATTGTGGCAATGATAGGAACCGGTTTGGAATACGCTGAAACAATGTGGTCCTCATATAAGAATTTTTTTTTTTTAGAAAAGTTGAAAGAATATATAGAGCAGTAACTAAGATGATGCTGAGCTAAAGGAACCTGACATATGAAGAGAGATTAGAAAGATTAGGTATACTACCTTTACATGAAAAAAGAAAAAGGAGATTTGATAGCATTAAACAAGGTGATGAAAGAAATGGACAAAATTGACTAGGATAACTTGTTTGAGTGGAGCACAAGTGAGACAAGGGGTCATGACAATAAACTAAAGAAGACTTAATGCCTGATGAATATCAAGAAACAAAGCTTTCCCTATAGGCGTACTGACACCTGGAATAGCCTCAAGGAGGAGATAGTGAAGGCAAAAGACATTCACAGATTTATGACCAAACTTGATAACTTCAGATAAAAAGACAGGACCCTTTGAGCATAGCTCACTCTGTATATCAAAAAATTATTAAAGAAATGTAAGAATCCTTTATTTCGTGACATTTTGATAAGTTCACAATCCAGTGAAATTTAAAAATTTTGAATGGTTTATACTAAAAATCCAACAAAGTACATCAATTTACCTTAAATCCAAGGAGTGGAGGTCTAGAACAGCTTGTGACAAATTTCAGAAGTTGACGTTTTTGTGTTTCATTGAACTCTCTTAGGACTTGCCAAAAGGCTTGTATTGTTGGATTTTCAGTACTGTAGATGCCTGGAAAAAAAATCTGATCTAAGTACATATAAACCTAAGTTAATAATTTGCATTCATTACAGTAAAAACATTGTGACCAGACTGACTGGGAAGTATTGTGGTATGTGCTATTCTATTCTATATTCTTTTGTCTCTAACGCCACGCTCCCTGAGAATGGTAGAAGAGTTTCCACCTCTCCCTATCTATACACTCTCTCCTTGCTTGTTTAAGCCCTCCCTCTCTGTCAGCACCTCTCTCATGCATATACTCCTTCATTCTATCCTTCAATTTTACAAGTGACCTTTCTCTCCTATTAGGAAACCTCAATTTCATTCACATACAATCGACTTTCTTCAAAAATTCTTCACTCTTTATTCTCTCATGATAACCAAATCAACTCAAAGTATTTATTTACACCTATTCCACTATACCACACTTGACACTCCATTTGCACAAGTTCTCATGCCACATCTTTCATGCACGATTCAATTGATCTCATCCTCTCAAATATCTCAATTACATGGCATGCACTCTTAATTGCTGTCCCCTATTAAATGACCAAATTTCTGATCAATATGTCAATATTGGCAGGAGAATATTGTTCCTTAAAACTCTCTTTACCTCCATGGAAACATTCCTTCATTTCATAACCCTTGTTAGTGATTTTATAGCACACGTCTTTCATATCCGTCTCTCTTACTTCTCCTTCCATCACTCCATGCTTGAACAACACTGTTCTCAAATACTTAAACTCTTTCACTTCCTCCATAAACTCTCCTTACACCTTCCTACTGCTATATGGCATACTAAACTTAAATACATCTACTTTCTTTCAAAAATCATCACCTTATTTTTTCCCAGCATTCACTTTTACCTTCCTTCTTGAGCATTCACTATGAAATTTATCCACCACTCTCTGCAAGAAGCAGCATCATCTACAAACAGACATACCACCACCGCCCAACTCATTACAAAAATTTTTATTCATGCAGTTTCATTTACCACTTTAGCTTTAATTTCTTGTACATTCATTCATAAATATATTAAATACCCATGGTGACATCAAACATCCTTGTTTCACTCTTACTGTTATAGGAAAACTCACTGAGCTCTTCATGCACTTGCCTATAAAATGCATTAAATCCTTCCAATAACTACCTGTCAACACCATAAATTTCCAGAATGATGCAGAGTTTTTCCATCAACTCTGGTTTTTCTAGTGTAATGTCTTATGAGACAATTTTCAAGTTAAAATTATAAAGAGCATGATCAGTGTGATCATGGTGGTTTAGGAGCAGTTGGGCTGGCGAACTTAGAGTCCTAATATCCGCTGGCCACTTTTCTTTGGTATTACCGCCGAGTGGCCAAAGATCACCCAAATGCTGCCATAACACTATCCTCAATAGGATTTGCAAAGTTATATGCATTGAGGAGCTTCTGCTGGCAGCATGTAAGCCTCTCTCTCAACAACAAAAAGAATGAAGAAAAACTAGGTGGCCCTATATAAAATCTAAAACCTGCGCTACTAATGGGCGGAGGCTGACCATCTAAAGAGAGCCTCCATCAAGCCTACCGGCTATATATATATATATATATATATATATATATATATATATATATATATATATATATATATATATATATATATATATATATATATATGTATTTAAAAAACAAAATAAAAAATTTCAAAATAAAAAAATTTGGTCCATTACATTCAATCTCTTCTTCTCTGCTACTCCCTTATTCCATGTTGCAGCCCCATACAGTACAGTTGGCATAGCTACTCTCCTTCATATAAATTTCTCTTTGCATTAATTCCCACAGCTCTACAACTAAACACTTTTTTCATTCTTCTCAACACATTTCCTACATCACTGATCCTAGACTTCACCTGTCTCTATTATTCCATCTACAAAAATTTTCTATCCTAAATATTTAATACTCCACTTCCTGCAGCAGCTCACCATTCAATGCAAAATTCATCCTTCTACCACCAACTACTCCTAGTGCCTTTCATTACCTTACTTTTACTTCCAATCACACTCAATTTCTTTCTTCTACCCATTCGTCCAAATTTTTCCACCAGTTGACACAGTCTCTATACTGAATTCACCACGAAAGTGGTATCATCTGCAAAATAGCAGCTGATTCAGCTTCCACTCTCTACTATCAGCATTTACCACTACCTAACATTCTCACATTTACCTTCCTTACCACACCATCCATATAAATATTGAACAGCCATGGTGACATTCCATATCCTTGATGTAGTCCCACTTGAACAGAAAACCACTTACTTACTCTATTTCCTTCTCTTACACATAGAAACTTTTCACACCACTTAGCAGTCATATAGATAGATAGACCATTGAAAGTTTTCCTACCGCCATATCTGGTGTTATCCATCAAGTCTTCAAGATCAATAGGAACAGAAGCACCAGATATTAACATCTGAAGTTCTCGCCAGTCAAACATCTGAAGCCATTCCAATGGCACAACATCTACCACTCCTGCAACAAAAAGGCACTCTTGATGCAGGGATAATATTAAAAAAAAATTTATGTAAGGTAGAGCTTGAAACTTTTAAACAAATCTTTTTGTTCAACATACTAAAAAGATAGGTGATACTGAACAAACTAATTACTAGTGAATGGAGTCATTTGTGAAAATTAATAAATAGATTTAACAAAAGACAACAGATACCATCTGTTTAATATCTTCATTGATGGAAGAATGGTAAGCGAACAAAGGTCAAGAGTGATATATGGCAGTAAAAGAAAGTGAGATGTGAGTCAGTTTACATAATACCTATTCAATTTGTAAATATATGCTTCAAACCTTTTTTGAAAGCTTGACTCTGCTTTGCAATCTGCTTGTTTAACTTATAATCAGCCATACGATAAATGTACTCGATCCGGTTTTCATTAATCACTGGGATGTTGGAGCCATTTGGAATCAACTCCTCAATCTGAAAAAAATAATACATAATTCTCCTTTAATCAAAATCTAATAAATTATACAATGTTATACGTTAATACAACACTTAACTGCTGTGGTCAAGACCCCCAATTATCAAACCACCACTTCATTATTGCATAAATCACTCAGAAAAGTCATTCCTATGACAGAAAGCATCGAATATTACGGTTTTCTACATGACCAAGTCCTTCCTGAAAGGTATTGTTTAATATTCCAAGCCTGAATACCTGCACTGTCCCTGAGGAGCTTTTTCTCTTCATTTTTTTCTCTATGACAATGTTGACTGGTCACAAATTATACTTTAAATTTCCACCTGCCATCTACTATTAACCTCAAACCAATAGCATCACAACATACTGTGTTCTGTCCCAGGTTGGAGTTAAGGACAGTGAAGTCAAGTCCCAAGTCCTGCACATCTCCATTGTAAGTCTTAAGGGAGAGTAAATTACGGCACAACTCAGGGTCCAATGAGTCCAAGTGGTGGATTTCAGCTGAGGATGAGGACCGACCCAAGAGTTTGGACAAAAAGAACCCAGCGAGTGGTACTTCCACCAGTAGGTTTTCATACAGAGCCTGTAAAAAAAATACAATATTGACAAAAAGAGTCCAGCAAGTGGTACTTCCACTAGTAGGTTTTCATAGAGCTTATAAAGAATACAATGTTTTAGTAGCCATGATACTTGCATATATTCCACTATGCATCTTGCTTTATATTTTTCTTTTCATTTAAATTTCATGTTTTTAGTATATCATCTATATGGAGGGTGTATTGAAGGTATTTAAGAAAAAAGATACTTGATATAAAACAAGTACATGGCACAAAAGTGGTAAAAAGAAAAAGAAAGGAAATGCATGGTGAAGAGATGAGGTCAGAGAAGTAGTTAGGAAGAAAATAGAATAATACATAAGGGCCATTATGAAAAATATTAGTTTGCCTAACACTACTGCTATACAATTTTCTGTAGAATTCTTCTGCTACCTTGATCACCTCACCTCTATTAAATGTAATCTGACCGTGTTCATATTCTAAAGCACAAAGTCAGGTGACCACAGGATGGTGAAATGTAAAGTAACGCTAGACTTAATGAGAGAAAGAGAGAAGCTATTAAGAATGAAGAGGCCAAATATCCCAACAGTCAAAGAGAAGTCAGATGAGGGTTTTTTTTTTTTCTTTTTTTTTTCTTTTTTTCTTTCTTTCTTTCTTTCTTTCTCTTTCTTCTTCTCCTTTTACCCATGGCGCCGGTAGGCTTCAGGGAGACCTTAGGGGGTTGGCCTCCGCCCGTTAGTAGCGCGGGTTAGATTTTTTAAGTGACTCCTTGTTTCTTCTTATTGATAGGCTCATGCTGCCAGCGGAAGCTCCTCGCGCATATAACGTTGCAGTCCCAGCGAGGATGGTGTTATGGCAGCATGTGGGTGATCTTAGGCCACTCGGCGGTAGTAACGTAGAAAAGTGGCCAGCCCGTGCCGAGGCTCGAACGCGGGACCCTGAGCTGGTATGCCCGACCGCTAGCCACTAGACCACCGCCTCCCCAATTACAATCCAGAACATGTATTCACAACTAATTGACAAAGTGAATGGAGACATGTAGAGCTTAAATAACAACCTAACAAATTTAGTCTTAGAATCAGCACTAGAAGTAGGTGGGAAAGCACCCAAAAAAAACAGTGGTAAACTCTCAATAGCCATCAAGGTTCTCATAAGAAAACGTTGACAAGACAAGACACAATATAAGCAGTTGAACTGTCAAAAACCATAAACAAGAGAAAAACTGATGACATTCGAAAGTACAACATGAAAATGATACAGAAAACTCTAAATAATAATAATAATAATAATAGTAATAATAATAATAATAATTATAATAATTTTATTTCACCTGAGGGCATAGGAAGGCATGAGGGAACAAGTATGAAACTTGCAAGGTGAACACTTGCCATTGGCAGAAAGCAACTTTATGCTTTAAAAGATGAACACGGTCAGATTACATTTAATGGAGGTGAGGTGATGAAGGTAGCAGAAGAATTCTACAGAAAATTGTATAGCAGTAATAATAGGCAAACTGAAGACCCCATTATGAACATTGAAGTACCCTGCGTATACATGATTGAGATAAAGAAAGCACAAAAAGCAATAAGCAGGGACAAAGCAGGTGGTGCAAATGGCTTTTCGATTGACTTAATCAAGGATGAAGGCAATTTTCTTTTAGACAAACTCGCAACACTTTTTACCAAATGCTTGCAAAACTGTACTGTACCAAGTACAGGAAGTATTCATTTTACGATAGCAATGCGTTCCTTGAAACCCTATCGTAAACCGAAATAGCGTATACCGAACCCATTTTTACATGTATTAGATAGGGATGCGTTCCAGCACATTGCTAAAGTCACTCCTTCAGGTTCAGATACATACATAAAGACATACCTTAGTGTAAAAATAAACAAATTGAATGTAAATAATAAAGAAAATAAAGAAAAGAATAAAGAAAAGAATATAATTATGCAATCATCTGATCAGCTGATGCGGGCGACGTAGGCGGTGAGGCGGAGGTCGAGGGTGAGGCGGGCGATTCAAAACCTGAACTTGATTTGAAGAACGTCGAGATCGTGGACTGTTTGGCACAAGGTTTCACCGTGTTTGTAATGGTGGCGGGGGAATGACTAGTTGTCGGAGTTGGCCGCATGTAGCGTAGCGGCGTGGTGGCGCTGCATGGGCCACCACGCCGATGTGGCCACGCCCAATTCGCCACGCTGATTTTGGCGCCTTTTTTGAATATCGTAACTGCGAATCAAGTATCGTAAATCGAAAAAAGGGTACTAATTGGCTAGTATCGTATCTGCGAATTTAACGTAAACCAAACTATCGTATAACAAAGACTTCCTGTACTTGGAAAAATGCTATAATAATACTAATTCACAAAAAAAGGAGACATCACAGACCTAAACGTGGGAGCAGTTTCAAGCCCTCTCGCCACTCTTGCTGAAAGCTTAGACTGGCAATGTGATGCACTATTGTGCACAATAGCACAAACTTACTACACGATAGCATTGTTTGTCCAGCTATGTGGATGGCAAGATAGCAATAAAATACAGTAACGGTATAACACAGTAGCGGAAAATGTGATAGGGTTGAGTGTACCAAAGAAGTTACTTAATAATCTTGGATATAATGAACAAAGGTATTATTTAATTCAGCAATTACTGGTGACCAACAGATATTAAATGTGGCACATGTGGAATCCTCTTCCTAATCCCTGCTGCCTACCTCATTCCATCAGCTACAATTCAGCTACAAAAAATTTGTAAGCTGCCTACAATCGTTTTCCTTTCAGGATAACAACTTTTTGTAAAAGTTTTTGAAAGCATTTAAAATGAGCGGCACACTTTGTAAGTGTGGGGGTATAAGAATTTTGCTTTGACATCATCACTGGTGGCAGCCTCTACTAGCACATCTTGATTCGCCAAAGGAAGTAAATTGTGTATAACACTTATTGATGGACAGCCAAATGGATTAATTTCAATAAATTGAAAGAAAAAATATATATATGGACTAATGAACTGCAATAGATATAAAAAAAAAGCTCTGTAAAGACAACGAAGAGCTGGGAACACAAGAGGTGGAGGTAATTGTCATTTACCAGATTTTTCTGTACCACAAATACAGAAGAAAATGGAATATGATATCACAAATTGTACAACTGTACAAGTATGACTTGTGGAAGAGTAGGAGACATGTTTGGTTGGTCAAAGTCACAAAATCATGACGGAATATGTGGGGTAGCTTCAGTCCGCTCTGCCTGCTTATGCTACATGCTACTAGGGCATGTGTGGTGCCTTGATTGAATTTTCAATCACCTGCTTGAAAAATTTTAGACTATTTGTATAATTTGGATTTGGCCTCATTATCTAAATTTTCAAAAATATTGGGATTCTCGGACTATTGGTGTTTGAATTATAGGACTTTTGCTGTATTCCCTTTTTCATGCTTTGTTTTGTTCACTATAGTACATTTATTTTCAATGTTATATTGTATACATCTCTCTTTTCTTTCACCATCTCCTTAACCTTATCTGTCCACCACTCTCCCATTCTTTCTTCTTCTCTAATTTCACCACTTTTTATCCCCACCATTCCCGTTGTCCAACAATAAATTTTTAAAGTTTTAAAAATCTACTCAGCATTTACATCTCTATTCACATTTTCTCATTAATTCAGCATCAGCATTTCAGTTACCTCTTTATGACAATAATTTATTCTATATTCAAGAATTTATCAAGTGTTGCAGCAGCTTCACCTTGCCTAACATCCTTCCAATGAAGTAATAGTGTGTCTGGTAGTTCTCTGCAATGAGGTGTGCCCCTGGGTTAGGGTAGAGTGTGTTGTCCAGGGTAAGGAGGAAGAAGCCTCGTGTAGGGTCAAAGGCAGTCTTAAGAAGCTCTGACAAGAACTCCCTGAATATTCCACCTCCATCAATGCCCACTTCATTGAGGCCCACTGCATTCATCAGACGGACCCGCATGCGCAATCGCAAGTTGGGCTCTGGAAGAAATATGGTTTGATTATATTATTGCAGGAGTGGTGATTTTTTATAATTTCTGTTAAGAAGCTGTACAAGTCAATGAACTTGAGAAATTCTACAAACCAGCAAGTGTTACTGTTAATGAATGAAGATCTGTGTTAGTTTTTGATATAGGTACAAAGTAAATTTTTTTCCCAAAAGAAATCAATGCATGTTTGTAATGATGAAACTGTCAGTTAAATTAAATTCATAGTGAAAGGAAGTTAAAGTATTACAAATGATAAATGGATAAGGTTGAACAGTACATTATTCAAACAATGGCCATTCCCTCTAACTATCAAGTTCTGCCAACTCCAGCAGAATGACAATGGTTCAAACAATCACTACCACCTCATCACTACATATACCAGGTCATAATTCATAACTTACTCCCTGTTTCAATCCAGATTATAATGGGTTTAGTCAACTTATGTCAATCCATACTTAAAGAGCATCCTTTTAATTTTTTTTTTTTTTTTTTTTTTTTTGCATTTACACCAGTAGAAAGGGTCTTTATTTATTTATTTATTTTTTTTGCACTTCGTCAAGATGGTGATCTGAGACGAATCTCCACATATCATATCCATGGGCTGAAGAGTCCTTTATGAATAATAAAAGGTTACTACCATGAGGTAGAACTAAATTAAACATAAATTGTGTGAAAAACAACAGATGCAGTTAAACTAAAAACCTAGTCATAGGGACACCATTATCATAATTAAATTACCAGTAACTAAACTGTAACAGTAATTCAGTAAAAATAATGCTGGTATTAATGCTGGTAATGCATCCTCGAGCTTCAATTATTGCTGACCATCACTGTTTTGACAGGGTACAAGATAAATATACCACATTAGATGTGTAATACTATTTCTTATAACCCTCTTTTATACCCCCCCGAATATAAATAAGTATTATTTTTCCTGCTCTGACATATGCATTAGAAACATGCACATGGAATGCAGCACAGCATCGAGAATACATGCAGTGAAGATAAGTCATGTAAGATCTGTCAAGATGGGATGGAGAGCAATGAGAATGGGTATGAGAACTTTGGCATAGATACAGCAGCAAAGGGAATTGACTATGGAGTGGTTCAATGGATAATGTGTGGTACACTGAGGAGGAACATGAGGACATGAGGAAAAAGAATGAAAATTAGTTTGTTAAGGGACTGAACATGAAAAGTTTAAGAACAGAATACAAGACGGAGGCCACCAGTGAAGTGGAGGGACAGAGTGAATGAGTATTGGAGAAGGATGACAGGAGTGGCTTTGATTACACAGTGAGGGAATGCCAGGTAAAGCTGGAAACTTTTCTGCTATGGTCACCCCCTTGAGGGAAGTCCAGGAAGGGGAACGAGGCATTGGAGATATAGATAGATAGAAAAGATGTGTATACATAAACTAGGGGACTATACACAACCTAAACAAACTACTGTACTACTGAGAGATGTAATTAACCTTGCCTGGCCAATGGAGACTGTGTTTGTCTTCATTAATCCAGTGTTTAGTACGATATAAATGTACTCCTAAGAAGTGTTTTTTATGTACTGTATTTCACGGCTTATAAGACGCTGCATTTTGGAAGACGCACCCTGATTTTGGAAAGAAATTTCTAAGAAGAAAAAGGAGAAAAAAAAAAAAAGCTACCCGATATACAGTAATTTTCACACAAGAACACACTCACTATTCATTATCTTCATTCAGCAATGTTCATTGGCCATTATTTTCATTAAAGTTTACTTAAAGACTTATGGTATACAAAGAAATGTAAATGGTAAGTAAATATACTACACATCTTTCATTGTCTAAAGTTCGTTTTATTTCTATATAAATTAATTAAAAAGTAAACAAACATGCACACGATAAATATCTTAATAAATGTCTTATGGCATTCAAATTACTTATAACAGGTAATTATCATATGAGAGATTGAATTGAATAGCTACCTAAGTTAACCTCCTACAACATTCGTCTTGGAAGACGCATGGGTATTTTTCAGGGTATTGTTTAGAGAAACAAGTGAGTCTTATAGGCCATAAAATTACTGTATACAGTGGGACCTCTAATTCCGAATTTAACACGTTCTGGCAGCTGTTTGAATTGGGAAAACTTCGGAATTGGAAACTATTTTCCTCATAAGAAATAATGGAAAGTAAATTACCAGCCTATGCTGGCTTAGGGCAGTTTGGAGTGATAGCGCATTAATTTTTCTCCTCGCAGTGAACCTGCCTAGTTTGGTAGCACCTGTCTAGTTTAGCTCTACTGATTCTTGGAAATTATAAGCACCTTCACCGTTGCTAGGTAGTGTTCTTTGAAGGGGTTAAGAATGTAACTTTTCACAAACTGCATACTTCCAAGTACTGTAGCCCTAACTGTACATGTGTGCTACTGTACTACAATACTGTATTTACTGGCAAGTTCAGACTCCCACTAAATTCCTAGCTATTTTCATCAGATTTATAACATCTGTCCAGACATTTAATTTTTCCATTAATAAATCTATAAAACAGCTTTAGTTCTTCCTTGCATTAATCAACTATATCTTTTTCATATATTTTCTCTTTGTCTCTTCTAACTCTTATTATATATTCATACCTTTCTAGTTTATATTCTTCTTTCCTTTCCTGGATTGGTTTTCTTTTCATTCTCCTCCATGCTTCATCTCAACTCTTTTTAGCTCTTTCACATTTTCTGTTAAACCAGAGTTTTTTTTACATTTTTCTTTTGCTTTATAAAATGGAACGTATTCCTTGACTTCTTGTTCATATATCACCAGGAAGAGATCATATTTTTCTTATACGTCCTTTAATTCCTTAATTTTCGTCTAGTCAGTTTAATTTAAAAACCTCTTCATCACAATATAGTTTACTTTTGCATAATTTCTTCTTTTCTTCTTGTATGATTCCTCCTGTATGTCTTTTATTATATCTCCCTTAATCTCAATTTCCAGGACCACATGGTCATTCCTTCCAAAGGGGCATTCATAATTAATATCTTTTTCCAGATTTATTCCTTTGGTAAATAATAGGTCCAATCTTGATGGTTTACATTCTCCTCTAAACCTTGTAATTTCAGTTACCCATTACTCATCGTTAGTCTCAATAATCTATTTCCCCATGTATTTTCACCTCTGCTTTCAAAAGTTTCCCACTTTTCTTCACTACAATTAAAATCTCCCACCAGTGTTACTCTTTGACTGCTTTTAATAATCTTTTCTAAGCTCTCTAGGTTATCTTCTATTATTTCTTTCATGTTTTGGGGATACATATGCAACAACTATTATTTGGCTTTCTCCATATCTTGTCTTAATCTGAGCACTTATCAATTCTGCTTTCCCTTTTCCATACTCTACATTTTTAACTTTTACCTTAGATTTTATCATTAGCATCACACCACCACCTTTTTTGTCTTTTCTATCCTTCCTCCATATATTATAATTATCATCCTCAATGTTAGTGTGGATTTCCTCCTGCTAGCCATACAATTTCTGGTTTCTATTTTTTTAGATAATTTATTAACTCTAGTTTTCTTGCTATTATTCCATCCATGTTAGTATACATTACTTTTATTTCATTACTCCCTTTTGTAACTGCTCCATTCTTTTCTTTCTAACATCTGTTGTTTATGTACCATTGCATTATTTTGTTGTCCTTTACTTTCCAAAACAACTTAGTTTTTTCCTCTGTTGTTCTTTCATAATTTTTCTGCTTTGCCTCTTCCTTCAATTCTTTAAATTTTGTCTCTCTTCTTCATTCATACTCTTTTTAATGAACACATCTTTATATTCTTCAATGTCCCTGAGTTTGTAAGTCCTAACTAAGATCTCTTCTGTTGCAGTCTGTGTTTTAAGTCTCAGTTTGATTGGTCTAACATCTCCTTCAATGTATGGACCTAACCTCATTACTTCCTCTACTTCTTCCTAAAATTTAGTATTCTCATACTCATCATTTAATTGTTTTAGTATTTCCTTTATGCATTTAGTTTCTGTTTTTTCTCTCTTTATTTTCATAGGTATAACTTTTCTTTCAATCCGTATATTATTACATTCTCTTTCTTCTCTGCTGCGTCTCTGACTATGTTTTTATTAATTTTTAATACTTTAATTACTTCTTTTTTCCATTTTCACTTTGCTTTCCATTTCTTGTAGTTCAAATATTTCCTTGAAGCTAATTTTATCCTTTTCTTTTTCTTTTTTCCAGGCTTTTACTTAATTGTTAACAAAATCTTTAAATTCATCTCTAATGTCTTGTTTTGAAAAACCTTGGGTGTTCTTTAAGGCTTCATTTTCACTTGTTAGTTTCTCAATCACCTTTACCCTCTCATTGTTTACTTTCTTGAGGTTGTCCATTTCATTTTTCAAAATTTTTTTTTCCTTACACAATTCATAGAAATTTGACTCATTAACGTTCATCCTCTCCAATAAATTCTCAAGTGATTTTTCACATCCACTCACTTCTTTTCTTACTCCCTTGTATTCACACTTCAATTTTTCAATCTCCTTTACCCTCTCATCATTTACCTTCTTGAGGTTATCTATTTCATTCTTCAAATCCTTTCTTTTTGAGCGCCAGTCAGTAAAAGTTGACTCAGCGGCTTTCATCGTGTGTGTGTGTGTGTGTGTGTGTGTGTGTGTGTGTGTGTGTGTGTGTGTGTGTGTGTGTGTGTGTGTGTGTGTTTTAAGGTAAGAGTTTGTGTACTGGACAAATTACATTATTTCCCAGGTTGAGTGAAACAGTATGTAATCATCATGCATGGTGGTGCAAAAATTATGCAGATTAATTTCTAACATTATTTTGTTCACTATTGAGTGGAGTGTAAAAAATCTAAGATCTATAAGAAGGATAGGGTAATTTCCAAAGTGATAAAGAAACAAGGAAAAACTGAAAAATTTTGAAGACCCATGCTACTTAAGTACTATTTTTTTCTGAACTAACTAGTGTACTGTATTTATTTTACTTTTCCTTGGTCTGCAAGCTCTTTTCAACAAACAAATGGAATTGAGATGTTTTAATTTGTGAAAAGAAGAGTTTCAAAAATATATGATACGTTGCCTTACATAAAGAGTTAATTATCTAGCATTGATAGTTTCTTACAATATATTGTATTTAACACCAATATTTTGGTCAAAAGGAGGGGTTATTATTTGGCAGAAGTTAACAGTCTCAACAGGTGTTACTACTTATCTTTTCTGTATTATTTTTAGGTCAGCATATTGTACAGTAGTTAATTATTTCCGGAAACCAATGGAAATTTATGTATGAACAAGTATTATTACAAAGATGGTCCACAGAGCATGGACACACACCCTCCCCCACCCCATAAATAACTAAATATTAAATGTTAGGTTTTGATAGGTTAAGTTAAAATATTACAATTTAACTGACAAAGCAAGGTTAGGTTAGGGAAAGTTAGATTTAGTTTTAAAAAGAAGCAATTTATCCCAGAGCAGTCAGGTGGACAGACGGAGCCAGCTCCATCTGTTGAATGTTGTGATAATGATCTAACCTAACCTATCGAAACCTAACATTTTTTTAATTATATATTGGGCGGGGGAGAATGTATGTCCCTGCGCTGTGAATCATCTATGAAGATTCTATGTAATAATAATTTTTCATAAATAAATTTCTATTGGTTTCCGGAAATAGATAACTACTGTACAATACACTGATCTAAAAAAATACAGAAAAAGTAAGTAGTAATGCCTGTGGAGACCACTTACTCCTACAGAATACTAACCCACGGAGGGAATGGGAGGAGGTAAGACAAAGAAGATATACAAGGATGGAGTGGATGCCATAGATGTGAGAGGAATACAAAATTATATATTGAAAAGCATATCAGTGTATTAAAATATCTAAAACTTTACATAAAAGGCAAATGGGTGTCAAACATGATAAAATCATTAGTTTCTCATTGTATCCCCGAAGTCTGACTAGTTGGTGCAGAAAATTCGTGGTCACTATTTATATTTACAGATGGTGACTACCTTGATAATTTTCATTGAGATGCTGCATTATCATATTAAGTAAGCAAACTTTAGCAGTGCACGAGTAATTTTCTTGATTATACAATATACTATTTTGTAAACAAATCAGCATGAAAGACTATAACACCTTATGAAAGCTCACACATGATTGGCTAATGGTGCGACAACAAAGCTTCTAGTGGCTACCATTCAAAACAGGGCCAGCTCCAGCTGACTGGCAAGTTTTACCCAGGTGAAACTAGGGAGTTGCAGAATACAGATTTTACAAGGCTAGTAGAGGCATGGTAAATGGAGCTGGTAAGTGACCTCTAGATAGTAAGTTTGAAGAATCCGACCTCAGGATTACTCCCTTTCTTCATGGTCATGAAGCTTCTAAATGAGTTGGAAGAAGCAGTGATATTTTCTGATGGTGCGAGAGGGGGCGTGGAGACTCCAGGTGTAGAAATAGAACTAACCACATCCTGTCCTTCATTCAATCCAGTATTATCTTTGAGGAATTCCTTCAAGATATCAACAGTACATGTTAGTTCTGCTATCTTTCTGTTACTGGCAATGAGCTTTCCATCATGCAACTTCGATTTTTCTTTCATCTTGCATCTCAGGATGCAAATGCTGCATATCTAAGAATGACCCATGTAGATA
The DNA here is from genome assembly GCA_029783475.1 of Metacarcinus magister. Classification (NCBI taxonomy): domain Eukaryota; kingdom Metazoa; phylum Arthropoda; class Malacostraca; order Decapoda; family Cancridae; genus Metacarcinus; species Metacarcinus magister. The sequence goes on from JAPQNM010000048.1 coordinate 19,610,530, forward strand.
TGAGAGGAAAAGCTACCAGTACACTAATTAAATTTTTTCAAAGCTATACTTAGAATTAGGGTAACGTTTTCAATTGAATTTACTAAAGAGGTTAGGTGAGTGTGACCAAAAAATTTAGAGAGAAGGGATTTGTTTTCTGGTTTACCTTCGAACACTGAAGTATTTATTGCTCAGGTACCTTAATATATCTTTTCTGTAAGAGTAACTTTTCTGTTTTTCTGTGTTATTAAAACAAAGTTTTGAAAGTTAGTCAACCAGAGGAATATTTTCAGAAGGAATGGGTAGGTATTAGGGTAATAAATCCACTTTTCAGTAAAATCACACATAGAGAACTTGCCCAGTTGCACCTGGAGGAGGGGTGAGGAATAAAGGGTCAGTGTCAAGGGTTAGAAAATTTACAAAATTAAGGTCTCAAGTCATGCAAACATTGAGAGATGAAAGGAGAAACAAGTGGAGAGCTGTGAAAGGAAGGTGTGTCATAGGATCATTTGGAAGCGGAAAGAAAGGTTTAAGAAACAGTATTCTCCTGTCAACACTGACATATGGATCAGACGTGGACATGAAATAGGGCACAGCAGTCAAGATTGCATGCTATAGAAATGAGTTATCCAAGAGAAGCAAGCAGCATGACAAGATGGGAGGATGAGAACAATGAAAGCATATATGAAAGATGTGGCATGGGAAGTTATGCAAATAGAGTGAATTGCGTTGTTGTGGAATAGGTGTGGAATACATTGAAGTGGTTTGGTCATATGGAGAGAAAGAAGAATGAAGAGTTTGTGAAGAAAAGATGTTTGAGTGAAACTGAGGGTCCTAGAAGGATAGGAAGGCCAGTAATAAGATGGAGGGATAGGGTAAAGGAGTACAAACATGAAAGAGTTGCTGATAGAGGGGGAGGGAATGAAAAAGCAAAGAGGGAGTATGTAGATAGGGAGAGGTGGAAGCTTTTCTGCCATGGCCATCCCCTTGGGGGACGTTCCCGGAGGAAACAAGGCGTCAGAGACTATTGAATAGATAGAATAGACAAATATATATCTAAGAAGCCTCATCACCTTGGAACTTTCCTCAAGAGGGTGGCCACAACAAAAGAATCTCCATCTTTACCTGTTTTAGCATTATCTTATTGCATGGTGAAGGCCATGCCTGTTATCTCTTTCCCTCCAGCACTCATTCACTGTCCCACCACTTAACTAATAGCATCCCTCTTGCATTTTGCCAATCAACTTCACTCATGTACATTTTCCTAAAAAACTCATTCTCATTCATTCTCATCATGTGTCCAAACCACCTCACATTTTACCTATTCAACCACTCCACAATCTATCTAGAATCTAGATAGATTGCGTGGGAATATCTATCTAGATTCTAGATAGATACTCCCACATTTTCCTTTGAATTAAACATGGATCATACAAGTCAAATTGCATAAATTTTCTACATATAAAATCAGTGCCTTTACACAATAAGTAAATTAAGAAGTATACAATAAAGATTTGTGATCAATGCAGTCTTACCATTATTATGTGATATTTTTTGAAAAGCATCTTCATAAATGTGACTTCTTCTAATAGCAACATTAATCACAGGCCGTTCATTAAACTCTGCCCCCATCTGACTAATGCTGCGGTCAATGCCCACCAGTTTGGTGAACAATTGCGTCCGGGACTCGAAGGGAATGACAAATGGAATTTCTCTCAGTATGGTGCCTCTGCGTTCATCAGTGATAGATAACGGAGGACCCTCCGTTTCTGGAAGAAATTAAAATATTATGGCTTTCAATTAACCCATCTGTGAGCTAGGCCTCTATGTGCAAAGATAAATATCAATAAATACTATTACTGAAAGTCCCAAACTTACAAACAGGTTCAGTTCCAAGCAGTCATTCGTAAGTATATCTATTCGTAAATTTGTTCCCACACGCAATTGAATTTGGTGCAAAGTGACTGTTTGTTGACCCATCCACAACAATGTATACAATGAATTGTGACACCTGTATCAAATGCGCTGCCCTTGCTACTGTCCCAGTTTTTGTACTCTGAATGCCATCACGTGGCTGGACTCCTCCTTGGATAGACAGAAGGTGAAAAGAGTGTTAACCACCTACCAGTGAATGTTTAGATGACCCATAAATGTTAAAAGAATGGATTAAACTGAACAAGGCAATATTCCAAAACTTGCTCCATCTAGAGACTCCTATAATCGAGAAACAAGACACACACATGAGAAATACAGTGACCGGCTTGAAGAAATGTCCAACATTGGTAAAAAAGAGACTGAGTACTCCATGTTTACATTACAGTAGTTTTCTCCCAGATTTTGTCTACAGGTGGAAAAAGCAGTGGAAAACCACCAATAATTTGCCAGTGTGAACTAGTCTTAATGCCCGCTGCATAACCATGTTTTGCTTGCAAGTAAAAGAAAAGGCCTTCTCTTGAACCAGCATTAGGAATAGTGGCACCTGATGATCTTCAACCTAAATGACTAACACTTTTTCAAGCTCTTCCATAACTTTTCAATCTTTGACACTGGTTATGGTACACTGCATTGACACTGAATTTTTCACAAGTTCCATAACCTTCTCCTTGTTCATGAGAATTGTGCCAATGGTGGAACAATTCATACCTTGTGAATAGGCAATGCTCAACCTCTTTTCTCTGGCCTCTATCTCTTTACTATTTCCACTTTTGTTTCCAATGTGAAGGTCTTGCACTTATTAACAGTAGCATCTGCATCACCACTGCTCTTGTTTGCAATTTATACCAGACATGTTACAATGCGTATTTGGGTATAAAAATAATAAATAACAAAGAATTTGTGGAGATGCTCACAAGCACATGCTGCTCACTGCCGCATGCTGAACGGACTACTGTTTACAGCTCTGTGTCTTCCGCGATACATTAGCGCCGTCACTTAGCGGATTGTAAACCATCCCTTACACACAAATTTTTTACTTCAGGATAAATTTTTTCATATTTTAGAAAGTTTGAAAATTGAATATTTATAAGTTGGGGATTTTCTGTATTGCACATAATATATCATTAAAACATTTACAACCAGACCATAAAGTTCTGCAGTCATTACATATATTACTCATAATAAATTGCTATTTATATTAGAATTAAAAAAAAAAAAAAAAAAAAAAAAAAAAATTACTATCTCATCAATCTTATCATATGAGGCCGTCTGACTTCCACATATATGGGCAGATATTTGAATAATGTATAGGAAAAGTTTTCCATATTACTACCCCTCCATTTGAAGTATCTCACCTAATTCATTCTTTGTTAACAGCCTCTGTGGCATGAAGAGCCTTCTTTGCCTCCTGTTGGTCCGTGCTATGAAGGTCTGACAATTACCCAGTGGCAGGGTTACCCGTGTGCTCAGCCAGTGGTCAGTGGGACAAAACATTCTCCTGGTGTCCCGCAGATGTATCTGTTGCACCACTCCAACACATACCTGCAGTCAGAAAGAAGAACTAATAACTTTGCTTATACAGGGTTGTTTGTCCAATACCCATTTATATAACATAAATTATATATATTGACAAACATAATAAATTGTATAAGTGTATAACTAAACAAGGTGGTAAAAAATCAGTGATATACATCACATTCGTTTCCTTGAAAATACATGCTTGAAAAAACCCGCAACGTGCCGTTTATGAAACAAGAAAGTTTATAACACACCATGAAAGATACTAAATTTTTTACATATACAGTCGGCCCCCCAAGAGTGCACACTCCAAGGGTGCGAAATTCCAAGGGTGCGGACAGTACCAGTTTGGCACTTAGGTTCAAAGGGCGCGAAAAAATTCAAAGCATGCGCAAAATCACTAGCTGGCAGCAGCGGGATTCCTCCTCCTCCTCCTTTTCCATCCTAGATACTGTAATGGCTTCTGCCAGTACAGTATATATCTATTATCTATCATATTTAATCACATGTGTATATGTACTGTATATTCTTTCATTATATCATGTATTTCGGGGGTTATTGGGCAAAAAAAGGGTAAGTCTTAAGAGTCCTGGACTACATTAATGAATTTCCCATAGGTTATTAACTTCCAAAGGTGCGTTTTTCCAAGAGTGCGCAAGGGGTGCGGACTATATTAAGCGCACCCTTGGGGGGCCGACTGTACTTGTGTGTATTTATCTATTTGTAACACACAGGAAAAAAAAGCTATGCTCGTACTATCATATCTACTGTTAACCAACCTGTCTTTACATTTTTTAATATTCCTAGCATGTACCACTTCTGAAGCTAGGCTGTACATATTTCTATGCTTTTGTATGAGAAACAATATTTTAGGTCTACTTTTTACAAATGTTATTTCTGAACTTCTTTTTTTCCATGACATCTTTTATTTTCTTAACTTGTAGATTGCGAGCCACAGCTCAGGCTGTAGGAACTTCATAATTGCGCACCCATGGATGGACTGGGAAACCCCTATTGTGCACTCTACGGGTTAATCACATACAAACAGAGCTTATCAAGATCAATACATTTGTTTCTTCCAATTTTCCTATGGTACTAATATTTTTGCAGTAAAATGGCAAACAACTGTTCGATCTCTATCTGGTAGAAAATTACGGGCACAAAAATTGAAAATCCAGTTGTCACATGTATTTGAAAGTTATGTAAATGATAGTGGACTTTTTATTTTGCAATAAGATTTCTTGAGCAAGTTTTTCCTGTATGACTAACAGTTTTGGATTAATAGAGAAGAAAACCCCTGAGGAAACTAATTCAGTTGTGATCAAATAAGAGTTAAGGATACTGAAACCATATAACTCTAATCCATTGTATTGTGTGGATTTAATGACGGTTATTTCTATGCTTTTTTGACATTTACCAACGCTGTCCAGTAAAATTTAATTCCTATTTATCGACGATCACTACAACCATACCATACCATACTTATATAACTTTTACTCAAGAGTGACAGACATAACACAAGAAAGAGATGGTTGCATGGATTGCATTTATTTAGACTTAAAGATAGAATTTGATAAGATTCCGCACAAGAAATTACTTTGGAAATTCGAAAACATTGGAGGACTGAAGGGAACAATTAAGAATTAGATGGAAGACTACCTGAAAAGAAGATAAATAATAACAGTGGTAAAGGATGAAAAATGAGAATGGTGGAAAGTCATCCATTTCCTCCAGGTTCTCAAATCATCTTAGTGCTGTATTTCATCACTCTAAAACTCACTCCCTAGACATACCAAATCTACAAAATACACTTTCATTACTTTCACCATTTATTCTACTTAAACACAGGCACCTCTCATTTAACAAATTTCCATTGCTTGAATTCTAGACTTTTGACCTTTGTTCCATGTCCAGGTCTCACTTGCATATGATACTGTCACAATATACTATCCACATATGTTTTGTTTTTTTACTTATATGCACACTGTCCTTCACCTTATCTTAATCCTTAATAATTTCACTACATTCCTTACATTTAAAACTCTCTCTTGTCTGTTTCCAAACTTGCCCACGATCTCTTAAACCCATTTATTTCCTGCATTATCTTAAAATTCATTCTTGTTTTATATGGCTTCTGGCACTCAAATGTTATGATGTTAATGAACAGAATCTTATATATTATTGGTTCTACAGACTGCAACAACACCTTAACAATGTTAATGATATGAATTTGACAATGCACAATGACATTAAACACATGTAGTTGCTTGTTTAGCAGTTAGTCCTCAGAATCCAATCTCAAGTGAGTCAGTAAAGAAGGTAAAATTTCACATTTGATTTGTCAAGAGAGCTGTGAATAGTAAGGATGGAGAAAGAACTGTAGCATAATCAATACAGATGCTGACGGAGGTTACTAAGTCCTACCTTGAAGCAGTGCGCCCACATGGATGTGTAAGAGGTGTCAGTGATGGCTGACATGCGTGTATCTGGGTGAGCCATCTCCACAAGCCCAACACACACATCTCGCAGGCTGGCGGACATCTTCACAAGTTCATCCACAGAAAATGGGAATTGGCTTTGTGTGGGCCTTTGTAAATACAGCTCTTGGCACTCATCTGGGTTATCACAAAACCAGTCATTAATTGGATGTCTGTGACGGCAATTAAACTGGTTCTGTCAAATTTTATGAAGTAGATAAAATTTGTTTAACCTAACTCTCTGATAAAAGTAAATCTTATTGGAAATAAACTGTTGGTTACATTTTCTCCTCTCCCTTTCATTATTGTTTTTATTTTAATTAAATGCCTCATTAGCATGGCTAAATTAGCAAGTAGAGTATATATAAACAAAAATGAGGGTAACTAACATGGCTCTTACTAACTAAAACCATAAATGCATGATCCTGTAACACCTCCAAAAACAAAATAAAGTAACATACCAACAAATATATATATATATATATATATATATATATATATATATATATATATATATATATATATATATATATATATATATATATCTATATATATATATCATAAAAGCAGCTACATGTCTGACTCTGTAAATCTCTTGAGAATTGCCTCACCTAACTCAATGGGACAAACACCATTGTGTTCTTTCATGAAATTCAGTGAATGTGAACAGATGCATCTTATGTCCCCATGTCACAGATGAGAACAATAATAGATAAAAATATAAAAAAGATTGACAGATAATATTAGAGAAAGCAGATATACAAATGGATTTATCGCAAGTGTGCAATTGTCTCCATCCATTCACCCTGAAAAGTACTTGGGTGGCTAGTTATCCTCGTTTTGAAAGGCAGGTTCCACATTTACATGGATTAACCTTTGTCACTTTATGGCAGATTGACAAACTGCACAGTTTTGTGCAACTTTTCTGTAAAATTCCTATAATTTCTAAAGGTCTCTCAGGACCTCATCCTATGTCTTTTTTCGTCTACCTACTGGCACTTTACCTTCCGTTTCAAAGTGTCAACACGCTTAACCCAAGCATTTCCATCCTTTTTCTCCTAAATTGTGCTTGTTCTTCTTATTTTTTTTTTCTTTCACTGATGCTTTCAATTCTAAGTCTACCTCTTCACTCCTCACTTGTTTGGCCAGCTCTCATAGTATCATTGCAACTCACCACGTTCATTTAATTTCAGTATGCTTCACCTTCTCTGCATTATCTTTAAAATGTAATTTCAGTAACATGAAGCACTGCATTCTTTGAATATGACAAGCACAGTTTCCCTTTAATATGCAGCCACAGCTGCATTAATATTATTTATTTCAACTTCTTTCATCAAAATAGTTATTAATCACTCAGGTGATAATTCATAATTACTATCGAATGGACAATACTCAAATAATATCTTACCTGGGTGTCCCAAGAATTCTGCATCATGAAGTGTGGAAAGGACAGCAGTGAGAGTGGCACAGAAGGTGGCCAGGAGAGGTACCAGCATGTTCCGCTCATGAGAGGCTAGAGGAGATCCTCGTGCCAGAACTTGCAGCAATGGAGTACCTCGCACTCCTGGATATCAAATAAATCATGTGTGTTAGCATGGCATCAAGAACAGTCTTGTTGCTGTCACTTGATCCCTGAATAAACATCTTATTACTGAAAAAGTTTTGTCTATCTATCTATATACCAGGTTTATATATTCCTAAAAAGGGGTAACCGAAACAGTGTTCACACACATGCACACGCATGCACACACACACACCCACACCCACAGCCACACCCACACGCACACGCACACACACTTCATGATAAGAGAAATGAGAACAGTAATACGTGACCAGTGTTCGTCTTGGCTCAAGGTAACCAGTGGTGTCCCACAGGGATCTGTGTTGGGACCATTAATGTTTGTGATTTACGTTAATGACTTGAGTGATGAAGTAGACAGTTAAATAAACCTGTTTGCGGATGATGCAAAATTAATGAGGAAAGTTGAAAATGTAAATGACTGTATGATGCTACAAAATGACTTAAACAAGATCAATAGTTGGAGTAAATCATGGCAAATGGAATTTAACTTAGTAAATGCAAGGTGATGGAGTTTGGTAAGAGCCAAAAGAGAGTGCGATATGATTATGAGATAAATGGTGTCAGGTTGGAGAAATCAAAAGAAGAAGTGGATTTGGAAGTGACTGTTACAGAGGACTTGACTCCAGACAAACATATTGACAAAATTGCTGGTGGGATGATGAATTTATTAAAAAGGATGAGAGTGGCCTTTTCGTATCTGGATGAAAGGATGATAAAGAAGATTTTGACTTCTGTGGTACGACTGAGGATGGAATATGCGGCAGTCGTGTGGTCTCCCCATAAAAAGAAAAATATTGCAAGGTTAGAAAGAGTTCAGAGAGCAGTTACGAAGATGGTTCCCGAGATGAGTATTTTGACCTATGAAGAGAGACTGAAAAGATTAGAAATCACTACACTCGAGGAGAGAAGGGAAAGAGGTGATTTGATAAATGTCTATAGAATGGCGAATGGTATGGAGGACATGGATAGGGAAGACTTTTTACCCTTGGATACACGGAATACAAGAGGACATGGTTTAAAGTTGAAAAAGGAAAACTGTAGAAGGGACATCAAGAAATATAGTTTTCCTCATAGAGTTGTAGATAAATGGAACAAACTGGGCGAGGAAGTTGTGAAGGCTGGGACTGTGCATACTTTTAAGAAGAAACTAGATAAAGGATACAGAGACGGGATACCATGAGATTACTCTCCTCCCGTAAACCACAACTAGGTAAATACAACTAGGTAAATACACACACACACACACACACACACACACACACACACACACACAATCCAAGTATAGTCATTAATGAAAAGAAAAAGAATGAATGGTTTGATAAAAGATGTGAATTAACAAGATTGGAAAGAGTAAAAAAAATGGAGTAAGTGGAGGAAAAAAGGAAAGAAGAAACTTATGAGAGAATACAAAACAACTAGAAATGAATATGTAAGAATCCTAAGAGAAGAAGAAAGTAACTTTGAGAGAAATATAATATAAAAATTTTAAAACGAACCAAAACTTTTCTATAAATACGTACATATGAAATGAAAAACGGAGAGGGAGTAGATAAGCTGAAGGTAGAAGGAACAGTGTACGAAGATGCATTCCAACAGGCTGAGGTGATCATAAGTGCTTTCAGACTGTATTTACAAGAGAAAGTGAATTTATAATTAATATTATAGCAACGGAAAATTTAATGGAAAACATAGAAGTAGACATAATAGAAGTAAAAAAAGTTGATGGAAAGTCAAGATGGGAGGAAAGCCCCAGGTCCAGATGGAGTGTCAAAGTGGATATGAAAGAATGCAGTAACCAACTTGCAGGAAAGTTACATAGTGTAATTAAGAGTTCACTAAAGGAGAGCAGAGAACTACTAGATTGGAAAAGAACAAATATTAAGCCAATTCATAAAGGAGGAGACAAAGAAGAGCCATTAAATTAGATTAAATTATCATTAACAAGCATAATGGCAAAAACTTTTGAACAAATAGTGGACAGATGGTTGAAGTTTTTGAGAGACACACACACACTCAGGTGATCAGTTTGGATTTAGAGGAGGAAGGTCTTGTATAACGAACTTACTAAGCTTTTACTCGAGTGATTGATACGACACATGCTAAAAATTTCCCTGCGAGCTAGTTTAAAATTAATTAACACCTCAGTGCGGAGCATTTTCGAGGGAGGAGAAAAGAAAGAAGAAGAAGAAGAAGAAGAAGAAGAAGAAGAAGAAGAAGAAGAAAAAAAAGAAGAAAAGAAAAGAAAAGAAAAGAAAAGAAAAGAAAAGAAAAGGAAAGGAAAGGAAAGAAAGAAAGAAAGAAAGAAAGAAAGAAAGAAGAAGAAGAAGAAGAAGAAGAAGAGAGAGAGAGAGAGTTCCTCAATGAATAAGGCTTCGTTTCCTGAACACAAATATATAAACATGATTTATGTTTGGAAACACTGCATCAGATGCCACATATCGATTTCCACTTAATTTCTGTGCGAAAGAATTGGCGTGGTACTTTGAAATCATCCTGTCCCATATGTGGGACACTTGCAGGCAACAGCACCAAAGTCTGTGCCCCATATATGGGACACTCGCAGTGAAAGGGTTAAAGAGGGTTGGGTTGATTGCCTCTTTCTGAACTTCAAGAAGGCTTTTGACAAGGTACCTCATAAGCAACTGCTCTGGAAACTAGAAAATGTAGGAGGATTGAAGGGTGGTTTGCTGAAATGGAAGGAAGACTTTTTGAGCAACACAGAAATGAGAACAGTAATAAAAGATCAGAAATCAGAATGGTGCAGTGGGAAAAGTGGAGTTCCTCAAGGATCAGTATTGGCCCCAGTGATGTTCTTAGTCTATGTAAATGATATGACAGAGGGAGCGAATAGTTATATGTGTCTATTTGCAGATGATGCCAAATTACTAAGAAAAATAAAAAGTAAAGAGGACTGTGAACATTCACAAAAGAATCTAAATAAGATTTACAGATAGAGTAAACTTTGGGAAATAGAGTTTAATACCAGAAAGTGTAAAGTGCTGGAAATAGGCTGTAGTAGAATAAAACAAAGAGGAAAATATTCGATGGGAAATGAATGGATAAACAAAACAAATGTTGAAGATGATTTGGGAGTATGGATTACAAACAATTTGTCACCAAAGAAACATATAAATAAAATTACAGGAAATACATATCAGCAGCTGAGAAATATAAGAATGACTTTCAAATATCTGGATGAAGAGATGATTAACAAATTGATAACATCATTGATTCAACCATAATTTGAATATGCGGCAGTGTTGGTCATCACATAAAAGAAAGATATAAAGAAGCTGGAGAGAATACAAAGAAAAGCTACAAAAATGGCTCCAAGCCTGAGAAACTACCAACTCTTGAGAAAAGAGCAGTGTATAGAGACTCAAAAGGTCTGGGTATAATTGATAGAGATGATCTGTTTGTGTGGGACGACAGAACAACAAGAGGACACAAGAAGAAACTGAAAAAGGACTACATGCAAGAGAAACAAAAAAATACAGCTTCCCATATAGAAGTATAAAAGGCTGGGATAAACTTGATGCAGAAGTAATTAATGCAAGAAGTATTCATGATTTTAAAAACAAACTGAATAATAATAGATTTGGAGACGGGACAGTACGAGCATAGCTCTTTTCTTGTATATTACAACTAGGTAAATATAACTAGGTAAATAAACACACAGGAGGATAGGATTTCCAGCCTTACACTCCTGCCGGGATTGCAAGGTCACAAACCCTTGACTTACTCTCATATCTATTTTACTATTAGGTGAGCATGGGTTACAGCATTTAAGAAGACAAACCCATTTTGTCTTCACCTGTCTGGGATTCAAACTCAGAACATCTCGGTTGTGAGCCAAGCATCCTAACCATAGCACCACCGAGCCGCTTCAATGAACAAGAAGTGGATATTGCATAAAACCATTGTAAGATTGAGAAAAATTGAGGCAGAAGGAGACAAAACAAGGATAGAGATGAGAGGAGTATAGGAAGAGGGGAGTGGATGCAAAGAATTAGTTGAAAAAATGTTGGATTTAATAAATGTCTGGGAATCAACGTCTACTGAATGGAGTTGGGATAGGATTGCAATGAGTAAGGAAAAAATTGATCCGAGAAGGATATTGACAACCTAAAAAGATAGGAAATTGATGTTTATTGAATGGAGTAAGGAAAGGATTGAGTTGAATATGGAAAACATTGAGTTGAAGAAAGGAAATTGACAACCTCAAGAAGGTAAATGATGAGAGGGTGAAATGAGGACTTAAAGAGGACCCAAGGAGATGGAAAGCAGCAGATTAAAGAAAAAATTAAAGATTTGATAAAAAGTGAAGTGAAGAACTGGAGAAAAAAAGAAAAAGATAAAATGAGCTTCAAGGAATTATTTGAAAAAAATGGCAAGAAATGGAACACAAAGGGAACATGGAGAAGGAAGATATTAAAGCAATTAAGATAAAATAAAACAATCAGAGATTCAGCAGAGAAGAAAAAGAATGTAATAATATATCGGTTAAAAAAAAAGACTATGCCTTTGAAAATAAAGGGATAAAGGAAGTAAAAAAACAAAGAAAATATTATGTTCATACATAGAAGATGCTAGACCAATTAAACTTAGACTAGAGACTCATACAGCAGGAGAAGAAATCTTAGATAGGACATTCAGACTTAAACATTGTGATGACTAGACATGTCTTATCAAAAAGAGTATAAATAAAGAGGAGACAAAAATTTAAAGAATCAAAGGAAGAGGCAAATCAGAAAAATTATATGGGAACAACAGAGGCAAAAAAAAAAAAATTTTTTTTTGGAGTGATGGATGGCAAAATAAAAAAATGTTATATAAAGAGCATATGTAAAAAGAAAAGAAAAAGAGAAGAATAGAACAGTAGTTATTGGGACTGATGAAATAAAAAGTAATATATACAAACATGGATGGAATAATACCAAGAAAATTAGAGTAGACAGACTACCAAAAAGAGAAAATAACTGAAATTGTAAGCCTAACAAAAACATCCAGAGTAACATTCAGGATAACAATTATAATATATGAAGGAAGGATAAAATAAAGCAAAAAAATTTAAAAATGTGTGATGACTACAAAGGAAAAACAGACAGCAACAGTCCTACTGGACCTAAACGAGTACAGATAATGATAAAATCCACACACTGTAATAGGTGTACTAACAGCATGACAACCTGAAGGTGGGGATGAGCTAAGGTACCACCTTTACAAGGGGTACCTCTGGTTGCTAGTATTTTTTCCCAATACCCTTATGGAGCTACATTTGTGGCCGTCTCACAATCCCGCACATCGGATTAACTCCATAAAAACTTTTCAATCCATTTAACAATTTACCACTTATCCATAGTAAGGGTGAAACACTACTCCCACTATAATAATCTCACTATAATCTCTCCACTGCCCTTTCCTTCAACCTCTGAGTGCTTGTTAAACCCACGAAGGTCAGCACACTTAATGACCTGGTTCCCGAGGCCTCAACTCATCACTACCTGCGTCGTGAGGCTTCCAACCGAGGTTACCAATCATCCATGCTTCAGCACTTGCAGTTGTCTGTAGCGGCAACTGTAAGTGCAATAGAGCTGGTCTTCACTGCAGTTCTTTGTGTAAATGTCAAGGAGGCTGCACAAATAGCACCTCATAGGAACCTGTCTGATGGCGATGGCATTTTATGTTGCTTAGGTTTGACTGTCACCTATGATTAGTTGATAGTAAGTTGTGTTCACCTATGATAGTAAGTTGTCTATATATCCAAGAAAAGTTGAAGTATTAGTCTTGAAGTTATAATAGAAGTACTTGTACTGTTTGCAATTGTCGGGATAGACTGTCACGTTCTTCAACTGATTGAGAAATATTAAGAACAATAAATATGATATAGAAAATCTCTCTCTCTCTCTCTCTTTCTTTCTCTTTCACTGGACCTGACACCATTGGAAAAACAAATTCGCAGAAGAAAGTTTGAGAGCCATCGGGACAATTATTGTTAAGATATAAAAATTTAGGTAGGATTTCTAAAAGCCAATAATTGTAAAATAAAAAATATAAAAAAGTATAGTTCATAAGCATCTGTAACACAGGTACAATATTTTGGTAGACATATATGACACTGTAATTAAGTTGTGAATTGTCTTCCCAGAGAGGTCAGCTGAACAATATTTTCATTACTAAAAAGACTACTTATTTTGTGATCTTAAATCTCGTATGTATTAGTAGTTAAGTTTATAATAAAATATACCTCAAAAATGTCAAAACTACGAAACCAAATCCATGTTTCAATTCTAGATTTAACAACCTTATATTTCGTATTCTAAGAACAGCTATTTTCTAATCTGAGTGTTTTGGTTCAATCATTGTCAACAGTTTATCGGCATAATAACTATTCTCTCACCACGATATTGAACACATAAAGAACCAACTTTTTAACTCAATTCTTTTACGTTCGTGTCTGAGTTTTTTACTTTGTTTATTTTAGCGCCACATAATCTTCTAGGCTTGGTGCTGGTTCCTTTTACAAGTATAAGTATATCTTGTTTACTCATACACGCTACTATCATTATCTAAGCCCCCACAAAGGTTTTATACTAAAACTTCAGTTCACGACACAGTGATCTTAGGAAGTCAAACATGAAAAAACTAAATTTACATATTTTTACAATAACTATGTTAAAATGTTACCATGAGTTATACCTTAGACCCTAAAAATAACACTTTAAAACCAAAACATCAGCAACATATTTTCCATAATTAATGTTGAAAAAGAGGTATTGCACATGAATTTAGAATAGTGACTGTGATGTGTGTTTTTTTATGGTGGCCATATTGGATTTTGCACATACCGGCCACCAGGGGGCAGCCTCACTTTGTATGTGATGGTTTTTTGAATCTCCAAGGTCATATCTACCACCATGCCAAATTTCAAAAACTTGTCACCAAGTGCTCAATTTTAGGAGATTCTGACAGATTCCCTCCCCACTATATAGTAAACCACTTCCTCCGTTTTCTCTAATAATTTTAATGAACGCGCTACCATACACTTTACCAACAACACTCAACATACTTATACTGTAGGATATTATTCTTATGTATTGCATTATGTATTCTATAGGTTATGTATAATTCCTAACCAGCAACTCAAGCTTCCTCCTTGCCGAGGCTGTGAGCATTGTTCAGTTCGCTGAGCAAACTGAACAATGTGATCCTGGGTCACAGCTTTGTAAACACTCTCTCATTTTGTTCTTCTGTAAGCTCCCTTGTGCACTGTATTAAAAGGATTTACATTCTTTGGCGTGTCCCTTGTCCCCAAGCTAATGATAAGGACGTCGGAACCCAACATATACAATTAAAATAATACATTCATGTTTATCACCGTTACCTTAATATAAGAAAACCACACATGCAATCGCCCAGTCAAGTGGCACTGTAATTATTATTAAGCATACATTTAACTATCTTACTAGCCACTTAACAATTCAAACATTCTACTGCACACCCATTCAAACCTGCAGCTTTCCCTGCTTTCAAATCCCTTAATGCAGTTTCTCCTTTGCCATCCCTAAATGATTCAACTATCCTTGCAACTTTAGTGCTTGCTCCCTTCCAACTGCAACAATCTCAGCTTCCCTAACCTCTTCTACATTCAGCAATCTCTAATACTCTACCCATTTTTTCTTTATAGCATTCTTCTCTCAAGTTCCTACCATCCTCGGCTTTAATTTTTTCTTCTCTCCCAGATGCTCTTCACCTTTTCCAAAAAATAGTATTGTACAATATACTATAAAGAAATATTGTTCATAATCATCCTTTAACTACTGAAAGATGTATATGTAAAAGCAATCAAAAGCACTGCCAGACTGACAATATCAGGACTGGATTAAAGGGGGCGCTACAAGGGCCAAGACAGAAAAAGGGCCCCCACAGTTTAGAATATAATAGATGATACACAAGCATATCATGAATTTAGGACTTCCACAAGTGTTGTGCCCAAGGTCCCCAACAGCTCTTGATCCGGCCCTGGACAATATATTAACCACTCACTTGTCTATGCCAAAAGTAAAATGGGAAGAGGCATATTGCCTGTCCACATACCTATCTGCCTATTGGTAATTCTTTATCTTTCCCATTACCTCACACTTACCTTTAACATTTCCAAAATTTTAATTTTTTTATATCCTTTTAAATCCTGGTGCCAGTAGGCTTACTGGAGGCCTTAGATGTTTTGGTCTCCACCCGTTAATTGGGTTTTTTAGATTTTTTTTTTCTTTTTAACAATGACTCGTTTTTCTTTGTTCTCTCTGATGTTGAGAGAGAGAGAGAGAGAGAGAGAGAGAGAGAGAGAGAGAGAGAGAGGCTATTGCTGCCACTGCCTCAATGCATATAACATTGCAAATCCCGATTAAGGACAGTGTTATGGCAGCAATTGGGTAATCTTTGGCCACTCGGCGGTAATACCAAAGAAAAGTGGCCAGTGGATATCTGGACTCGAACCCTAGGTTTGCATGTCCGAACGCTAGCCACTGGACTACCACCTACCCTAGTACTAGGCTAGTTTACTCTAATTTTCATTCCTGGATGGCCACAATAGAAAAGTCTCAACTTCAATTACTCTCACTATTCATTCTCTTCACACAACAGGGATCTCTAATACAAATATAACTCATTTCTACTGCTTAAACCTAGACCTAGAGTTAACCAGTATCTTCACTCTTTCATCCCTTACACTGATAAACTCCGGAACTCTCTTCCTTTGTGTGTTTTTCCACCTGCCAATGACTTGAACTCTTTCAAAAGAGGAGTGTCAAGACACCTCTCATACTAAATTGGACCTCCACCCCTTGCCTCTACTTCTCCTACTGTCCTCTGTACAGGGTCTGGTGACAAGCAGGATTTTTTTTTTTAACCTATTTTTGTTTGCCCTTAGCCAGTACCCTTTAAATTGAGGCAATATTTTTCATTGCTGAACACATATTGAATATAATACTCATTATTGACAAAACACCAAGAGTAATACTGCATAATTTTGTGTACATTTACTCTGTAGTTTAATTTCAGGTGTGAGGTGGTTTGATAGTGAGGAACAAGTCAGAGATACTGTGGTGCCTTGGTTAGGGAGCATAATTCATTCTGAACGAACGCTCGTAACCCAAAGCAATTTTTACCCTAGGAAATAATGGGAACTCGCCCAATCCCAAAAATATTCAAATCAAAATCCTCCTCCTACTCCCTCACCTCCCTCCTTCCTCCTCCTCCACCTTTACTGACATTTTTAAAAACTAATGATTATGAAACAAGGAGTGCATTTAGGTATTATAAGTTCGTTTTGGGTTTTATTTTATGTATTTTAAAGTTATTCTCTTTCTACTACTACTACTTCTATCACCAACACGAACAAAGGGGAGGGAGATGGGGGGAGAGAACAGCTGAGAAAAGATAAAAGGGCAGAACCCACAGGACACGTTACAGAGGACGCTCACCCTTATGATTAGGCATAATAGGGGTCAAAATCAAGGAGAGCAAAGGTGGTGGTGGTTAAATACAGAAAGAAAGAAAGAAAGAAAGAAAGAAAGAAAGAAAGAAAGAAAGAAGGAAAACAAACAAACAAACAAACAAACAAACAAACAAACAAACAAACAAACAAACAAACCCCCCCCCCGGAAGGAGAGTGGAAGTGTGTGTGTGTGCGTCCAGGAACCATCCGCTCCATTCTCCTATGCAGTTGCTCGTCACACAAATAAAAAAAAGGTGCTGATCACCCACAACACTCGTAGATCAAGGCACTCATAACCCGAGTCTTCACTGTGGAAGTTGCCATAGCTTGCTGGAGAGAGCAGACTAGGTAGTGCTGAAGTCACACAGAAAGAATATAGAACAGAATTATGATAATATATGGATCCTGAGTAGAGGGTGACGTAGCAAGGAGAGAGCCAAAGAAGAGATGAAGTCAAGGAAATGTTGAGTTATAGGGTCCTAGGTAACCAGGAGGGCAAACAGCATGCACAGAAAGGAGTGAGCTAATCTATAGGGAGAAGTACACAACTGATATCTGGCATCTTAATCAAAGCAGCTTGTTTGTAAATGTTATCAGCTGATTTCCTCTAGTTACATATTGTGGAGAAGTCCAATATAATATCCATCAATCAATAAATCAACTGCTCAACAAATTGAGTTTTCTTTTCTTTTTTTATGTCACATGCTACACTTCCTTTTACGTTTGTTTGTATTGATGGTATCATCAGCAGGTCCTTTTAACCCCATTTTGTTAAACATCAAGTTGAAATTTACACAAACCATAGGAATGTAAGAGACTTGTAACATTGGATAGATATGCATGTAGTCACCTCAGATGACAATAATAAATATGCATTGGCTGCAGGCCAGTAACTAATGATTACATGCTCCGAAAGGTAATTGGTTGAGCTGATGGTTTGATGTAAAAAAATAGCTATATGGTAGGGAAGGTCACTCCTAAAATGCATAATGTCACAGTTACACCAACAATTAACCCAATGAATGAAGAATGAAGATTAATGGTCAAATGAGTTCTTTCTGTACATGGGAACAATATGGTCAGGGCTGCCATAACCATCTCCAGAGGGAAGTGGGACCATGTGTGGTATTACTGCTATGATCCTTATGGCACAAAAGGACTGAGCTTCCTTTGCATTTTCAGATGATGTCTTTTCTGATGAAGGGCAGTGTTAAGAATAGGAAACTGAAGCAATACATGAAGTGTAGATACATGATTATGGAGATACCACTAGAGATGCTCCATAAATAAGGATAAAACAAACTCTGAATACAAGAGTGTTTGATCCAGTATCACCATCAAAGTACATTCACATATGTTTCTACACAAAAATAGGCTTTTGAAATAAATTAAATATCAATCAACAATACTAACCAAATGCTGGGAGAGAATTTGTGACACTGCCTGGAAGAGGAGCTCCCTGTTGCAAGCTGGAAAGTACCACCCACATGGAACGCAGCAGTTGCCGTCGCACCACCACACTGTACAGCAGCCTGCCCACACATACAAATGGAAGCACAATGATAAATAAAGAGTTCAGGTGTTGTGATTGAACACCACATAATAAATCTTCTATATTAAATTTAATTACTTTTACTTAAAATTTTTCACACCACAAGCACCTCAATATCAATTTCAAATTGCTTAGTTAATAGACATCTGACTCTTAGTCCACCTTTGTCTCATTTGCATTTATCAGTCTTGAAACTATTATGCTATCAAAATGTGCCTACTTTAACCTCATAGCTACATACTGTTTCTCCTTTCACCACACACACTAAGGATCCAACCATTTTCTTGCCTTGCACTTATCTCTCAGATCATATTTGAATTTCACAACTGAATCAAAATAGGAACGTTCTAGTTTAACTAAAAGAATCTGATCACCGTAATCCCAGCGGTTTGTAAAAGGCGATAAAAGAGACGGACTGAGGGGTTTGGGAAACCCATCCTCTGTATACTCTCCTATGAAAATACAAGGTGCAAAGGGAAAGGGGATAGTAGAGTCTTCACAAAACCTGAAGATTGGGTCTCTGAATGTGCATGGATGTAGTATGCTTGAGGATAAAAGAGAAGTGATTGGAAGAATGTTTGTAGAGCAAAAGTTTGATGCGTTAACAGTGAGTGAAACTAAATTGAAAGGGTAAGGTGAATGTGAGTTTGGGTGTGTGAGTGGAAGGATGTCAGGTGTGACCAGAGGGAGAGCAAGGGAAGGAGTGACTTTAATGGGGAGTCTGGTAGTGAGACAGTGAATAGTGGAATGGAAGGAAGCCTCATCAAGATTGATGTGGGTAAAAGTAGTTTGGTAGAGAGTTGTGGTTACATATGGTCCTGGTAGTGAGAGGGATGAAACAGAAAGGGAGGCCTTTTGCAATTATTTGAATGACTGTTTACAGAGATTTGGAGCGAATGTGAGTATTGTGTTGTTAAGAGATTCAAATGCTCTTGTTGGTGATGAGGTAGTTAAAGATGTGGTTGGTAGACATAGCATGCCTGGGAGAAATGAAAATGGAAAAGAATGATAGTACAATGTGTAGAGTTGGTGGTTGGAATCACCTTGTTAAAGAAGAAGGCTGTTGCGTATAAGTGCATAACAACATTACTTGCTTTCGTGCTCACAATCCTGAATCTTCAGAATTTTCTACCATCTGGCTAAGACTTCAAAGTCACCCTCTAACTAAATACATCTGTGCTGTATATCTCTCACCTAATTCCTCTGACTATGTAAAATTCTTTAAATATTTGACTTCCAAAGTGGTTTTTTTTCTTTTTTTTCTATATCACAAACCGTTGGCGCCAGTAGGCTTTATAGAGGCAAAAATGGACTTGCCTCTTGCCTGTTATTTTTTATAGTGATGCCTCAAATGTTTACGTTCTCTCTTGAATATGTTGAGAACTTGAGAGGCTATTGCTGCTAAAGCCTCAAATGCATATAAACATTGTAAGTCCCGTCTGAGGACAGTATGGCAGCAATTTGGGTAGTCTTTGGCCACTTGGCGGTAATACCAAAGAATGAAAAGTGGCCAGCGGATATCAGGGGATCGAACCCGGGACCCTAGGTTGGCTTACCTGAACACTGACCACTGTACCACCGACCCCCAGTACATCCTATCTCACTTTCCTTATGTTGAGATCTTCATTCAAGGGGATTTCAATGTTCACCACTATAGCTTTGGCTTTCATCCTCTTTCACTGACCAACCTGGTGAACAAACCTTCAACTTTGCTATCCTCCATGACCAAGAGCAGCTGGTGCAGTTCCCTACCCGTATCCCTGACCACCTTGGAGACACAACCAATATTCTTGATCTTTTCCTAACTTCCAACCCTTCAGCTTACTCTGTCAAACTTTCCTCTCCATTGGGCTCCTCCGATCACAATCTTACTTCTGTTACCTGTTCTATCACTCCAGTGTAGCCTCAGGACCCGCCTAAGCGGAGGTGCTTCTGGCATTTCAATTCTGCTAAGTGGGAGGACCAAAGGCAGTACTATTCTGATTTTCTATGTCAGAGATCCTTTGCTTTGTGCCAAGCACAAAACAAAGGTGAGTGTCTCTGGCATGGAGTCATACATTCCTCACACTTTCTCTAATACTAAAGCTAAAAAGCCCTGATTTAACTCTGCTTCTTCTTGTGTTGTTCAAGATAAAGAGGTGGCTCACAAACGGTACCATAGCCATCCATCTGCTGAATCTCATGCCCTTTATATTTCTGTCTGTAATCATGCCAAATCTATTCTCCAACTTACTTTTACATCAATAGAAAATGTCAAAATCTTTCCAATTCTAACTCCTCTCGTTATTTCTGGCATCTAGCCAATAATATCTCCAACAATTTTACTTCTTCATCTTTCCCTCCTTTACTTCAACCAGACAGCAGCACAACTGTCTCTTCTTTCTCTAAAGCTGAACTCTTCGCTCAAAACTTTGCTATCAATTCTATTTTGGATGATACTGGACATATTCCTCCTGCTCCTCTACCCTCTGACTACTTCATCCATAAATTAAAATACTTCATTACGACGTTTTCCATGTCCTCTCTGGCCTTGATTCTCGGAAGGTTTACGGTCCAGATGAAGTCCCTCCTGTTGTTCTCAAAAACTGTGCTTCTGAACTCGCTCCCTGCCTGGTCAAACTCTTTTGTCTGTGTCTCCCTATCTTTCTTGCTGGAAGTTTGCTCACATTCAACCTGTCCCTAAAAAGGATGACTCCTCTAATCCTTCAAACTACCGCATTATAGCTTTTATTTCTTGCCTTTCTTAAACCTTTGAGTCTGTCCTTAATAAGAAGATAATGAGGCATCTATCAGCTCACAACTTTCTCTCTGATTGTCAGTATGGCTTCCAGAAAAACTGTTCTACTGGTGATCTTCTTGCTTTTCTAACTGAATCTTGGTCATCCTCTTTCAGGGACTTCAGTGAAACCTTTGCTGTCGGCCTTGACATATTGAAAGTCTTCGATAGAGTCTGGCATAAATCTTTAATTTCTAAACTACCCTCCTACGGATTCTATCCTTCTCTCTGTACCTTCATCTCTAGCTTCCTTTCTGACCGTTCTATTGCTGCTGTAGTGGACGGTCACTGTTCTTCCCCTAAAACTATCAACAGTGGTGTTCCTCAGGGTTCTGTCCTATCACCCACTCTCTTTCTATTATTCATCAATGATCTCCTAAATCTGACTCAATGCCCTATCCACTCCTATGCTGATGACACCACCTTGCATTTTTCAGTGCCGTACAACAGACGCCCAACTCAATAAGAATTAAGTGATTCAAGGCGAGATGCTATAGGATGCCTAACTTCTGATCTTTCACTAGTTTCTGAATGGGACAGCAAACCTGGTTCTGTTCAATGCCTCAAGAACTCAATTTCTACAACTATCTTCTTCAATAACACTCAACTGCCCCTCTCCTCCACATTAAACATACTCGGTCTATCCTTTACTAAAAATCTAAACTGGCAATTATATATCTCTACTCTTGCTAAATCAGCTTCCAAGAAGTTAGGTGTACTATGGCATCTGCATCAATTTTTTTCTCTCTCTCAGCTGCCTTATCTGTCCATGTATGGAGTATGGCTCTCATGTCTGGAGGGGTTCAACTCACACAGCTTTATTAAACAGGGTGGAGTCTAAAGCTTTTCATCTCATGAACTATCCTCCTCTAACTGACTGTCTTGATTCTTTAAGTCACCGACGCAATGTTGCATCTTTATCTCTTTTCTACCGCCATTTTCATGCTGACTGCTCTTCTAAACTTGCTAACTGCATACCTCCACCCCTTCCGTGGCCTCGATGCACAAGGCTTTCTACTTCTTCTCATCCCTATTCTATCCATCTTTCTAATACAAGAGTCAACTAGTATCTTCACTCTTTCATCCCTTTCACTGGTAAACTCTGGAACTCTCTTCCTTTGTTTGTTTTTCACCTGCCTATGACTTGAACTTTTTCAAAAAAGAACTCTCTTCCTTTGTCTGTTTTTCACCTGCCTATGACTTGAACTCTTTAAAAAAAAGGAGTGTCAAGACACCTCTCATACTAAACTGGACCTCCACCCCTTGCCTCTATGCTTCTATATAGGGTTTGGTGACAAGTGGGATTTTTTAAAAACGTATTTTTGTTTCCTCTTGACCCATAGAGTGTGCAATAGGGGTTTCCCAGTCCATCCATGGGTGTGCAATTATGATGAAATTATGACGTTCCTACAGCCTGAGCTGTGGCTCAAACTTGCACGCTCTCCAGCCTGAGCTGTGGGTCGCAATCTACGGGTTAATGTAGGAGAAAGAAAAAAAAGTATATATGGATGAGACAAGACAATGAAAGGGTAGTAGATACAGTAATGATGGACTATGTGGTTGTGTCGAAGAATGTAATAGGACTTGTTAAATGTGAGAGTTTTGAGGGGAAGGGAGAGGTATGTCTGACCACTTCCTTGTGGAGGGAAAGCTGAGGGTAGATATGAGGTGGATGAAGACTAGACAAATAGGGAGGCAAAGAGAATTCTGAAAGTGAGTAAGTTGAACAAAAAGGATAAAATGGAGGAAAAATAGATGATTAAGGACGAGTAGAATGTAGTGAGAGAGAGTGAGAAAGGTGATGTGGAAGAGGAATGGCAGCTGTTTAAGAGTGCCATGGTGGAGTGTACATAGGTGTGTGGTATAAGAGTGGGAGGTGGGGTGAGAAAAGGGAGTGAATTGTGGTGTGAAGCTATAAGGTAGGTTGTAGCAGGAAAGAGGCATGCCCATGGAGTGTGGCTGCAGAGGAAGGATGAGGTGTCATATGAGATACAAGGAAAAGATAAATCAAGCTAAAAGAGCTGTGCATGCTGTAAAAGTGAGTGCAGATGAAAGGTGGGGTAGGAAGATGACTGAAAACTTCCATGACAATAAGCTGTTTTGGATAAGGAATTGAACATCAGAAAATTGATAAAGTATCAAGACAGAGGATGATACAATGTTGGTTAAAAAGGAAGCAGTTAAGGAGAAATGGGGTGAGTATTTTGAAAGTCTGTTATTGTTACAGTGAGATGGGAAAATGGAGTGGAAGTGTTAGGAGGGTAGAATAACGCACAGATCACAAAAGAGGTTGGTAAAGGAGATGAAAGCAGGGAATGTTTGAAAAGTGGCAATACAAGTGTGATTACCCAATATGGTATCAGTTGATTAGACGAGTGCATATGTAGTTCCCTTGTATAAAGGTAAAGGTGATAAGTATGAGTGTACTAGTTCTAGGAGTATAAGCCTGTTGAGTGTAGTAAGTAAGGTGTATGGTAGGGTGCTGATACAGTGAATCGGAGAGAGCACAGAAGGTGTAATATGTGAGTAGCAATGTGGCTTTAGAAGAGGGCGAAGCTGTGTGGATCAGGTGTTTCCTGTGAGAGTGGTGTGTGAAATGTGTTTAGCAAAAGGAAAAAAACAATTACTGGCTTTAATGAATTTAGAAAAAAACAGATGACAGAATTGATAGGCTTCTGGAATGTCCTATGATTGCATGGGCTAGGTGAAAGACTGCTAAAAGGGGTGAAAAGTTTCTATGTGAATAGTATGGCTTGTGTAAGAGTGGTAAATAGCATGAGTGAGTGATTTCCTATTCGAATAAGACTACATCAGGGATGTGTGATGTCACTGTGGTTGTTCAATATTTATATGGATAGTGTGGTAAGGGAAGTTAATGCGAGAATATTAGGTAGAGGTCTCAGTTTGGTAAATGCTGATGATAGAGAGTGGAAGATAAATCAGTTACTGTTTGTGGATGATACGCCTTTAGTGGTGGATTCGGATGAGATATTGTATCAGTAGGTGGAAGAATTTGGAAGAGTGTGTAAGAGGAAGAATTTGATTGATGAGAGTAGGAGTAAAGTAATGAAATGCACAACGGGGTGTTGGTGGTAGAACAATGAATGTTGAATTGAATGATGAACTGCTTGAGGTGGTGGGATACTTTGAATATTTACTGTAGATGGAGGAATAGAGACAGAGGTGAAGTCTAAGGTCAATGATATAGGAAAGGTGTTGGGAGAAATGAAGGTGTTAAGTTGTAGAGCAATGCAATGGGAATGAATATAAAGAGAAGGTTGTATGAAGGAGTAGCTATACCCACTGCACTAAATGAGGTTGAAATATGGAGTATGACAGTAGCAGAGAAGAAGAGATTAATGTAATAGAGATGAGGTTTCTGAGAAGTATGTGTGGAGTAACACATATAGACCAAGTGAGAAATGAGGAGGTTCGAAGGAGAACTGGTGTTACAAGAAATTTGGCTGGTTGAGCAGAGCAGAGTGTTTTGAGATGGTTTGGACACATGGAGAGAACGTAGGAGCACTGGTTGGTGAAGAGAATATTAAGATCCGATGTGAGATGTGAGGTTGAGAGGAAGGCCATGAACGAGATGGAAGTGGAAGGATGGTGTGAAAAGAGAATTGAATGAAAAAGGAATGTATGTGGAGCTGACAAATCTACACTGTTTGACCAGGTAAAGGTAAAAGCAGCTTTGACTCCTATGGTACCTTCAAACAAAGCACTCTCATTTATGCAAGAAACCAACAGAATATTTTAGAAGGCTTATAACTGACCAAACACGCCAGTCTCAACAATAACCAAACACAACTATATCTGATAAAGCTCAAGAAGCAATCTATGCTGTTGCAGAAATCGTTGCAAAGAAAATTAAATCACATACAATTGCAGATTCGGTAATATTACTAGCTTATTGAAAAGTTGTAAATATTATGTTTGGCAAAAAATATGAAAAAGAAATTTTGAAAATCCCCATGTCAGATAACACCATTAGCCGTCGTATTTCTGATATGTCTCAAGACATTGAATCATAAGTCATAATTAGCATTAAAGAAGACAAAAGTTTTGCCATCCAATTAGACAAGTCAACAGACATCACTGGAAAAGTTCAGCTCTTAGCATTCATCATATTTCTTTATGAAGAAGACATAACTAAACAATTTTTATTTTGCAAGCCATTACTAGAAACAACAGGAGGTCAGGACATTTATAAGGTTGTCAACAGATATTTTAGCTCTAATGGTTTGCAATGGAAATCATGTTCCTTTGAAAGGAAAACAAGTTTTCCAACCAACAATTGCTTAGATGGTATCTGTTTCTGCAACCCTATGACATCACCATAAAGTATTCCGAGGAAAAGACAACATTATCACGGATGCTCTCACATTTCTACCCAGTTGCAACATCATGTTAAGATGGAAATATTTAGATTAAGATAATTCTTTTTTTCTTTTGCCAAAACTTCTTTGATGTTTCAGTTTGCTAGGGGGCATGTCAAGATTATCTAAACTATGTATATAGTTTTTACCTTGGTACTGTTAAGTTTTC
>JAPQNM010000048.1:19675792-19713292 GCA_029783475.1 Metacarcinus magister
TTCTCTTCTGTTTCTTCGTTCTTTCTTTTCTCTTTTCTCTTTTTTTTTCTTTTTTTTTCTTTTCTTTCTTTTTTCTTTTCTTTCTTTTTTTTTTCTTTTCTTCTTTTCTCTTTTTTTTTTTTCTTTTCTTTTTTTTCTTTTTTTTTTTTTTTTTTTTCTTTTTCTCTTGTTTTTCTTTCTTTTTTTTTTTCTTTTTTCTTTCTTTTTTTCTGTCTTTCTTTCGTTTTCTTTTTTTTCTTTTTTTTTCTTTTCTTTTCTTTTTTTCTTTTTTTTTTTCGTTTCTTTCTTTTCTTTCTTCTTTTTTTTTCTTTTCTTCTTTTTCTTTTCTTTTTCTTTCTTTTTCTTTTTTTGTCTTTTCTCTTTCTTTCTTTTTTTTTTTTCTCTTCTTTTCTCTTCTTTCTTTCTTTCTTTTCTTTCTTTCTTTCTTTCTTTCTTTTTTCTTTTTTCTTTCTTTTCTTTCTCTTACTTTCTTTCTTCTTTCTTTTTCTTTTCTTTCTTTTTTCTTTTCTCTTCTGTTCTTTCTGTTTTCTTCTGGTTTCTTCTTCTTTTCTTTCTCTTCTTTTCTTTTCTGCTCTTCTTTCTTTTCTTTTTTTCTTTCTTTTCTTTTTCTGCTTTCTGTCTTTCTTTTCTTTCTTCTTTCTTTTCTCTTTTCTCTTTCTTTTCTTTTCTTTCTCTTTCTAGTTCTCTCTTCTTCTTTTCTCTTTCTTCTTTTCTCGTTCTTTCCTTCTTCCTTTCTTTTTTTTCTTTCTCTTTCTCTTTTTCTTTTCTTTCTTTTTTCTTTTTTTCTCTTTTTTTTTTTTTTTTTTTTTCTTTTCTTTCTTCTCCCTTTTTTTCTTCTTTCTATCTTTCTTTCTCTTTCTTCTATTTCTTTCTTTCTCTGTTCTTTTTTCTTTTCTTCTTATTCGTTTTCCTCTTTTCCTTTTTCTTTCTCTTCTTCTTTCTTTCTTTTTCCTTCTTTTCTTTCTCTTCTTTTCTTTTCTTTTCTTCTATTCTTCTCTTTCTTCTTTCTTCTTTCTTTCTTTCTTTCTTTCTTTGTTCTTTCTTCTTTCTTTCTGCTCTTTCTTCTTCTTCTTCTTTCTTTCTCTTCTTTTCTTCTCTTTCTTTCTTTTCTTTCTTTCTTTCTTTTCTTTCTTCTTTCTCTTTCTTTCTTTCTTTCTGCTTTCTTCTTTCTGTTTTCTATTTCTTTCTTTTCTTATTTCTCTTTCTTTCTTCTATTTCTTTCTTCTTTTCTTCTTCTCTATTCTTTCTTTTCTTTTCTTCTTTCTTTTCTTTTCTTCTTTTTCTTTCTTTTCTTTCCTTTCTTCTTTCTCTTTTTCTTCTTTCTTTTCTTTCCTCTTTTCTCCTTTCTTTCTTTCTTTCTTCTCTTTCTTCTTTCTCTTCTTTCTTTCTACCTTTCTTTCTTTTCTTGTTTCTTTCTTTCTTTCTTTTCTTTCTCCTCCTGTTCTTTTTTTTTTTTTTTTCTGTCTCTTTTTCTTTCTTCTTCTTTTTCTTTCTTCTCTTCTTTCTGTTCTCTTGTTTCTGTTTCTTTTTCTTTCTGCTTTTCCTTCTCTTTCTTTCTTTTCTTTTCTTTTCTTTTCTTTCTTTTCTCTTTCTTTCCTTTCTCTCTTTCTTTCTTTCTTTCTCTTTCTTTTTTCTTTTCTGTTCTTTCTTTTCTTCTCTTTCTTTCCTCTTCTTTCTTTTCTTTCTTGTTCCTCTCTTTTCTCTTCTTCTTCTTTCTTTTCTCTCTCGCTTCTCTTTTTCTTTCTCTTTCTTTCTCTCTTTTCTGTTCTTTCTTCTTTTTCTTCTTTCTTTCTTTCTTTCTTTCTACTTCTCTCTTCTTTCTTTTCTCTTCTTTTTTCTTTCTTTCTCTTTCTTTTTTTTTCTTTCTTTTCTTCTCTTTCTTTCTTTTCTCTTTTCTTTCTTTTCTTTCTTCTTTTCTCTTTTCTTTTTCTTTCTTATTTCTTTTTTTCTTCTTTCTTTTTTATCTCGTTCTTCTCTTTTTCTGTCTTTCTTTTCTGTAACCTGGGTTAAGTGATTGAAATAATTGGAAAGGAATGGATGGTGTTGTTGCTGGGACTGCGTGGGGAGATGAGTACAAGGATGATTGACGCGGTGAAAGAGTTTCTGGAGAAAATGTGGTATGTTAGGTTAGAAACTAGGGCGTGTATTTAGAGTATGCATTTTTTTTCTGTGTGCTTTCCCTTTTTTTATTCTTCTTCCCCCTCACAGGAGCTGCCGATACAAAGGCCTCACTTGAAAGAAACTTCAAAACACCTGTGACATCAAGATCAAGGTCAAGATCAGATGGCGGACAAAATCTTGGCCTTGACAGTGTCAGTGTCAAGGCCAAGATTTTGACAAGACCGAGTCCAAGGTTGGGTGGGTGGGGGGGGGGAGATAATATGGTGGTACAAAATGCGGGACCAAATGGCGCGACTGACTCCTTTAGCACTTTTTAAAAAATGGAATGGACTGGTCACTTAAACGATGGTTTAATATTATTACATACGTAAACACAAAGTTACTTAGATATGCTACCACGTGGAGGGTTGGGCTGCTTTTGTAGAAGATTCCAGGACACACAAGAGATAAATGAAGAACTTATGCAGATGGTGACGTGGTGTAGGTGTAGGTGTAGGCGTTGAGGTGGTGGGTGGCCTGCAGAGGGTCAAAGTTTGGCGCGAGCAGTGTGGTCTGGTTGCGTGGTGTCGGCGGGTGTGGGTGTACTTGAGGAGGTGGAGACAAAAAGCAGCGTGGTGGTGTTGTAGCGTGGTTTATGGTGTTAACTTGACATTGTTTGGAATGGCTTGATGGCTTTGTGAGGGCGTGGAGAGTGGTATTGTATTAAGAGCTGGGTAACTCACATCAAGCGTGGCTAGTAGTGGCGTGGCGTGGTGGATCACAAACACAAAGAGATTGTGTGGTGGCGTTGTGGAGCTTGGAGTTGCGTTGTGGTATTGTGGTAGCTTCTTCCCAAGGACGTTGGTGTGGTGGTGTGGAATGGAATAACTTGTTGGCTTATGTTGACTTGGAGAAGCTTTGGTGTGCGTGGTGCGTGAGGTGGGACGCTACCGGGTATGGAAGCTACGAGGCCTTTGTAGATTTGTTTGTCTACTTCAAAAATATCTGCACCATTGCTGCACCATATGTTAGAGAAGAGTAAGCTATCCTTTCCATTAATTGCACAGGTAAAAATGAAAGTGAAAACCTGTTGTTGAATGTAGTTATATGGGGTACCAACTAATTAACCGACGCAGCTGCCCAGCGTGACCTGGTCGCGGCTAAGTTACCAACGATATTTATTGGCATACGTTGCCATATAACTAATTACACAAAATATACATATATGAACAATAATAAAATACGTATCCCCACATAAAATGTTAAATGGTGACAACAAAAAAAACAAAAATGTCAAATATTGTACTGCAGTTTGAGCCAAGACTGCTTTACAATCTTGCATTTATATGATATCACATATCGCTATAATACATAAGTAAATGATTAAAACAATAATATTATAATAATATAATATTATCATGAATAGTACCCATAAATATTAATGATACTAACTATAATGATAATAATATTAACATCAATAATAGTAATAATAATAATAATAATAATAATAATAATAATAATGATAATAATAATGATAATAATAATAATAATAATAATAATAACAATGATAATAGTAATAATAGTAATAATAATAATAATAATAATAATAATAATAATAATAATAATAATAATAATAATAATAAAGATAATAGTAATAATAGGAGAAATAATAATAATAACAATTCATGAACGTAATATTGATATACAATATGATAAGAGGACTGTACCATCGTGCTTCCACTTCTGTTGTACTTAGAGGCTTATTTCTTTTAACTGGAAGGAACACAAAATGAATACGCTGGTTAGAGTTTTTATGAGTTTTATTTTATTTATTTATTTATTTGTTTTTTTATCCTTTACCCGTGGCGCCGGTAGGCTTAATGGAGGCCTTAGATAGTCAGCCTCCGCCCGTTAGTAGCGCGGGTGAGATATTCTAAGCTGCATATAGAGAGGCTCATGCTGCCAACGGAAGCACCTCGAGTATATAGCTTTGCACTCCCGTCGAGGATAGTGTTATGGCAGCATGTGGATGATCTTAGCCCACTCGGCGGTATTATCAAAGAAAAATGGCCAGCACGTGCCGGGGCTCGAACTCAGGACCCTGAGCTGGTATACCTGACCGCTAGCCACTAGGCCATCGCCTCTTAATTTAACACAAACACACATATATGGACAATTACCTGAGAAATTGTTAAGCCACGAACGAACTGTACTAGTCTGATATTCGGGTTTGAAACAAACACACAACTTGTTAACTGCGCACGCACACATACACACACACACACACACACACACACACACACACACACACACACACACACACACACACACACACACACACACACACACACACACCTCCCCCTCCCGCGGCCTCGCTGCACAAGACTTTCTACTTCTTCTCATCCTTATTCTGTCCATCTTCCTAATGCAAGAGTTAACCAGTATCTTCACTCTTTCATCCCTTACACTGGTAAACTCTGGAACTCTCTTCCTTTGTCTGTTTTTCCACCTGCCTATGACTTAAACTCTTTCAAAAGAGGAGTGTCAAGACACCTCTAATGTTAACTGGATCTCCACCCCTTACTTCTATTCTCTTACTGTCCTCTATGCAGGGTCTGGCGACGAGCGGGATTTTTTTTTTACTTATTTTTGTTTTCCCTTAGCCAGTACCCTTTTAATGTAAAACACACACACACACACACACACACACACACACACACACACACACACACACACACACACACACACACACACACACACACACACACACACACACACACACACACACACACACACACACACACACACACACCTCCTCGGATAGGGAGTTTCGTTTACTTCAGGTGTAGCCCAGTGTCTCAGCCAAGCGGCAGGAGGGCCGCCTGGTGAATACCACATTCGTGTGTTGCTTTTAGTTATCATTATACTCTCAACACACAGAGTATAGGCAAAATCATTGATGCACTGTTTACATAATAATGAATAATTTATAGTGGAAAACATGTAATACTGTGGTGATATCAGGTGAATCAAAATATTTTGGTACATATGGTATTCTTCTGGAGTGCCCCCACGCCCAGCTCTGCGGGCAGGCGCTTGGGTTTCCTTATTTGGTAAGAAACAAGGGCAAAGAAACACTACTCACATGCATACATACATACATACATACATACCAGTGTTGCTAACAGGACACTGGATAACATAAATACTAGTTAGGCAGGTATGGATACATGAAATTTGTCCAAATAAGTAGTCAATAAAGAGATAGTAGGTTGTTTTTTATTCTCTTATAGGAGTACAAACTTGATGATTTTTTAAAAATTTACCCTGGAATACTATTCCAAATTTTAGGGTCTTTGTACATTAGAGAGTGTTGATAGAGACTTGAATTATGTTGAGGAATCCAGAAGGAGCGTTAGCTACGTCTGGTGTGATTATGAGTTTGAGGCGGAGGGGTACTGATGAAAGAAAGTTGTTTGAACATGTAGGACGCAATGTAGAGCTTAGATAAGTCTGTTAACTAAAGGATATTCATGCATCTAAAGATTGGAGGTGAATGTTCAAGAATATCACTATTGGTCATTATTCTAGTTATTTTTTTTACGGAGAATATTAAGACTATATACATGTAGATGACATGGATAAACAGTGGACCAAACAGGATTGCAGTATGTTAAATGAGGGAATATGTTTGCATTATACATAATTTTTCATAAGTTTTATTGGTACACGGTTTTTGACTTTCAGTAAAAATGCAACTGATTGAAATAGTTTGAGACAAAGGTTTGATACATGATATTTGAAGGTGAGGTTCTTATCAAATGTGATGCCGAGAAATTTTCTCTTGAATACTTGGATAATATCTCAATTTATTATGGTAAGTCTGGGTAAGGGTTGGTTTTTAATAGTGGTGTTTGTAAATAACAAAAAGTATCAGCAATGTTTATAGTGAGACGATTTGCAAAACATCATTCAAAAACTTTAGATCATTCAAAGTTGGCTTTGTAGATAAGATCACTGGGGTTATTACCAAGCCTGTACAGTGAGGAATCATCGGCAAACTGTGTTTAAGCCCCGTCCACACAAGCATAGACACAAGCAAGACATGTGTTTGGTGACTGACTCAGCGCCTCTGTCTGCTGACAAACCAAGAAAGTGTTCGAGACACACACATATCATGTATATATAACAGAAAAAGAATAGGGCCTAACATATTTCCTTGTTGCAGTTTGAGGCCGAGTTATTGAATGATGTAAATTGGAATTGGTCATTTAAATATGATTTAAATTATTTATGAACACAGCCGCGAATACTATAAAGGTGTAATTTGTCTAAGAGAATGTTAGGGTAAACTGTGTCAAAGGCTTTGCTGAAAGATTTCCTTGTAGACAGATTCCAAGACATCCAGCGAATCATCCTTGACCAGTCGTTCCTTGAACAGATTCACCTTGCGTGTGAACCTTGCCTTTGTTGTCCCTCGAGCCCTCCTCAATGTAGTCTCGTCCTCTTCCACCATCACGCCGGCTTGAAGTTGAAATGTAGGACAAGAGTGGCAGGACTATGCGTTGTCTGAATTTTATTTCAACCTGTTGGTATACAGTAAGATTAGCTTACACTGAACAGACACAACAACAATAACACATTTAACGCACCAACTGACACCTTCACCCGATAAATATTACGCCCCACATTAATAATAGCACTGGCCCATCACCCAACATCACATTAACACTGACCCAACACTCGGCACCACACACACAAATCACATTAACCTAAACATATATCCACAGCTGACATTAATAAACAGCTAGTCCATCACCCAACATCACATTAACACTGACTCAACACTCGGCACCACACATACAAAGCTAACATCACATTAACCTAAACATAACACTGACTCAACACTCACCACCACACACACAAAGCTAACATCACATGTACCAAATCATAACACTGGCCCATCACTCACCACCACACACACATGTGTGTGTATATATATATATATATATATATATATATATATATATATATATATATATATATATATAAATATATATATATATATATATATATATATATATATATATTTATATATATATATATATATATATATATATATATATATATATATTATATATATACATAAATATATATATATATATATATATATATATATATATTATATGTACATATACATATATATATATATATATATATATATATATATATATATATATATATATATATGTATACCATAAATTGCATTTATTTTATGACGGAAACATGCCTGGAACAGCCTATGATTTCTCCTGACTGCTGAATTTGAGTAGCACGTAGGAAATTGTGTTTATTGCTCTCTCTCTCTCTCTCTCTCTCTCTCTCTCTCTCTCTCTCTCTCTCTCTCTCTCTCTCTCTCTCTCTCTCTCTCTCTCTCTCCCTCCCTCCCTCCCTCCCTCCCTCGCTCGCTCTCGCTCTCGCTCTCGCTCTCGCTCTCGCTCTCGCTCTCGCTCTCGCTCTCTCGCTCTCTCGCTCTCTCGCTCTCCCTCCCTCCCTCCCTCCCTCCCTCCCTCCCTCCCTCCCTCGCGCTCTCGCTCTCGCTCTCGCTCTCGCTCTCGCTCTCGCTCTCGCTCTCTCTCTCTCTCTCTCTCTCTCTCTCTCTCTCTCTCTCTCTCTCTCTCTCTCTCTCTCTCTCTCTCTCTCTCTCTCTCTCTCTCTCGTAATCTCACTAGTTTATCATGTATTACAGTTTCCATTAATTTACCAGCTATGAATGTGAGGCTGATTGGTTTGTAGTTATTCGGTAGCGACTTCTATCCATTTTTTTTTGTATGGGAGTATTATTAGCAAGTTTCCTGATGTCTGGAACTTTCACAGAATTTAAGGATTTATTGAAAGGTATTGCTAAAGGCTTATTTATTTGAGGCTTTGTTTCATTTTAAACTCTTGGTGCAATACAATCAGGAAAGAGTTTTATTTACTTTAATTTTGTAAAGTAGTTTAGTTAATATGTCCTTTGTAAAGTCACAATCACTTAATGGAATTACGTTAAATTATGATGAGGTTATTTCATGGATTCCATTGGTGTTTTCAACAGTAAAAACGGATGTAAGGTAATCATATAATGTTTTGGCCTTCTTTAAGTATTTCCTTGCAACTTTACCATTTTGTAGGTGAAGTGAGCCAATAATTGATGTAATAACTCGTTTATTACGTACGTAGCGGAAAAATTCTTTTGAGTTGGACTCCGTTATATATGCAATATATATTCATCATTTTTTTTCCTTCTGCCTAATCATCATTTTTATTTCACGTCTCGGTATTTCGTATAATATTTCATAGTTTTCTTTTTGTTATAACAAATATTCACTATGTGCAAGCTTTTCATGCAATAATCCTGACTCAGTTTGGTTGTTCCACCACTTCAGTTTGTTGTTAATATGCGAACGTCTTTTGCAAACTCAAATGCATAACTAACTTGCCCCATTTTAGATATTATAGAATTTTTCCAAAGATGTATTTGTATTTGTTTAATTAACTACTACGCTCCAATCTGTATCTGCCAAAATGATGTTAAATTTTTCAAAGTTATTTGTGTGATATATGTATATAAGTTTGTCGCTCACATTTTCTTTGCTTACCTCAAGGCTTACATTAAAAGAGACAATTTTATGATCACTAAAGCCGAATTCTGAGCCAGTGTTAACGTTACTTATTGGACCGTTGTTTGTTGAAAATATAAGGTCTAGTATACTGTCATAGTTTATTAACATGTTGGCTTAAAAAACTCTCCAACGTATTGTTAATTATGTAGTGACCCATATGTGATTTTAATCGATTTCTTCATGCGAGGAAGATTAGAATCTCCAAAAATTGAGCTCACAAATAAATTGCTTATTTCGATTAATTTATCGTATTATTTCATATCACTGGTCATATTGGTGGTTTATAAATAACTCCGATAATAATTTTCTTTAAGTGTGTTTTCATTTATAAAAATGTCTTAGCTACGTTACTTATTTCTTATCGGTTTGCAGGATTGTCGAGTTAAAACTGGCTTTCACGTAGATCAAAACACCACCACCTTTTTTTCTTTTTTCCTTTAGCTAAGCTAAAAATGTCTATGTTCTATGTTTATCCAATAATCCGATACGCCAATAACATGAAAATCATCAGATGCTGCAAGGGCTACTATATCTAAAAACTTGCTTCTGAAGCTGCGTGCTTTAAACATGCAAACTTTTAACATTTTATGAACGTAGGTCTTTCTCCATGCAAGGTGTCACTTACGACGTCAAAGCTGATCGAGGTTGCATGTTTTATCATTTTCTTGAGATCCAAATATTTGTAACTTAGTATTCTGCCAAACGAGATATTCAAACTGAATTGAGATGCAGACCATCGTTCTTGAAAATTAATGGTTTAAAATGATAGTCATCCCAGCAGTTAATGAAATCGCTACCATCCCCTGTACAAATGCATGAAGACAGTTATTATTGATGAAGGCCCTCTTGTAGAAAGAGTCGGTGCACTTCCCGAGTATACCTGAAACAATTATTCTGTTAGATTTAGTCGTATACTGCTGTATCATCAGCCTATCCATTTGCAGCAGCTTTTTAGATCTGGTGTTTTTTTTGTCATTGGTTCCTGCATGAATTATTAGAAGTGTTAAGATTAAACGTACTTGTTGCCACCTCACAGACTGCAGTGATATTGTCTAACCTTCCACGAAGTATGCACAGTCTCTTCCTCGTGGTTTTTGTTCTACCATAGAATTTGTGCAGCTGTTCTCTGACGAATGAGTCAATGATGAGTCTTGTCTCTTGGTCCTCTTCTTCTTTTGCCAGGAACTTGAATCTGTTACAAGTCGCGATGCGCCAAAATGATTGTGAAGTTGAAAGTTATTAACTAAACTGGGCCAACTGCAAAGGAATTGCAACTAATGGAGCAGTGGATTCATTAATAAAATATCAGAGGCAATTGGTAATATCATAACGTTGAAACATTGTTTCATTTACCGTGGTTGCCAAAGGTATCCCAGACAGTCGCAGAGGTGTTCTGAATGAGGTTGTGAAACTTATTAACTTAATCAAAGGTTTCTCACTTAACAGTCGATTGTTTGAACTGCCATGCCTAGAAATGGGAGCTGATCATTAACAACTGTTGTATCATACATAAGTTCATTGGCTTTCCTGTGGCATAACATTAGCAATGGTTTATAAACTAGGGACAGAGATTTGCATTTTCCTTCTGGAGAAAAAATTTAACATGGCAGCCTTATTTTATAATGATGAGTGGATCCTGAAGCTTACATTTTTAGCAGATATTTTCCCAAAGTCAAATTAACCTAATCTAAAACTGCAGGGGAAAGAAAACGATGTATTTCGATACATTGAGGAAATAGACACATATAAGAAATCTATAATTATGTGGCCAGTTAGGCTTGAAATACATCGTCTTTTTTTTATTACGTATTCCCATTAATGTTGCAGCATATAAAAAAAAGAACTACATCAGTGAGGAAAATCAGAAGAAATTAAAATATGTTGTACAAACAATCAATCAATCATTGGGGGCCGATGAGTGGGTCGCCTCGCCTACCCTCCAGCCCCGGCAAACAACCCGTGCAAGTCTCCATGCTGGCCCCCTTCCCATACATAGTAACTCTCAGCAAGAAGCATCGACTTGTCCCAACCACGAACTTTGTGGGCGTCACCTTGGCCTCCTCCAACCCGGATTATCCATTTCAAAGACAACCCAACAAGCAGGATCAGCTTCTGGGTTCCGCAGTTGACGTTGGCTGACTATTCTGGTAATAGGCCTTGATCCAGTCTCACGGAGCAGTCGCTGATTTGGCAAAAAGTCATTCCAGCGATACCCCATGAATCTGCAAAAGCACTTGTTACCAAAGGCATTCATTAGCCTCCTTAGATCGGTGTTCAGTGTCCATGTCTCACAGCCATACAGTAAGACGAGGATCACCAGCGACTTGAAAATTTGAATCTTTGTCCGTCTACACAAGTACCGACCACGCCAGATACTCGTGCTGATCGAGTCCATAACACCTTGAGCCAGGTGAATCCACCTAGGATTTTTTTGACGTGACCCACTATTGTTATAGGCCAAGTAGTCCAAGATATTAATGTCCTCGCCACACGTATGAATAGACTCTACTGTTTCATCTAGCAAGCCTTCAGACACCTGAATCTTAGTCGTGGACCAGGAGACCTGGAGTCCTAAGAGTTTCGCCTTTTCATGCAGTGCTTCGAGAGCCATCACCATCTACGTTGATCTTTGATGAGCCAAAAATGGTATCCAATGAGATAATGTCACTACTTTCTTAATGCTTCGGCAATGGTATAAGCTTCCTTCTCTACTGATGAATGTTTATGTTCACTATTTGATAGAGTCTGTGAGAAGAAAGCCACTCTGAGATACGGTAGCAGCAATTGCGTGATCTGAAATATCAGTTTCTACTGTAAAATGAGATTTGGGGTCAACTGATTGTATCACAGAATTAGCAATGTCTTTTTTTTTAATCCCCAAAAGCTTAGCAGCTGCTGTAGAAAAAGAATGCCCATTGTCGTGAGAAAGGGGCTGGACTTTTTCTGAAAACCCATGTATCCATGGGGAGTAGTGAGCAAACATTTTCATTGTTCTTCGTAGTCCTTTCGTAGCGGAAATTTGAACATCTTTGGTCTGTTTAGAAGCACGGTATACCTTAGCGTAATGACCTTTTTTTTGTTGCAAACAAAGGCTACCACTCGAGAAGTTGAGAAGGCACGGGATGGTGCCACTTACCAGTTCATACATGAAGAGGGCCTCCTGTAGCGAAAATGTCTCTCCTCGGATCATCCTCAAAAGGTAAATGGTTTATCCTTGGTTGTTCCCAGCGATTGCCGTCCCGTCATCCTACTACGTGTTGCTCACGAAGGTCCTTTGGCTGGACATTTCTCTCACCGGAAGACCTAGATGAAGGTATTGCAAGACTTTTATTGGCTAGGGATGTGTGCAGACATCCGGGATTACTGCCGTTCCTGCGACAAGTGTCAACGTATGTCAGCTAAGGGACGGGTACGTCCAGTACCTCTTCAACCGTTACCTGTCGTAACTGAACCCTTCTCCAGAGTTGCCATTCACTTGGTAGGTCCCTTGTCTCCACCGTCTTCTGAAGAGCACCGTCAGTCCATCACCGTAACTTGATTTTTCCACTGGTTTTCCTCTCAGCTACTACTACTACTACTACTACTACTACTACTACTACTACTACTACTACTACTACTACTACTACTACTATTACTATTACAATTATTATTACTACTACTACTATTACTATTCTTATTACTACTACTGCCACTACTACCACATCCATCTCCAGCACTACTACCAGGAAGAGGTTGCGCAGCAATTGAGTCAAGGAATCATCCAACCTTATACCTCTCCACACTGCTCTCCGGTTGTCATGGTCAGGAAGTCCGACGATACGTATCGGATGGCCATTGATTACAGGTTACTTAACTCCGTTACCGTTTTCCATTCTGAACCATCTTGCAGTATTGAGACTGAGCTGCATAAGTTCGTTGGTGCTGAGTTCTTCTCAGAGCTAGATTTGAGTAAGGCATATTACCAGGTTCCACTTTCTGCCAAAGCTCGACGCTTCACTGCGTTTCCCACTCACAAGGGTCTGATGGAATTTACTCGGATGCCTTATGGTCTCGTTACGGCCTGTGCACTTATATTCGGTTAATGAGGATTGTGCTTGCTGGCTTGGCCAACGTTTCGTTTTATTTTGATAATATTTTTGTGTATTCTTCTGATTGGCCCACTCACATCTCTGCCCTCAAGTCTGTTTTAGATAGACTACAACAGAACGGTCTGACTGTCAAACTTAAAAAGTGCCGGTTTGGAGCAGAGTTCATCAACTATCTTGGATTTGTATTGTCACGCGACCACCTTCAACCACATGTTGGCAAGTTGACTGCCATCGCCTCCATGACTCCTCCTACCACCAAGAAGTTACTACGGAGTTTCCTAGGTTTGATATCCTGTTACAAAGTTTTAATTCCTCGGGCCTCTGAGCTTACCGGCCCCCTCTCTGACTTGTTGAAGAAGCCGGTACGGGACCCCCTCCCGTGGACTGAAGATCTGCTTGAACGGTTCAAGCTGCTGAAGCAAGCCTTGACCTCGGGACCTATTCTTCGTCTTCCGGACTCCAGCCAGACCTACGTCCTACGTACCGATGCTTCAAACTATGGATTAGGTGCTGTACTCTTTCAGTACCATGATGATCGTCCACATCCCATCTCTTACGCCAGCCGGAAACTACTTGATCGGGAGCGACGATACTCTACCATCAAGAGTGAACGCCTGGCCATCGTGTTCGGCATTCATAGGTTGATTTTTATCTCCGAGGTAAAGAATTTATCCTTGAAGTAGACCACAAGCCTCTAATGTACTTTGAGAAATTTTAAAGTAAAAATGACAGAGTACTACGATGGGCTTTAGGTCTTCAACCCTATAAATTTAGAGTTGTTCATGTTGCCGGGATAGACAACATTGGAGCCGACCTTCTCAGCCGGCAATAGTTCTTCTTTATTTGTTTCCTGCACTCCAGCCTATTATTAGTTTGTTTATGTCTCCTGGTCAGCTACAGTTCTTCGACATCAGCTGTGCATCAGATGTTTTAGTGGGGGCATGTGTGACGAACTGCACCTGCCTCGTTCTCTCCTTCTTAGTGGTTGAACTACCACTCTAGTCTGCCAGCGCTGGTTCACCTCTCCAACTGCTTGTTCGCCGGTTTCCCCGCCACTACCCCACTCCCTTGTCCAGGGGTAGGGGGGTAGTCTAACCGAGGCAAGTTCCACGCCGCGGGACCGGGGACAGACAGACCGCCTCAGCTCTCTCACCTGACAACACCTCACCACCTGGTTCTCAACATTTCTGAAGGCACTTCTGGAGACTTGGGCTCCCTTCTAGTGTGCCCTTCAATTGTACCTACGCCATTCGACCCTCCCTGCTGCCTGAGGTGCTATCTACGTTGCCGAGTGTTGCTGCCGCGCATCTCACCCTCCAGACAGCTGTTCTGGGGGTTATTGGGTGCCATACCTCTGCTCTGGTAATTGTTTACGAACAGATTGTCGTTGGTGATTTCTTTTGGCTGTTAGCCTGCTGATTGCTATTATTGTGTGTAAATATATTCGGGATATCATACTCCATGACTTTTCTTCCCCACAACTCTCTAGAATCATAATATTAATTGGTAGTCACCTCGGCCCTGACACTTATCCATAATAGATATTGTCTAACAGTATTATTTTTATTTTTCATAATAATGTTGTGAACATTATTTTTGTTATTTTATCATTTGGAATATACATCATTTTATTTGTAGAAAAATTATACAGGTGTGAAGAATATCCTTTTTATTTCATAATGAAACCTTTATTAAGGGCAGGAATTTTTTAATTGTAGACTTTACCAATCACTATCAGAAATATAATGAAAGAATCAACATGTGCATTATTCTAATTTAACACACATTTTTGTATTCTATAATTCAAGGCAGCCTAACTTTGTCTCCAGTCATTCAATAGTCTTGTAAGTTTAGCTGAGAAAAAATAAAGGACGTTAGCTGAGGATTTTATTAACTTTAAATCATAGACCGAGCAATGACTAGCAATCTCTTACTTGTTTTTTTTATTTTTTTTTATGTGTGTTAATCACCATGGTCTGGAGGATCACGCAGTGGACTCGGGATCGTTAGCCATTACCCTCCCCGAAAGAGCTCAGAGCTCATAGAGTTTACCCATGTGTAATGCTGAGACCTCTCACACATCACACATCCCATCCCCTTGTCAGTGAAAAATCCTTAGTGACCTGAGCGGGGTTCGAACCCAGGCCTGGCCGGGTGCAAGGCTGGGACGTTAACCACTGGGCGGTGTGGGTGTGTGTGTGTGTGTGTGTGTGTGAGTGTGTGTGTGTATATGTGTGTATGTGCGCGCGCGCGCGTGTGTGTGTGTGTGTGTGTGTGTGTATGTGTGTGTGTGTGTGTGTGTGTGTGTGTGTGTGTGTGTGTGTGTGTGTGTGTGTGTGTGTGTGTGGTGGAATTGTAAAAGCATGGAACACAAACCTCTTCTTTTGCAGCTGCATTTGGATTGATATATTACTCAAGCTCGGTAGCTTAAGATGTAGATTCATCATGTGGGTCCATGATGTCTGATTCCTCAAGATAACCATGGAATTGTAAAGATATGTTGTGGAAGATGCAATATGCTATGATAATAGGTCTAACCTCATCAAGTTTATCTTTTAGGTTCATCAGAGATCTGAATCTATTTTTCAAGAATTGAATGGTGTTTTCAATAGCACATCAAGTTATATGAAGTATTTTGTTGTACAATATCTGTGATAGGATCAAAGTCCCATGATCCTTAAATGGTACCACCAATCCTAGCTGCAGAGTAAAGGCTGAATCACCCATTATGTGTCCTCTCAGTCTTATCAGTCCTATCAGTCCTTGAAATATACTGATTTAGCAATACTGATACTCGATCACCCATTGAGCTTAATTAAAGAGCTTGCGTCCACCCAAATTGCGCGGTATGGGATGCGCATACATAAATCAAATTATATACTAAAGCGCATTCCATCCATTGAAAGAAAATGTCGTTCGGCAACCCTCTCCGAAATTATATCTATCCGTGCATTCCTTTTACCGATCAAATTGGTAATTGTTATACAATAAAGCTAAGGATAACATAATTCATTGAAAAATAATGCAAATAAGTAAAAGTATTATGTGTGCTCAAAAAATAAACAAACGCTGGGGCCCTCGGTGGGAAACAGTGCCCTTCAGCGTAGTAAAGAAGTGACTCACACCAGTATATAATAAATGACACAGATGTCGCCCATTATCATATTATAAATTAACAACATTAAGAGAGGGGAAATTTTAATCTCTTCACCCCATTTACATTATTTTTCTATTATGTACATTATTTTTGTGAACCAATGTATCGTATTCTTAAGGTTTATTGATAATATAAGATATGTAAGTGCACACGATGCTTTTTTTCGGTATATTTGGGCCAATAGTCATAGAACACAATAAAATGTACGCCACAATAAGTTTAAGCGTTTTAAAAATGGCTGTTTTGTAAGAAATGCATGGGTAAATCTCTAATTTCAAACTATGCATGGTCTGATGTATGCATCATCGTATACCTGATTAATATGTATATACCCTTTCTTTTTACAGATATTCCTGAGAATAACCCTGATATATCCGGTATTCATAGCAAATACCTTGTGGGTGACGTTGTCCAGGTGAATTGTACATCGGCCCCTTCCTGGCCTGCCGCCTCTCTCAAATGGTACATCAACGGCGAACCGGTACGTGACCCTTTGTTATCTTGATGTGATTGAAATCCACTCTTTGACAGAACAATTAAGCACTGCTGGTTTTGATAGAACATTATGAGAAAAAAAATTATGTAAACATTTACTTTCAAAGTTCTCTGGGCACGTTATGGGTATATTTGGTATGAAGGGAAGTTGCAGATATTGCTTAAATTGTACATTTGAACATCACAGTACCACACAGATCCTAGAATCCAAATTAGATGGTCTGTCCTTAACCTACATAGAATATCAATTTACTTGGAATGCTAGAAGCTAAGTCAAAATTACACGCAGTCCAAGATCCAGCAGGACACCGAGTCTTATTATCCTATGGGAGACATTGTTGGAGTAGATAAAGGTCAAGTTTGTTTTTAAACTAATTTATCGTGTTTCATTGCACCATGGAAAGTGAGAGGTTAACTCCACTCCCTAACAACGTCATTTGCAAAGAAGAATTTAGTGAGTCAAGTTGAATCTGTCTACATCTTAGTTTGAACCCGTTACTCATTGTTCGTGATGAGTAGTTAATTTGAAACATCTTATTCGTGTCAACATTCGTAAATCCCTTAAGTATTTTGAAACACATTAAGTCTACCTCAGAGACATCGTTTCTTAAGTGAGAACATATTAAGTTATGCCAGCCTCTCTTCATAAAGTTTATTGCATAAGGATAGGCTCATCTTAGTGGCCTTACGCAGGACAGCTTCTAATTCTATGTCATCTGTGTGTTCAGGAGATTAAAATTGCATTGCATAATTCAAGTGGGGCTGATATACACGGGTAGAATTATTTACTTATTTTTGAAGAAGAATTTTCTGTTTATAAAGCTCAACATTTTGTTATCTTTACTCACGGCATCTCCGCATTGCTTTAAAAATTCAAGGATCGACACAATCTAACTCCAAGATCTTTGCCACTTTGTACACTTTCGGGTTTCACGCTCCATATTTCATGCTCATATTTTCGGTTTCTTGTTCCCACTTGAAGAATATTGGATTTATTTACGTTAGAATGCATATCCCACCTTGCAGATTATGCTGTGATTTTGTGGTTTTAGAGCCTTTAGAGGCTTTGTCTGTCATCTTCTACGAATAGTGAATTTCCGGTTTTCGTATCACCTGTGAATTTAGAAATGAAGAGGTTGAATCCAAAATCGATGTCATTTATGTAGATTATGAATAGCAATGATCCGAGAACTGAACCCTGGGAAACAACACAAGTGACTAGTATCCAGTTATATTCTGTTTCATTGATTACGATCCTTTATTTTCTATTTGTAAGCCACTTTTCCATCCAGTTGTGCATATTGCCTGTGACCCCAAGCTGCATGACATTGACCATTAATTTATTATGAAGAACTTTATCAAATGCCTTTTGAAAAACAAGATATACAATGTTTAGTGATCTATTGATATCATGGACAGAAAAGAGGTCATTATAAAATGTTAACAGATTAGATAATATTGATCATTTATTTTGAAAGCCATATTACGACTCCATGCTCAATGAATTATTTTCTAGGTACTGTGGGATAATCATACATGGCAACCTATGCACCGGCAGGCAGAGAGCCCCGGGCTGCATGGATAGCCAGTAGAGCTGAGCAAGATCCGTGAATTTCAGTAATAGTGAATCCGATTACTTTGTCTGGCGGATCCGTGAGATTCGGGTCCGGACCCGATTACTGGTTCCGCGAGGCAGCCAGACGATTACTGGATCCGCGAGGCAACCAGACGATTACTGGATCCGTGAGGCGGCCAGACGATTACTGGATCCGTGAGGCGGCCAGACGATTACTGGATCCGTGAGACAGCCAGACGATTACTGAGTACAGACGATTACTGACGGATTCCGCGTACTTAGTAATCGTCTTGCTCTCTACACGAATAGCGGGCGACCATTAATATTCTGACGGCCTGACGAATTCAATACTACTACTA
Source organism: Metacarcinus magister (assembly GCA_029783475.1). Classification (NCBI taxonomy): domain Eukaryota; kingdom Metazoa; phylum Arthropoda; class Malacostraca; order Decapoda; family Cancridae; genus Metacarcinus; species Metacarcinus magister. The sequence goes on from JAPQNM010000048.1 coordinate 19,694,233, forward strand.
CTACTACTACTAATGTTACTACTAGTAGTAATACTACTATAATAATATAATTACCATGTCATGTACTTGTCATCTATTAACTATGCCTTATAGATTCATAGGAATTTTTGATTGAAACATACGCTTAGGTTTATATTTTTATGGTGCTTACAAGGCAAAACTCTGATGTTTTTTAAAGTGAATTCCACGGCGCTCGTGACTTATGAGCAGAGGTATACAACTTTAAGACTATGCCCACGAAAATGTAGCAATTTTAAAAGAAAAAAAAATGACACAGTTTAATGGAGGAAGAATTGAAGTTCATGGAGAAATTATAATTATGCTGATAATTATTCGTTTTATTAACATACATATGTAGAGCAGACTGGCACGGATCCCCCTTATAAAAGCAGCCATGACTCGGCTGAGTTGCGGGAGGCGGTGGTGGTGGTTTGCTATCGTGCCCCCGGAGGGGGCACACGGGCTAACAGTAGAGCCCGATCGCTGAATGTCATGTGGTGGTGGCGGACTCTGGTCAGTCTACACCAACACCAGTAAATAAGCAGTTATGCGTGTAAAAAAAAAAAGCAGAGTTTCGGGAGTGTGTGTGTGTGTGGCCGTCGTGCCCCAAAGTTAGGGGACACACGGACGCAACACAACACACACACACACTGGGCGCGGATCCATCTGCGGGAGGCTGTTTTCTGGCACAAGGTCAGCAGGGCTATACAGAGCCCTCTAGGGTTGGTTGAACTTTCCACTGCGGGAGGCGGTGGTAGTGGCTTTGCTATCGTGCCCCCGAAGGGGGCACACGGGCTAACATTAGAGCCCGTCGCAGTTATCATTACGTTCGCTGATGTCGTGTGGTGGTGGCGGACTCTGGTCAGTCTACACCAACACCAGTAAATAAACAGATATGCGTGTTAAAAAAAAAAAAGCAGTTTCGGGAGTGTGTGTGTGTGGCCGCCGTGCCCCCACGGACGCAACACAACATACACCCACTGGGATCTGGGCGCGAATCCATCTGCGGAAGGCTGTTTTTTTGTTTTTTGTTGTTTTATTTTTGTTGGCACAAGGCCAGCAGGGCTATACAGAGCCCTCTAGGGTTGGTTGGGTTTTCCGCTGCGGGAGGCGTGTGTGTGTGTGTGTGCTCTATCGTGCCTCCGAAGGGGGTACACGGGCTAACAATAGAGCCCGTCGGAGTTTTCTTGTTGATTGCTGATGTCGTGTGGTGGTGGCGGACTCTGGTCAGTCAACACCAACACCAGTAAATAAGCAGATATTCGTAGTAAAAAAAAAAAAGCAGAGTTTCGGGAGTGTGTGTGTGTGTAGCCGCAGTGCTCCGAGTTAGGGGACACACGGACGCAACATAACACAGACCCACTGGGATCTGGGCGCGGATCCATGCTGCAGGAGGCGTGTGTGTGTGTTGTTTATCGTGCCCCCGAAGGGGGTACACGGGCTAACAATAGAGCCCGTCGGAGTATTCATAAGAATCGCTGATGTCGTGTGATGGTGGCGGACTCTGGTCAGTCTACGCCAACACAGTAAATGAGCAGATGTTCGTATTATAAAAAAAAAGCAGAGTTTCAGGAGTGTGTGTGTGTGGCCGCAGTGCCCCTAAGTTAGGGGACACACGGACGCAACACAACACACACCCACTGGGATCTGGGCGCGGATCCATGTGCGGGAGGCGTGTGTGTGTGTGTTGTCTATCGTGCCCCCGAAGGGGGCACACGGGCTAACAAAAGAGCCCGTCGAAGTTGGCGTGAAAGGTAGGTGAAATCGTGTGGTGGGCAGTCTACACCAACACCAGAAATATGAGCAGATATTCGTAGACAAAAAAAATAGCAGAGTTTCGGGAGTGTGTGCGTGAGGCCGTCGTGCCCCCAAGTTAGGGGGCACACGGACGCAACACAACACACACCCACTGGGATCTAGGCGCGGATCCATGTGCGGGAGGCTGTTGTTGTTGTTGTTTAATTTTCTCCAGCACGGTGACTGGATGGGCTTGTAGGAGCCCTTCTAGAGGATGAGCTATGAATCATGGGAATCATGGTGCATAATTCATCTCGGGGGTGGTGCTCTTTGCACCAGCTTAATGAGCCTTGGTAGTGGTATAGCTGCTACTAGTCTCGCTGCTGTTGATCTGGCGCAGTCGTCATCCTCTCTAGGGTATGTTCTATTCCCTTTGATGGAATTGGTTGCTGGACATTTCAGGATGTAGTGGACCAATGGGGCATCAGTGGCTGTCTCACACTGATTGCAGGAGGCTTGAGTTCCGAAGATTTCCTGGGCGCAATGGTAGCCCAAGCGAAGTCGATGAATGTCGGCTCGTATGCGAGGGTGCGTTGAGGCTGACATGACCAGGGGCTGGAGTTGTGTTGCCTCAGCATACCAAGTTGCCGAGCGGGACCCGTCGGCCACTTCGGCAGCGTGTGTCAGGCGGGAGTGTTCTCGCATATTTCGTCGTATCATCGACTTCATTTGGGCTAGACTGAGTGGGATGTGCACGTCAGGTAAGGGACGGGAGGAGGCCGCACGGGCAGCCAAGTCAGCGAGTTCATTTCCCCTAATGTCAGCATGTCCGTGCGGGAGGCAGTAGTAGTAGTAGTAGTTGTCTATCGTGCCCCCAAAAGGGGGCACACGGGCTAACAAAAAGAGCCCGTCGCAGCTGACGTAAGTGTCAGGTGAAATCGTGTGGTGGTGGCGGACTCTGGTCAGTCTACACCAAAACCAATAAATAAGCAGATATTGGTAGTAAGTCCAAAGAAGCAGAGTTTCTGGAGTGTGTGTGTGTGGCCGCAGTGCCCCCAAGTTAGGGGACACACGGACGCAACACAACACACACCCACTGGGATCTGGGCGCGGATCCATCATGCGGGAGGCGATGTAGCCAGTATATATAGGCTACGCTCTGACGTCACACCTTTTCAACCAATCACCTTTCGAATAAAGGAAAAGAAGTTTGGCAGCATGAGAATACTGCCTAGTGTCGCCAACGTTTAGCAGCAGTTTACATTTACACAATGTTATTTTTTTCTTTTTTTTAAGTTTTAAACATTATCATTCCCAAGTTGTGACCAGTATGTTTGACGTAGCTAGTTATCACTTAGAAGTTCAATATTTAACTCGGCATTTCTGACCATAAAGTAAAATCCGATCCGATTACTTGGCAAAAGTAATCGGGTCCCAGCAGCTCTGAGGGATGCGCGGGATCCGAGTCCAGTAATCAGATCCCGCCCAGCCTTAGTAGCCAGTAAGTTGCTAGACACGTTCCCGCTCGGTCACGTCATGCCGTTACTTGTGATTGCTGTACCCATACTAGTTCAATAAGAACCTAAAATACCCTTGGACTTCCCGAACACACATGGCGCAGTGACATTGTGACTACAGTACAGTGAAATACTACATGTTACGTGACAACCACCAACCGGCTTCCCTCTGGATGGATTACTCCCACCCTGTGAACGTGTATTGTGCTAAAACCCAGTGTTGTGTAGTGCTAACGATGCTAAGTGCAGTGAGTGAATCAGTGTCTGTGCATTGCTTTGATCGTGGCGTGCTTAGAAAGTGATTTAATTAGCATCATCCCACGCCCCAGCGGAGCGCAGTGCAACACACCTACTCATCACGCAAGCTCAGAGAGCACTAACACTGGCCCGAGGCAGTCAAACCTTTCCCGCGCGGTGCGAAGGAGCAAGAAATCAGCCTAGCACACCGACCCATACGTCACACTTCACCGCCTCCTAGTTATTATAGAGGAGAAATCTTTACAGACTAGCTATGGCGTCCCCAGTTACACGATAGCAAGCAGAAGGCACTCAAAAAAGCCGAAGGTACCCAGCAAGCAGACGGCACACAGCAACAGACACATATGGACACCCTACAACTTATTAAAATCCTCGAAGACAGACGTTGGGAAGACGAGGATCGCCACTGTGCTGACGATGCAGAACGCCGCCGGATCGAGGAAGAACAACGGAGGAATGAATTACGTGAGCTGCTTCTTGCTATTACAGGCTAACAACAGCACTCTGTATCTGTGACAAATAATGTCCCTAACAAACCTTTACTAACACAATACAACCTAATCTATACTTATTCACTACATGGTACCCTGGTGACATCTCGTCCTGCATCCTTCCCGCCACCCGCCAAGATGCTAACATAAGCCTAAAATGCGGACCCACCATCTTCCTATTGTCTCTCAGCCACAGATACATGTACAATACATTTAGATAAAATACTAATAACTATACACATCACTACAATATTCCCCCACCAAAAAGGCGAAAAAGGGGAAATTCACGTGAAGCATGAATTTCACCTTTTTCCCTATGACATCTTATCAATTCGGTCTCGATAAAGCGTCCGCTACCACATTCAGGCAACCCGGTACATATCGGATTTCAAGGTTTCTGTCCTGTAGCATCACCGCCCATCTCGCTATTCTCATGTTTTTACTTTTCATTGTTTCAATAAATTTTAAGGAATTGTGGTCACTATAAGCCACTATACGCTCATGTAAATAAACTTAAAACTTTGCAATGCTTGATATCACTACTAGAGCCTCTTTTTCAATTACACTATATTTTCTCTGGTGAGGCTCTAATTTCTTCGACATGTAAGCCACAGGCATGGGCATGTCGTTCACTTCTTGGCATAGTACACCACCAATCCCCACATCACTCGCATCTACCATTATTAGGAACTCCTTTTCAAACACTGGCGCGTAGAGCACCGGAGCTGCCGTGAGGATGGCCTTGAGACTATCGAAAGCTTTTTGACAAGCCTCTGACCACAAAAAAATTTCGCTTCTCACTCAACATGTCCGTTAAGGGGGCGGCCACTTGCTTAAAGTTCCGGCAGAATCTCCTGTAGAACCCAGCCATCCCGAGAAAACGCCGTAGACCTGTTCTTGAAGTTGGTGCGTCGAATTTGACTATGTCCTGTACCTTTGCCTGCAGGGGTTCCACTCCACCACTCCCGACGCGATGACCCAGATATGACAAAGTGGGTAGAGCAAACTCACATTTCTCCAGGTTGACCGTGAAATTGGCCTGTAACAGTCTCTCCAGAAGTTTTGTCAGGCTCTTCATGTGCTTGAAGATACCAAGATGTCGTCAACGTACGCCCACACGTCCTTCAGGTCATTAACCAACCAATTGGCTAATCGTTGGAAGGTGCTCCCGCTGTTCCTCATTCCAAGGCTCGTACAGGCCGTCAGGTGTCACGAAGGCTTCCTTAGTCAAGGGCACTTGGTAAAACCCTTTTAACAGATCCACTTTGGTCAAGAACTGTGCTGTGCTTACCGCGTCGATCATGTCATCAATTCTGGGCATCGGGTAGAAGTCGGCGACTGTGAGTTGGTTGAGCTTCCTGTAGTCGGTACAGAGCCTTACTGCACCGCCTCCTTTCGGTACCAACAGACACGGCGCCGCCCATGGCTACGGCTCGGGGTCGTCAAACCGTTCTGCATCAACTCCCTTTTCTTCAGGCGACAGGCGATAAGGATGCTGTCGTACAGGTCGCGCTCCCTCCGTCAGGATCACGTCGTGCTGGATGGCATGGGTAGGAGTGTCAGTCATGACACTCGGGAACTTGCGCAATAACTCCACCAACTCTTTCTGCCCCGATATCACGTAGTGTCTATGAGTTGGTGAGTCGGCCGTCCGCCCTAGTGAGCGAAAATTTCTCCCTTTGATTCTCAGTCTGGTTAGGCACATCCTCATCGCCAGCTTCGACGACTGCCACTTCTGCCACCTCTCCCTCATACTTCTTGATGAGGTTTGCATGTACCAACTTAGTCTGCTTTCACCTGCTGGGAATGGATAATACATAGGGGAGGCGGTAGTGCAGTGGTCAGCGTGCGGGCATGACAACCCAGGGTCCCGGGTTCGATCCCCCGATATCCGTTGGCCACTTTCCTATCTTTGCTATTACTGCCGAGTGGCCAAAGATTACCCAAAATTGCTGCCATACTGTTCTCAAAACGGGACCTGCAATGTTTATATGCTTTGAGACAGTGCAGCAGTCAGCCTCTACGCATTCATCATCAGAGAAAGCGTGACGATGTATTTAGCAAGTTTCTCAGGTTCTGCCTCTCCCTCCCAGCTTTCAAAATGAAATCTTAGATTTCCCTGGCCTTCCTGCCAAACATTAATTTAAAAGGGGAGTAACCAAGGCTTTCTTGACTCGCACAGCGAATTGCATAGAGAGCTACTTGTACCCCCTCATCCCAGTCCTTATAATTTTCTAGGCAAAACTTTGTCAGGGGTGCTTTTTAGAGTCTTGTGAAATCTCTCGATGCATCCTTGACTCTGTGGGTGGGTGGTAAGCAGAGGAAGTGATATGCTTTACACCTAACTTTTGAAATGTTTGCTTGAAGAGTACCCCCATGAAATTACTGCCTCTGTCTGACTGAACCACCTTAGGCACCCAAAGCTTGCTGAACACATCCATTAGCCTTGGAATCAACTTCCGGGACATACTACTAGATACTGGTATAGCATCAGGGTACCTAGTAGCACTGCACATGAGTGTCAATAAATACATATTACCTGATTTTGTGCGTGGTAAAGGCCCTGCCACATCAATAACTACTCTCGAAAAAGGCTCCTCCACTACTGGTATTGGACAAAGGGGAGCTTTCCTGGGAGCAATACTACTACATAACAGACATTTCTTACAGGCCTTGCTAAAGCTTACAATATCGGCCATCATACCGGGCCAAAAAAAATACAATCGAATACTGTCACCTGTTTTCCTGATGCCCAGGTGTGCCATGACGTCCTCATGTGCTGTTCTGATTATCTCCCTTCGGTACTTCCGTGGAATGACGACCTGATGGTGATCCTCGTAGTGTTTCGATGGGGCTTCAGGTCTCCTCCATTTTCTTTTTAGTAGTCCTTGGTCTACGTAGAAGCATGACGCCTCGTTCCTCGCCTCCTCTCTCGTTAGCGCCTTTTGGTACAGAACTCTCAAGTAAGGGTCATGGTGCTGTGCCCGAATCATCTCCCCTCGTGTGACAGGCAGCTCCTCCGTCTGCCCTGCCGTCACGCGCGCGCCCACATTCTGCTCACGGGCGTCCCCTCAAGCTGATGAATCCTCGTCCACAGCGGCTGCCTCCGCGTCACCATCCTTCTGGCCGCCTCTCGTCCCCAGCTCCTGTTCCTCCGCCTGGCCTCGCTCTTCGCTACTCACTCCTTTTTGCTGAGCTGTTTTCTGTGGAAACTCTAAGAAAAAACCCCGGATGCTCTCAGTAGCATCGTTAGTCGAACCCCTCTCCGTGTCTCGCTTAGACATGGCTCGAGTCATCACTGCAGCCTCAGCCCCTTCCTTTTTTTTCTGTATGGAGTGTGTTTTCCCACCCGCTACAACACGCTGGGTACACTATGTCCCCGTTCTCCATACTATACGTGTTCTCATCTTCTTCCGCCCGAAGCGATGACCCCAGCACTTCTCCTACGTCATTTCCCAGCAGGACATCTACCCCAATAGCCGGTAAGTCCTCCACGAGGCCCACCAACACGTGACGGCTTTTTCCAAGCACCTGTCATTTGACGTTAACTACGGGCATCTCTATCACGCCACCCACACCCTTCAGCCCGAGAGTCTCACCCGTATGCTGACGCCTTAGCTCAGGCACTGCACACGCCCGCAGCAGGGTGTGTGTCGCGCCCGTGTCTCGCAGTACTTTTACTAGCGTCCTGGTCGACCCATTTTTAGTTAGAATATACCCCGTAAGTGTATATGGGTTCCACCCGCGCTCTTACTTTTCTACTAACTCTGCCACTGAGTTTTCACTCTTCGACTCCACACACATGGCAGTAGCTCCCCCACGCCAGTTATCTGTACCTCGGCGTGGTGGATATTTATGTTTGCAATCGTATGAGAAATGCCCTGCTTGTCCACATTTATAACAACTAAGGCGCATTTTGCCAACGTTATTACTTAATTTACGAGGAGCATTCAAAGGACAGTCTGCAGCTATGTGGCCCTGACCATTACACGTATAACATTGAAGAGCCCTTAACACTCCACTTCCTGGCGTTCTTTGCTGAACGCTAGCCCGCCACTGCCTATCAGAGTATTCCTTTCCGCCCGTCCTGGCTACTAAGGCAAAATCCTCCGCCATGCTCGCAGCTTCACTTACCGTTGTCACTCGCTTTTCACAGAAATACATCTTCACATTAGGACTTATACCTTGCATGAATTGCTCCAACAAAATGGTGTCCCTGGCCTCCTCTAAACTATTCACCCCTAATGCTCTCCACCATTTATTTAGATCCTTAGTTAGCGAGTGACTGAATTCAAAAACTTTTTTGTCCTGGGCCCTTTTTAGCATTTCTAAAACTAAGTCGATAAAACTCAGGTGTAATCAGGTAAGCTTTGAGTATCTCTGTCTTCATTATCTCGTAATCCTTATTTCCTCCATCTAAGAATAGAGCTACAGACAGTGCCTTCCCTGTGAGCGCAGACTGAACTAAGAGTGGCCATGTGTCCTTTTCCTACCCCATGGCCCCCGCCACTTCTTCGAAGGCACCGAAGAAATCATCCAATTCCTCCTCAGAAAACTTAGGAATCAGAGATTTTGTCCTGTACATGAAACTATTGTCCTCTGCCTGCCCTCCATTGTTCCCATTTAATCTTAGCCGAGCCATCTCTAATTCATGCTCCCTATCTTCCCTGCGCATCGCAGCCTCTATCTTCTCTCTCTCTCTCTCTCTCTCTCTCTCTCTCTCTCTCTCTCTCTCTCTCTCTCTCTCTCTCTCTCTCTCTCTCTCTCTCCTCTCTCTCTCTCTCTCTCTCTCTCTCTCTCTCTCTCTCTCTCTCTCTCTCTCTCTCTCTCTCTCTCTCTCTCTCTCTCTCTCTCTCTCTCTCTCTCTCTCTCTCTCTCTCTCTCTCTCTCTCTCTCTCTCTCTCTCTCTCTCTCTCTCTCTCTCTCTCTCTCTCTCTCTCTCTCTCTCTCTCTCTCTCTCTCTCCTCTCTCTCTCTCTCTCTCTCTCTCTCTCTCTCTCTCTCTCTCTCTCTCTCTCTCTCTCTCTCTCTCTCTCTCTCTCTCTCTCTCTCTCTCTCTCTCTCTCTCTCTCTCTCTCTCTCTCTCTCTCTCTCTCCTCTCTCTCTCTCTCTCTCTCTCTCTCTCTCTCTCTCTCTCTCTCTCTCTCTCTCTCTCTCTCTCTCTCTCCTCTCTCTCTCTCTCTCTCTCTCTCTCTCTCTCTCTCTCTCTCTCTCTCTCTCTCTCTCTCTCTCTCTCTCTCTCTCTCTCTCTCTCTCTCTCTCTCTCTCTCTCTCTCTCTCTCTCTCTCTCTCTCTCTCTCTCTCTCTCTCTCTCTCTTCTCCGCTTCTGCCTCACGGAAGCGAGCGTGACCCAGCGTGTGTGTGTGTGTGTGTGTGTGTGTGTGTGTGTGTGTGTGTGTGTGTGTGTGTGTGTGTGTGTGTGTGTGTGTGGCTATCGTGCCACCAAGAGGGGACACACGGGCTAGCTAGAAGAGCCCGTCGGAGTGAGACAGTGGGCACACGTGTAGGGCAGAGTGTCGAGGATCTGGGCGCGGCACAAGTAGCCCAGCCTCAGCCGCTGGATAGTCCTCGCGACGATAGGGCAGAGGCCAGAGAGGAGGGCAGGACGGCACTGAGTGGCCTGGCTGTACCAGCGAGTGGAGGAGGGGCCCGCCGCTAGCGCGTTGTCAAAGAGTCCCCCGGTCTTGCGGAGCGCAGCAGCATGGAAGGCAGTTTTAAGGGACCTTGAGCTGCGAGGAAAATTCAAGCGTGACTTCATCCTCAGCGCCGGCTAGTCGGGCAGCCGTGTCTGCTCGCTCGTTGCCTGTCACGCCCACATGGCCTGGGAACCAGTGGAGGTGGATGGTGGCTCCGTCCCGGTGGAAGTGGGCAATTTGGTGGTGTAGGGCGGACAGCAGCTCAAAGTTGTCTCGCTGCCTTGCTTGCTGCAGGGCCTGGAGAGCGGAGACAGAGTCGCTGAAGATGTGTATCTCATTACCCCCCAGCGTGTCATGGGCGTGCGACAGGGCAAGGAGGATGGCAGCGAGCTCGGCCTGGAACGCTGTTGCGTAGCGGGGTAGGGGGCAGCCGACGGTGGTGTCACCACAGATAAAAGCAGACCCGGCTGTGCCCTCGTCACTCACCGACCCGTCAGTGAAGTAGTGGCGGGCAGTCGGAGAAGTGCAAGTGGCGACGAGGCGGAGCGCTTCCTGGCGGAGAAGAGCAGGTAGCAGCTGCTTGGGCCTGCTGCAGGTGAAGGTGGTCACGGTGAAAGGTGGTGGGATCCAGGGGGGCGGGAGGGGGTGGTCAGGAAGGGGGAGGTCAGGTCCACACCACACCACGTCTCCAACACCAAGGAGGCGAGCCGCGTCGGCAGCAGCGTGCACCCAGTCACGGTCAGGGCGAGCAGCTGGGGATCTGTTAAAGGCGTACTGGAAGGCACGGCTGAGACGGCTGTGTGGCCAGCAGCGTTGAAAGGCCACCATGACACAGCAGGTGCGTGCTTGGATGCGCGCCCTGACTGTAGGCAAGCTACATTTCTCCCTCATGGTGGCGGCAGAAGTCCATCGAGGTTCCCCGAGAATGGCACGCAATGCTGCATTCTGAACAACCTCGAGGGACGTGAAGGAGGCGGCAGAGAGTCCTGGGAGACAGGGGGCGCTGTAATCAATGATGCAGCGGACACCCATCGGGGAGGCGGTGATGCAGTGGTCAGCGTTCGGGCATGGGAGCCTAGGGTCTCGGGTTCGAATCCCCGATATCCGCTGACCACTTTTCAATATTTGATATCACCGCCGAGTGGCCAAAGACTAACCAAATTGCTGCCATACTGTCCTCAGACGGGACTTACAACGTTTATATGCATCTGAGGCTGTAGCAGTAATAAGCCTCACTCGTTCTCAACATATTCAAGAGAGAACTTAATCATTCGAGGCGTCACTATAGAAATTCTAAAACCTACACCAAATAACAGGCGAGGTAAGTCCATCTGTGCCTCCATATGCCTACTGGTGCCAACGGTTAATGATATAGAAAAACATAAAATGTTCGCAGCACCATAGGTGAAGCACCAGCCCGGGCGGGGCCGTATCCAGTAAGGAAGCGGAGCACCCTGAGTTGAGCCTCTGACCTGGCACGAATATGGCCTACTTGGTGTTTAAAATAGAGACCAGGGTCGAAGACGTCGTCCAGGTACCTATGACTGATGGTGCGGCGGACTGGTGTGCCGTCTAGAGCTAGAGGCCGCGTGAGAGGGGACAGGCCAAAGGTCATGTAGCGCGTCTTCTCGGGGTTAATCTTAAGCCCCAGAGAGACGCAGCGCTGGTGCAGAAGGCTCACGGCCTGATGGGCTTGCTCTTGGTAGTTGTCCCTTGGTAGGAACAGCGCGAGGTCATCAGCGTATGCCAGGAGGAGGGAGTCGTGCCCACACAAGTGTGTTGAAAATGAAAGGGCTGGAACCTACCCTAGCAGTGCGTGCCGTGAGGAAGTCTGTAACCCACTTCAGGAGGTGCCCTCTGACCCCCTTAGCTACAAAGGCCTCGAGCATAGCAAGGGGATCCGCCAGCCTTCTCAAAGTCGAGAAAGACGACGAGGCCGGCGCGTGTGTGAAGGGCGTGAAGAAGGATCATTAGGCAGGAGGTGGTGTTTCTTCGGAGTTGGAAAGCGAAGAAATGCGGGTGGAACTCGGCCGCCTGCCACCGCAGCCGCCCAAGAACGAGCCGCTCTGTGACCTTCCCGACGCAGCTGAGGAGGGATATCAGCCTCATAGTGCCAGTCTCCCTCGGCCTGGAGTGATGACAGCCTTCTTCCAGGATACAGCACCAGCCTGCAAGGAGGCATTGCAGAGCTCAAGCAGCGAGCCTGTACCAACGGCCCCAAGGTGTGAGAGCATCGAGTACGTCACTCGATCCACGCCCGGTGACGTGTCCCGGCCGTGTGGGTGGCGTGGTGAAGCTCGTGGAGCACAAAAGGGGTGTCAGTGGGCGCCTCCTCCTGGCACGCCTCAGTCACACTAGCAGTCCTGTGGTCGGCCAAGCCAGCCTGTGCACTCCTCGTTGAGACAGGTAGCAGGGAAAGAGAGGTGCGGGCAGCAAAGAGGCCAGCCAGCCGTTCTGCTTTCTCAAGAGGTGCAGGATGTGCAGGGGGGGCGCGGCGGGCAAGGGTTGTACATGCCTCGAGCCCCTGCGCCACAACTCGCCAATGGGTGTGTGGTGACCGACGGTGACCACCAGAACGGCACCAGGCGAACCACTCTTCCTCCCTGAGTCGCGCCTTGGTGGTTTGGGCGTGACGAGCAACGCTGCGAAGGTAAGACCGGCGTGCAGGTGTTGGGTCGCGCTGGGTCGCGCCGATAAACTTTCCTTGCAACGTTAAGCCTCCTGTTGAGCTTTTTAACCCGTGGCCCGTATATCCAGGCGTCCGTGAGGACGTGAGCACCCTTTTGCTGGCGAAATGGCCTGGTGGGCTGCCTCAAGAACGAGAGTGGTGAACAGCTCTGCGTGATCGTCCAGCGGCAGCTGGAAATCAGCATCCGCCATGAGGGAGTCGGCGGTGGCAGAAAAAAGCCTCCAGTCTGCGTAGCGCATGTTGAGTCGTTGCAGACGTGGTGGTAAAGGGGGCAGGTGGGACTCAACATCAATAATGACGGCGAAGTGGTCGCTGGTGAGGTGAGGGTGCAGTGACCACGAAAGTGTGGGGTTGAGGAACGCCGAGGAGAAGGCGAGGTCGAGCCTACCGGACTGGAGGTGCATGGGGAAGCCCGTGTCGTTGAGGAGGACCATCTGGCCTGAGTCCTCAAAGGACGCGCGGAGAGTGGCCGGTGGCGTTGGTGGGGCCGGAGGAACCGAGCCACGGGTGATGGGCGTTGAAGTCTCCGGCAACGAGCACCATCTCAGCAGCAGCAAGTTCAAAAACATCATCGATGTCGAGCTCTGCTGCTGCTGGCCTGTAGATGTTATACAGGTAAAGCTGTCGATCTGGGAGGCGGACAGTGACAGCCTGCACCTCTACCCCATCCCCACAGGAGAGAGGGTGTGGCTCTTCGCGGCAGTCCAGCCAGCGATGAGCGAGGATGGCGAGTCCCCCCCCCCTTGTCCCTCACTACGTTGCAGGTGGAAGACAGTAAAGCCAGGGAGCGAGGCAGTGGTGTTTAACGGGAGAAACGTCTCCTGGAGGAGGAAGACGTCAATTTTGTCCTGCTGCACACTTCCAAGAGGGAACCCCCTGCAGTTCCACTGGCAGAGTCGCAGAGGGCCGGACCTGCCCTCACCGGTGGTGTTAGTGGGCTCGGGTGAGCTGGACGCAGGCGAGGATCGGACAGACGAGGACGTGGGACAGGAGGAGTTGCCGGAGGCACCCCATGAGGCAGCTGGGTATTTGGAGGAGAAGGCGACGTGTCCTGCTGCTGGTGTGTCAGCGCCTGAGTTTTCCCGGTGATCTGTCCCACTATCTTTATCGCCAGCTTGTCCACGACGACCTCGAAGGCTTTCATGTCCACTATTACGCCGGTGACCTGCTGGAAGGTTGTGGCCGACATGAGCGTGAGGTCCTTCACCATGGTGTGCAAGAGTTCTGCCGTCATAATGAAAGCACCTGTTGGCAGACTCAGCTGTGGGGTAGGAGGAGGCGGAGTCAGAGCTGGAGGCCGTGAAGGGGCGGCCGAGGCGGGCGCGCACAACTGAGGAGGTACACTCGTGGTTGGTGGCGAGCGTGGGGCTGACGGAGGCGGACGAGTGGCCTGAAGTGGTGGCAGCGCAAGCGTGTCGGGGAGAGGGGGAAAGTCCTCCTGGGTGTCGCTGGGCACTGGACGTGGCTGCTGATGGTGGTGAGGCGTGGGTGGTGAGGTGTGCTGCTGCTGCTAGCCCCAGACAAAGGTCCCGGGAGGCGCAGGAGCTGTGGAGGTCCTATGCTGCTCCTGTACCCAGGTGACCTGCCGTTCCCGGTCGTGGTGGACGCGCTGGAGACGCGCAGTGCAAGCCGGGTTCCACGCATGGTGCGCAGCACCGCAGTTGGCGCAACGGTGGCGGACATCCTTCTTCTCCTTGTAGAGTATGAGGCGCTTCTCCGTCCAGTGGCCTCCGATGCAGATCCCGCAGGTGACAGCGCGGCCGCAGTTGTCTTTGTGGTGACCATACCTCTGGCAGCGGAAGCAACGGAGGGGCTCGGGAGTGTAAGGACGGAGGTAGAACATGCCCCAGTTGCCCAGATTGATGTGAGGAGGTAGCGGGCCCCGGACGGAGAGGAGGACTTGCCGTGTCTCGTCCTGCTGACGTGGTGTGAGACAGCGGGTGGCTTCCTCCATCTGCGGGTGGCGTAGCAGCAGAGCAGGGGTAAGTTTGACGCTGCAGCAACAATACACTAGTCAGGCCGAGCGGGCGGTGTGTGGGCTGGCGTGGCTGGCTAGGCTGTGAGGAGCGGAGCGGGGTTCAGGTGTTGTTGCTGCGGCGGCCAAATCCAGAATGCCATGACCCAGTGTTGTCTATCGTGCCCCCGAAAGGGGCACACGGGCTAACAATACAGCCCGTCGGAGTTTTCGTAAAGAAAGCTGATGTCGTGTGGTGGTGGCGGACTCTGGTCAGTCTACGCCAACACCAGTATACAAGCAGATGATCGTAAAAAATAAAAGCAGAGTTTTCGGGAGTGTGTGTGTGGCCGCCGTGCCCCCAAGTTAGAGGACACACGGACGCAACACAACACCCACCCACTGGGATCTGGACGCAGATCCATGGCCGTGACCCAGCTGTTGTGTTTGTTAAGGTTTATTGTACAATTAATACGTATATACATGGCATACATATTTACATAATTACATACATACACATATAATATACATTAAAAAATTATACAAAGTGGGCATCAACCCGCCGGTGTTGGGTATCGACCCGTCTAGGTCAGGGAGGCAGGCTAGGCCGCGCGTGACCTGACTGGAGGTGAGTGGGGGGGATGGGGAATCCCACCCTCGGTGGTGAGACATCTGTCCCCCGCTTGGTGCGGGAGTAGGTCAGCGCCGGGGGTGTGCTGCCCTTAGCATCTCTAGCAGCGCTTGTGTCGGCGTGTGGCGGACCATGAGCGCGGCCTTGGCTTCACGCCTTCTCAGCATGGGTGTTGATAATGCCACTGTTAATACTGGAGCTGTAGGTGGAGTGTATGAACTTTTTAAGAAGGAATTTTCATTTCCTCATCTGGTGATGGTACGCTGCGTGTGTCACTCCATTCAGTTCGCAGTATTTAATGCTACCAAGAACAGTTTGCCAAGAAACATTGAATTCTTAGTAAAGGCCCGCATGCCCTGTTGGTACAACCATATATAGTGCATGCGTACACCATTGTGTCAATTTGTGACAAACGCTACATGTTTTGGCCTATCAGCTGTGTTTCTTCTTCTTCTTGGGAATTTGTGGGGCCGTGCAGGATGTTGTGCCACAGCCTCTAGTGCCCCAAAAGTGCAGGTTGCAGATGAGTGAGTGGATCAGATCCTGTTGAGTTGAGCTGTCCTTAGGAGGAAGGTCCTGGTGTGCTTGAGTATTTATCAGCTGTGTTTGGTTACTGGCGGCCTGGACCAACAAGATGGCCGCCAAAAAATGCGTGACTTCATGTGAATATTATCTATTGACTATCTATTGCACTTACTACGTGTCTACCCAGCCTATTCCAATCGTTCACCACTCTGTTAGTGAACAAATATCTACCTAGGTCTGTCCTGAATCTAAGTTTTTCTAGCTTGTACCCATTTCCACGTGTCCTATCCTGACTACTAGTTTCTAAAACCTGATTAATGTTTCCTTTATTGATTCCTTTTACCCATTTAAATACCTCAATCATATCCGCTCTTGCCCTCCTCTCTAGGGAGTGGAGATTAAGATGTTTAAATCTACCTTTTGTAGGGTAAATTTCTCAGCTCCTGAATCATCTTGGTCATTCTTCTCTGAACTGCCTCCAAGGAGCCTATATCCTTCCTATAATAAAGGGACCAAAATTGAGCTGCATAATCTCCTCGATCTCCAGAAGTGATTCTTCGGACAATGGTGCATCTAGAGCTACTGCTACGATATATATATTTGTTGGCAAAAAATCGTAAGGACTCGTAAATACTCGTAACTAACTCGTAACTGTTCGTAACAACACGGAAACAGGTCGTAACCAACACGTAAAAGCTTCAATGAATAGTAACATTCCGTAATATTTACGTAACAATCCGTAAAAAAAACTCGTAAAATGCCCGTAAGTTGCTCGTAGTTATCCGTGATAACTCGTAACAAATCGTAGAAATTTTCCGTAAATACATCGTAATAATCCGTAATAAACCGTAAATAGCTCGTAATAACTCGGAACAACTCTTAAATCGGTCGTAAAAGTGGCCAAATTGTAAGGATCCGTGAATTTGTGCGATCTGTAAGGACTCGTAAGAAAAATCCGTGTATGTAAAGGGGGTATTATGTACGTGTGAACTATGCGTTTCATGTATTATTCACTATATTTGAAAATGTTTGCTTAGTTATTATTATATGGTACATGCAAGATGCCGTGCGAAAGCATTTAACATGCTGTGCGTTTGTGGCGCGTTTCTAGCAAATTTACTGCGCCCTCTCATTAGAGAGAGATGAAAACACTGGGCTGCATGGGTAGCCATGGGTGCTGTATCCAAAATAGTTGAATAAGAACCTAAAATACAATTTTCGTGTTTCCCTGAACCCTTGGACCTCCCGGACACACAGGTACTGCCGTTAATAAGCATTTCAGTTATACCCCCTTCACACACACGGATTCTTCTTACGAGTCCTTACGGGTCGCCAACTCGTAGTCAATCGTAAGTATCCGTAAATAGCTCGCTGGTATCCGTAAATAACTCGTAACAATTCGCAACAACTCGTAGACACTCGTAAGGATCCATGAAAGGAGAAGCAAATTTTTTGACATGTCAAAAATCTTCTTACGATTGTCCACGGATTTATTTTTCTGTAAATAGCTCGTAACAATCCGTTAGCGATCGTAAACCGCTCGCAACAACACGTAACCATCCGTAAACAGCTCGCAAGAATCCGTAAATGACTCATAACAATTTGTAACAATTTTGTTTGTGTTTTTTGTGACGGATATTTTACGATTTGTTTACGGACTATTTACGGATTATTATGAGTGCTTACGTATTGTTTACGGATTGTTACGAGTTATTACGAGCACTTTACGTGTACACCTTTTCACCCTCAAATTTAAAAAAATTAACATCAAATCAAAACAAATTAATTTCAAATTAAAAAAGCTGAACATCAAATTAAAATAAATTAATTTTAAATTAAAATGAATAAAATATATACTAAAATACGTAATGTGATACGTTTCTTGACAACCACCACCATCACTAGTCAACACCACCACCACTAGTCAACACCACCAGCAAAAATAACCCACCACCAATAGTCAACATCACCAATACTAATAGTCAACACCACCAGCACCATCACCACCACCACCACCACCACCACCACCACCACCACCACCACCACCACCACCACTAATAGTCAACACCACCACAACCAGCACCAGCACCATCACCACCACCACCATCACCTAAACTAACACCACCACCAATAGCCAACAACACCACCACCACCCCAACCAGTCAACATCAACATCACCACCACCACCACCAGTAGTCAACACCACCATCACCTCCACTACCAGTAGTCAACACCAATTAACACCACCATCAATCAACACCAGTCAACACCACTACCGGTGGTGGTGGTGGTGGTAGTGTTGGTGGTGGTGGTGGTGGTGGTCAAGAGTACCTTATCACATTAGGTATTTTAGTACAAATTTAACTTATTTTAATTTGAAATTCATTTATTTTAATCTGATGTTCAGTTTTTTTTATTTGAAATTAATTTTTTTTTAATATGATGTTCAGTTTTTTTTTTATTTGAAGGTGAAAAGGTGTAGTTACGAGTACTTTATGAATAGATGCAGATGGACATGGACATGGACATGCAGATGGACATGGATTTCAATATAAATAATAAATTAATCAAGCTTTCTAACTACATATGTTTCAGAAGAATAGCTGCTATATTGTAGATAAAATAGATATTTTTCCTTAAGGGGGTTTCTTATCCCACTCTACCCTATTGTTACGGCGGCGCATTTAGTATGTGCTAGTTAGGAGGCTGGGATTGGCTCTTTTCTGGCGGCCTATCTCAGACGTCCCAGCCATATATGTTAGTTTGTTCGTGTGTGTGTGTTTCAACTACACGTATCTGACGGCGGTACTAGGGACAGAGTTACGATTGGTTGACAATAGCAACCAATCGTAGACGAAGCCGAGGTTATATAGAGGTGTGTGCAGCCTGGGAGGGGCAGAGAGGCCTTGGGCAGGGAGAAAGGCAGAGGAAGAGAGACAGAGGCTAAGGGTGGTTGTGTGGAGACAGTATCTACAAGCATGGCTCCAAAGAAGAAGGCAGTCAACAAGAAGTCTCCTGCTCTTCGAAGAAGAGGACATGCTCGCGTTCCCCTGAACCACAACCGCAGCTAGACCATGTTGATATAGAACACACTGAAGACACTGAAATTGAAGTTGATATAGTAGCCAGTGAACGTGACTCCTCGATCTCCAGAAGTGATGCTTCGGACGATGGTGCAGTTACAGCTACTGCCACGATTTATATAGTTTTTGGCAAAAAATCGTAAGGACTCGTAAATACTCGTAACTAACCCGTAACTATTCGTAGCAACATGTAAAAAGGTCGTAACTAACACATAAAAGCTTTGATGAATAGTAATATTCCATAATATATTCGTAACAATCCGTAAAAAATCGTAAAATTCCCGTAAGCTGCTCGTAGTTATCCGTGACAACTCGAAAGAAATCGTGGAATTTTTCCGTAAATACATCGTAATAATACGTAATAAACCTTAAATAGCTCGTAATAACTCGTAACAACTCTTAAATCAGTCGTAAAAGTGGCCAAATCGTAAGGATCCGTGAATTTGTGCGATCCGTAAGGACTCGTAAGAAAAATCCGTGTATGTGAAGTGGGTATTAATCTATTTTGTTTCGAAGGCTACGCGCATTGAAACTGAAACC
>JAPQNM010000048.1:19720792-19765792 GCA_029783475.1 Metacarcinus magister
AGTTGCTCAACCTCTTCCTGGTAGTAGTGCTGGCGATGGATTGGCACCGTTTAGATCTTGGCTTGTATTCTCTCCGTTGTAGTGAGGGTGATGTCGTGCTCGACAGTCTTGGTGCAGCCAGGTTGATCAAAAAAAGTAGACTGGTATGTGAGGAAACATGTCTTCAACCTGAGCAGACTGGTTCCAAATGAGATCAGGATTAATGACAGGTTCTTCAGCATTAGTTGGACCATTTTAAAGCAAGCTCAAGTAAATCATCAATACCCTCATTCAAATAGGATGACTTACCCTTTTCCTCGGGCTCGCTTAAAGGTGAAATCTCGTCGAGGACTTGTAGCTGGTTAACTTGGGCCCGCCGGTGGTATTTCTTGAGGATATTGGCGTGGTAAAGTTTAGGTCCTCTTGGCATGTCGATCAAGTAGTCCACCTTACCCCGTTTTTCCAAAACTTTGTGAGGGCCACTCCAAGCAACCAACAACTTGCTGCAGTTACTAGGCAGTAGTAACAATACCTCATCGCCTGGCTGGAATTGACGGTCTTGAGATCTTACGTCAAAGTAAGACTTATACCGGGCGATACTCACATCCGCGTGCTTAGTAGAATGCTGGGCGCATTCGGTCAGTTTCTCCCGTAGCTCGATGACGTAACGGACAGACGATCTCTCATCTTCCGGGATCTTACGGTTTTCCCATAGGTCACGGAACACCGAGAGGGGGCCCCGCACTGACCTGCCATAGAGGAGTTCAAAGGAAGAGAATCTAGTCCGGTCGTTAGGGATCTCTCTGAGGGCAAACAATGTAGGAATTAGATATCGATGCCACTCCTTGGGCTTATCAGAGCACAACTTCCGAAGGGCAGACTTCAGCGTACTGTGCAGCCGCTCAACTCGCTCGTTTCCGCTGGGGTTGAAAGGCGTGGTGAAGATTTTTTTTTTTTTTTTTTTTTTTACATTAAAAGGGTACTGGCTAAGGGAAAACAAAAATAAGTATAAAAAAAATCCCGCTTGTCGCCAGACCCTGTAAAGAGGACAGTAGGAGAATAGAAGAAAGGGGTAGAGATCCAGTTAACATTAGAGGTGTCTTGACACTCCTCTTTTGAAAGAGTTTAAGTCATAGGCAGGTGGAAAAAAAGACAAAGGAAGAGAGTTCCAGAGTTTACCAGTGTAAGGGATGAAAGAGTGAAGATACTGGTTAACTCTTGCATTAGGAAGATGGACAGAATAAGGATGAGAAGAAGTAGAAAGTCTTGTGCAGCGAGGCCGCAGGAGGGGGGAGGCATGCAGTTAGCAAGTTCAGAAGAGCAGTCAGCATGAAAATAGCGGTAGAAGATAGATAAAGAAGCAACATTGCGGCGGTGACTTAAAAAATCAAGAAAGTCAGTTAGAGGAGGAGAGTTGATGAGGCGAAAAGCTTTAGACTCCACCCTGCTTAATAAAGCTGCGTGAGTTGAGCTCCCCCAGACATGTGAGCCATACTCCATACATGGGCGGATAAGGCCTCTGTACAGAGCAAGCAGCTGAGAGGGAGAGAAAAATGGACGCAGACGCCATAGGACACCTAACTTCTTGGAAGCTGATTTAGCAAGAGTAGATAGTTGTAGAAATTGAGTTTTTGAGGCATTGAACAAAACTAGGTTTGCTCTGCCCCAATCAGAAACAAGTGAAAAATCAGAAGTTAAGCGTCCTATAGCATCTCGTTTTGAGTCATTTAATTCTTGTTGGGTTGGGCGTCTGTTGTACGACGTTGAAAAATGCAAGGTGGTGTCATCAGCATAGGAGTGGATAGGGCATTGAGTCAGATTTAGGAGATCATTGATGAATAATAGAAAGAGAGTGGGTGATAGGACAGAACCCTGAGGAACACCACTGTTGATAGTTTTAGGAGAAGAACAATGACCGTCCACTACAGCAGTAATAGACCGGTCGGAAAGGAAACTAGAGATCAAGGCACAGAGAGAAGGATAGAATCCGTAGGAGGGTAGTTTAGAAATTAAAGATTTATGCCAGAAGATGGGTTTTACTCCCAGTAGTTTGTGTAGCTCTGACATAAGCTGGGAAGTAAATTGAATCACACGGTCGGAAAGGATCTCCCTGGGGATTCCCACTCTGGCGAAGATGGTTAACAGAGCTTCAGATACAGATATGGTGTCAATATCTTTAAGAGGCATGGCTTCTGGAAACCCAGTGGAAAAATCAATAAGAGTTACAATGTAACGGTGCCCTTTATAAGACGGTAGAGACAAGGGACCTACCAAGTCAATGGCAACTCTGGAGAAGGGTTCATTTACGACAGGTAACGGTTGAAGAGGTACTGGACGTACCCTTCCCTTAGCTGACATGCGTTGACACTTGTCGCAGGAACGGCATTAATCCCGGATGTCTGCACTCATCCCTAGCCAATAAAAGTCTTGCAAGACCTTCATCTGGGTCTTCCGGTGGGAGAAATGTCCAGCCAAAGGACCTTCGTGAGCAACACGTAGGATGACGGGACGGCAATCGCTGGGAACAACCAAGGATAAACCATTTACCTTCTGAGGGTGATCCGAGGAGAGACATTTTCGGTACAGGAGACCGTCTTCATGTATGAACTGGTATGTGGCACCATCCCGTGCCTTCTCAACTTCTCGAGTGGTAGCCTTTGTTTGTAAACACGTCAAGGAAGGACAGGATTCCTGAAGTTGACGAAACTCATCAGGGGTTACAGTCAAAGAATGGAGCTTAGGCAGAACTAAAGGTTGGACCCGTTTAGATCGACCGGCTCTGGTCTCCACAGCACACACTTGAGTAGTGAAGGACTCAACTGGTGGTAGATTCTGACATCCAGAAGGAAGGTTGTCCTTGTCTTGAGAGGAGAGGGAGGTTCCGTGCGACAGTGGGTCTTGTAGGGAAGAAACGTCGGTGGTGGCTTGGTCATGGTTACGTTACTATGGAAAAGATGGGTGTCATTACTGAATTGAGAATCAGGACTATCAGGATCTTGTACCCCGGGAATATTCCCAACTAGAGCACTAGTAAATTTAATTGGGGCCCTTACAGTATCATTCCAGCCAGTGTAAAATGGGCACCGTAAGTAACACTTAACGACAGGAAATTCGTCGATGCGTCCCAAATATTCAGCAACTTGTACTTTGGGGCAGAGTAATGGGTCAATGTCTGGCAAGGCTTCCTCAGAAATTACAACTCCAGAGCATCCAGTATCCTTAATTATAGAGGAAGACCATGACCCATTAATAGTCCCAGTAACTGAGAAGTTAGGCACTTTATGATCTAAACAAAATCCAACCTTATAGGGGGGCGTGGTAGTAGTTCCATCCTTGAATGCTCGAGGATTCCTGGGACAGCGTGGTCGTATTCTGTCCTGCTTCCCCACGATTGTGACAAGTCACGGTTGAGGGAGTCTGACTCCCAAAAGAAAGTAGAGACTGGAGTGGAGTAGCAAGTCGAGGGAAGATTTTCTTAGCGTTGTTGTAGGAAGAGACCTTAGGATAGGCGTTGTGGGTGGATGCCCAGTCATCCGCTAGTTGTATTGCTTCCTTCAGCTTGGTAGGCCTTCTTTCCTTAATGAATAGGCGTAGTTCTGGTGATAAGGAGGACAGAAATTGGTCAAATATGATCAATTCCCTTAAATCAGCATAAACATTGACCACAGAGGATGACTCAATATACGAATAAAACATCCTCGATAACTGGATAACGAACTGATAGTAGTTCTGTCCTACTCTAATCTTGTTTGACCTGAAATCCACCCGGTAGCCATCTGGAGTTTTACTGAAGCCTGTTAACAAGGCTTGCTTCAGTAACTCGTAATCCTCAGTGGTGGACGAGGGAAGGGACGTGTAGAGTTCAGCAGCTTTACCAGTAAGGAGGCAACCCAGATGAACGGCAAAGGTATCTCGGGGTAAAACCAGCATCTCGGCCACTCGCTCCAACCTAGTTAAGTAGGTGGCAATGTCCTCTTTATCCTTGTATGGTGGTAGACTAGGTCTGGAAACAGGATCATGTGATGGTAGGACTGAGGGCTTACCTTTAGCTGCAATTTCTGCCAGCTTCATCTCTTTCTCCCTCTCAGCTTGTGCTTGTCTTTCTTATCTCTCTTTCTCAGCTTTTCTTTCTTCTCTTTCTTTCTCAGCATGTCTTTCTTCTCTTTCCGCTTGTTTTTCTTTTCTTTCTCTTTCCTTCTCAGCTTGTCTTTGTCTTTCTTCTCTCTCAGCTTGTCTTTCTTCCCTTTCGTGTTTCTGTTGTTCTACGATCCAGTGGCCAATTTCCTTGCCATGCAGACCAAGGGCTTCACTCTGCTCCTTCAAGTCTTGAAAGGAAGACATGGAGAAAACCAAACAGAGAACACAACAAAAAACAAAAAAATTGGACAACACCTCACGTGCAAAATCTGGCAAAAGCAAGAGTTTGACGGCAATCAAAACACTCTCACTCTTCCGGGACAAGTGTTACACCTGTGTTAACCTACAATATTTATCTACGAAAATTATTGGTTGTTGTCTCTAAAACCACATCCACAACCACGATCAAGAGCAAAATCACACCAAAACCAATCTACAACCACAATCACAACCATAGCCATCAACCGCCATCCGGCTGCACCACAAATCCTTATCAGCAGAGCGGTGGGGAGCAAGTATATACAATCCTCGCTATCGACGTCCTGTTGTGATTCATCAGCATTTGATCTGGAGCCGGAAACCATAACACACCGACGTTTAGTCTCTGTTCCCGTTTTCAGTCTCCAACAACACCACCTACACAAGAAAACAAACAAAAAAGAGCCGCTCCCAGCCAGACCCAACAATCTACGACATCTGACCAAGGGAGCGTAACACGGGAGCAATTTTCTTGTTAAAATAGCAAAACTATTTCAGTAAAATGTCATTATTTCATTATTTTTCTTTTATTATTGAAATACATAGTCTAATAATTCCAAAATTGATTTGCATAACATCTTCCATTGAAATTTATTTAATAACAATAGTCATACTGTTATTTTATATTACCTTTCATAATTTTTTTTCATTCATCTACATACAAATAATTTTTCTCTATTGCTCATCTATTTTTTTTTTATTTCGTGATTTTTATTTCAATTAATATTTTACATTAATTCACATAATTAATATAATGGAGCTTCTGCGGCCTAATGAGGAGTTAGAAAAGCTACGCGACGACTATTTGGAGAGAACATGTGGTAGCTCACAATATATGGAACTCCGAAACGTTACCATAACTAACATATTACAATCTCCTTCAGAGTCAGCCAGCGAACCATGGCTACTAGAAATCTCACCATAGTATATGTACAGCCTAAAATATAAAAAAATTCTCACAGGAGACAGTTCGAAGAACGATCAGGCATTCCTTGATGACATCAACTATGAGATCAGGCGCCGAGGTATCACGACTAGTGGTATTGAAGGGCACAATAGAGTAGGACAGTGATGCAGGATCCTTCCTCAATACAAGTAAGATAAGACAATAAAAAAAGTACGACGAGATCAGAAAAAATTCCTCAATTTCTTCTCATTTAGCAAAGCGAAGCAAAGCACATTCATTGTATAAAATTGCTTCACAACTGCTAACTCTATTAAGTTATGAGCATCAATGGCAGAAATTTAATTCCTTGTAAAATCTGACAGAGGAAGTCATTACCTTCCTCTTTAACTATAAAATTCAATAATATGAATAATATGACCATTCGACATACCGGAGATATCTTGAATTATATAGTTTCCTTAATTTCTTTGTCACCAGGAGATAAAGAAAGAGCTAGAAAGGAACAAGTTGTAATGTCAAAATTTAGTCTCAGTGATATATCTAAAACAATTCGGGAACTGCATCCCCCTACCGGTTTGCCCATCAGGTCAATCGCAACACGCGTCTGTTGGACCGTCAGTCCACGCGATGACGCCAAAAATTTTGAGGATTTAATCGTCAGAGTTCATGCTGTCGATATCGCTCACTTTCACATCAGAGAGGTCGCTCTCGCTCACGAGACTCAAAAACTAAATATTCTCACTGCGGACGTATTGAACATATCAAAGACAAGTGCTGGTTTCTACATGAACGCCCAAGCAAATATTAGCAGGTACATCGCACTACAGATCATAGCTTATCTGAGTGTAGGACCTTAAATAATATGATGCAACAGACACAGGGACTAGACATTTCATAAAACTCAAATGCCAGCTATGCAAGTCAGCCCCCATAAATATCATAACAAACTCTCCACCCCAGCCACCTGCTCAACGGACGGTTCCTGCAATTAAAAGTGAAAACTTTCTTCCCTATGATACTTGCTTAGATCTCCCTTCAAGTTAGTTTAGATGTATTGGGAGCGAAGAAGGAGTCATCAATCCTGTCAGTTTTTCTAGACATATGAGCAGTAGTTAGTGTGATCCTATGATCCACTTTACAAAAATTAACACTAGTTAAAAAGGAACCTTCATTTTAGAACCAACAGACAAGAATTTTTGTAGAGTACATGGTACAGTATTCCCTACTTATAGAAGAGTACATCTTACTTTATCATTGTCACCAAAATCGCCACCTGTTGACAGTGCATTTTGTCACTGATTCATTAACCTACCCCGGCGAGATTCTGATAGGGTATGATTTTATGTCCCAATATAACCTCATACTCTGTCCATTCATGAGCAATATAGTGTATGAGGGTATCATAATAGAGGGGATGGATACTTATCCAAAAGTAGTGCCACAGATTGATAAAACTGCTATTTCCAGCGTGGCATCCTTAGATAAATCTGTGGACGAACAGAGTTCTCCCTTCTCAGAATCATCAGAACCTACTAACTTCACAGGTCAGCCAGAGTCACTAGTGATTCAAACTCTTAGTTTTGCATTAGATGAGGTTTTGACGCATAACACTGACTCTAACCCAGTGAATGAAGTGACGGCATGGTGTTCTAGTTAAGTGCACAAAATAAGATCCCCGTGTTATGAAGAAGATAGATGTGCGTGTATTTGGCGCGAATGAAGGTGCAGATGCTGTGTCTCTACCTGAAAATTATCGGGTGAAAGGTTTATGCCTAGAGTCAGCCTTATGTGTAGTCCTGCAAGGCGGAGTCTTGTACAAGACTAATGGACCTGTTACTTTAAAAAGACACCATGTTGGCTTAATTTTTCTCATATCCAGCTGCATTAATAATCATGGAGGAAAAGCTTGCCATCAATGTAGTCAATATTTTTTTTCTATATCACAAACAGTTGGCAACAGTAGGCTTTATAGAGGCAGGATGAACTTGCTTCTTGTCTGTTATTTGGCGTAGGTTTTCAGATTTTTTATAGTGACACCTCGAATGTTTACGTTCTTTCTTGAACATGTTGAGAACGTGAGAGGCTTATTGCTGCTAAAGCCTCAAATGCATATAAACATTGTAAGTCCTGTCATAGGACATTATGGTAGCAATTTGGGTAGTCTTTGGCCACTCGGCGGTAATATCAAATAATGACAAGTGGCCAGCAAATATCGGGGGATCGAACCCGGGACCCTAGGTTCGCATACCCGAACGTTGACCACTGTACCACCGCCAAGATAGTGATGTTAATATCAACTCTCTTGGTGACTTAAAGGCTCATTTGCAGCCCATAGTTTTTCCTGAGTATGGAAGAACTCCTTAAAGTACTAGCTACGCACCGCAGCGTAATAACATTGCCAAAGGAACCACTTGGTAAAACATTCCAGGTGAAACACACAATCTCGCTAAAACCAGACACTAAACTAATTTACATTCCTGCCTACCGACTAACTCACAGTCAGCACGCTAAGATGAACGAACTCATTAGCGAAATGCTGAAAATGAATGTAATTGAACCACCCAATTCTCCCTGGAATGTTCCTCTATTCTTGGTCCCTAAAGGCAAAGATTGCAGACCCGTAGCTGATTTCATGGCTCTAAATAAGGCCACAGTTCCTGATAGATATCCTATGCCGGTACTAACAGATCTTTTGCAACGTGTAAAGGAAAATAACACGATGTTGCCTAGTCTTCATCAGTTAAGCGGCTTTTGGCAAGTCGAACTAGATAACGAGTCAAAGCCACCCCGACGGCGCATTATCACTATCATCGTCTTCCAATGGGCCTAGCGTCAGTCCCAGCTGTAATATATTTACAGGAATGCTTGACAAAAATCTATTTGCATACATGGATGATTTAGTAATCGCTTCTCAGAATATGGAAGATCATCTCAATCCTCTTAGTCAAGTATTCGCCCGATTAGCCGAAGCAGGACTCAAAATCAAAATTAATTGGTGTTCTTTTCTTAAAAAGGAGATTAAATTGTTTGACCATACCCTTGACAAAGATGGGATACATATGTCCGACGACGAAGTCAAGGCGTCAACAATTTTCCCACTCCAATTAATGTCGATCAGGTACAATAATTTTAGGTCTAAGCGGTATTACAGACAGTTCATAAAATCAATCAATCATTGGGGGCATACGCCAAGAGGCGCTTCGCTTCGCAAACCCTCCGACGCCAGCTCTGGCGATCGCCCCTTGCAAATCCCCATGCAAACCTCCTTCCCATACCAATTAACTCCCAACTGGAAGAAGCATCGACTTGACCCAGCCACGAACTTTGTGGGCGTCTCCTTGGCATCCTCCACTCCGGGTTATCTTTCAGAAACAACCCGAGAAGCAGGATCAGCTTCTGGGTAACGTGCCACATGCCCATGCAGCCGGAGTTGACGTTGGCGGACTATGCTGGTAATAGGCCTTGATTCAGTCTCATGGAGCAGTCGCTGATTTGACACGAAGTCATTCCAACGATACCCCATGATACTGCGAAGGCCTTTATTACCAAAGACATCAACTTGCCTCTTCAGATCAGTGTTCAGTGTCCATGTCTCACAGCCTCAGGGATCACTAGCGATTTGAAAATCCGAATCTTTGTCCGTCTGCACGGGTACCGACAACGCCAGATACTCGTGCTGAGCGAGTCCATCACACCATGGGCCAGGCCAATCCACCGTATGACTTTTTGACGTGACCCACCATTGTTATGGACCACGCTACCAAGGTATTTGAAGCTGTCTACTGTACTGTTTCATCTATCAAGTCTCCAAACACTTGAACCTAAGTCTTGGGCCAGGAGACTTGAAGTACCTAAAGGCTTCGCCTCCTCGTGCAGTGCTTCAAGAGCCATCACCAGAACATCCAGCTACTCAGCAAAAACGTCGGCAAAAACAAGATCAGTGATCTTGGTGTTGCCGACAGATGCTCCACAGTGACTTTGGTTCACAACTCTGCCCAGTACCTAGTCCATACATGTATTGAAAAGTGATGGAGCAAAGAAGCTGGACAAGTCCCACACACACACACACACACACACACATACACACACCCTACAGGAATCCCGTGGAAGCGCAGAAGATCCAAGAGTGCCTCGCGATGCACTGAATCAAACGCCTTTTTGAGATCGACATAGGCTGCGATCACTGTCGAAACTCACGTCGGCGTTTCACCAGTACTCAAAAATAGCCTCTCCTCTAACATAACTGTTAAAAAAAATAAAAATTTTTTTATATATAATTAACCGTTGGCGCCAGTAGGCTTATTGAGGCACAGATGGACTTGCCTCGCCTGTTATTTGACGTAGGCTATCAGATTTTTATAGTGACGCCTCAAATGTTTACGTTTTCTCTTGAATATGTTGAGAACGTGCGAGGCTAATTGCTGCTACAGGCTCAGATGCATATAACGTTGTAAGTCCCGACAGTATGGCAGCAATTTGGGTAGTCTTTGGCCACTCGGCGGTGATATCAAAGAATGAAAAGTGGTTAGCGAATATCGGGGATTCGAACATGGGACCCTAGGCTCGCTCACCCGAGCGCTAGACCACTGTACCACCGCCTCCCCAATGCAAGGTTGCAAGGTTCAAGAATGCAAGGTTCACATGGACAGATGAGCAGGAACAGGCATTTTCATAATCAAAATATGCTCTTACCACTGCACTAGTATTAGCCTACCCAAAGTTTAACAGAAACTGTACCATGTGTACAGACGCATCAGGAGTTAGTACTGTACTTATGTAATCAGACTCTTATGGCAAGATGCGACCATTAGCTTATGCGAGTCGCTTACTAAATAAAGCAGAGAAAAATTACTCTGTCACTCACCTAGAAGCCCTAACAGTAGTGTGGGCTCTCAAGCATTTCCGAGACTTAATCTACGGAAACAAATTACATCATGGTGCAGTAATTGAATTATTCAAAGAAAAAAAATTAAATGGTAAATCTGCCAGATGGTTATTAATTATTCAGGACTATCATCCAACTTTTGAGCATTTGTCCGGTAAGGCAAATATAACAGTGGATCACTTCTCCAGGAATGTCAAAGCTGGTGTGTGTCAGAGCGTTCTGATGCATTACTAGATGAGGGAGTCAAAACGGCGCAAAGACCAGATTAATTGAATCTGGAGTTGACAGCCAGCTAGACAAATTACCTGTTCCAACCTCAGAGTTTCACTTGAACAAAGATTTCCATTTCGATCTGCAAAATTAACTAACAAGCCTAAACCTAAACGGATAGTGAACCAGCTTGCCATTCCCCGTAGCCTAGTA
This sequence comes from Metacarcinus magister, assembly GCA_029783475.1. Classification (NCBI taxonomy): domain Eukaryota; kingdom Metazoa; phylum Arthropoda; class Malacostraca; order Decapoda; family Cancridae; genus Metacarcinus; species Metacarcinus magister. The sequence continues at coordinate 19,731,382 of JAPQNM010000048.1, forward strand.
TCTAAAATTATTCATTACATCTACGATGCATCATTAGTAGGACATCCGGGAAAAGATAGTTGCTCCGTCAAGCGCGTCTTTCATACTATTGGCCCTCCATGAGAAAAAAACATTCATGAATACATAGATATACGCCAGTCATACACAGCAAATAATGCAATACCAGCAAGTAAGGCACGTATTCTTCCATATACCATTCCTTAGCTTCCATTTGACATTTGCAATAGACGTACTCAAATTACCAAAAACAGAAAGTGGCCTCGAATACTTATTCGTTTGCATCGATTATTTCTCACGTTTCAACATACTAGTATCCGTTGCTGATAAATAAGCCAAATCAGTTGTTCGTGCATTCATTAATGAGGTAATGTGTAAATATTCCACATCAAAAGTATTGCTCTCAGACAACGGCACTGAATTCAATAATTAATTTTTTTTGAGTTATGTACCAAATTTGGCATGAATAAATGCAACATTGTAGCATACCATCCATCATCGAATGGATTAGTGGAAAGACAAATCAGGTAAATAGTAGAATGCCTTAGGAAACTAGTTGATCCTCAGAGCATGATTTGGTAGCTGCTGCCGTACTTAACGGTTACATTAACAAGTCGATCGGGGAAACATCTCATTCTGTGGTTTGTGGTATAGATAAAAGATTACCATATGATCTATTTAGCGAACCACCACAATCAATCTATAACTTTTACAATTTACTAAGGTGTCAGGAACAACCTAACACCTCCTCCAGAGGCATAATACAGAAGCGGATAATGTTATTCTCTCCATCGGCGGAATCGTCTTTATTAAGGTACATGACAGAGAAAACAAACTGGATAATAAATTCCAAAGGACCTTATCGTATTATAAACCATCTCCATGGAAAGAAGGTAGAGCTCTTAAACATAAAAACTTTGGAGAAAAGTAGCACATTACGAACACATAAAACGCGTCTCTCTGGACTTTGATAATAGCGTTACACTTCTAATGAGGAAGTTCAACCTTCACCGCCCGACACAAACGTATCACATTCTAACATGAACAATGAAGACAATCCATGCAAAGGGAAATTAAGGTCCCACACGCAGAAAGTCCGAGTGATTGGTAACGATGCAACTGACAAAAGTATATCAGACTTGGGAATTTATTTAATTTCATTTTATAGGAATAGATGAACGGTTGCAATGTATGTCCTTTGTGCCATCTCCATGGCTTATCACTTACCCATAATGACCTCCGTCGTACAGGATGTCTCCTCGACAACCTTGGTACTGCAGTAGCTGTAGAGGACGTGGTCAACCTTCGTATTAGCTTTGAGCTACTTGCCGAAATTCCTCAAGTTATTCTTTCCCTGATGAACTCTGTAAAATTTTTTATTGGATACACTGCAAACTCTATCTAACCTACTATATGGTAATGATGATCTCGGAGCACAGGAAACTATTATAATAATGTCATGGAAATTACACTTTGCTCTAGAAAGCCTCACTGATCTTAAAATGATCCTCCCATGGAAACTAGACTGAATTCAGAGCATCTCCCACTCATGTAGGCTAAAACGAAGTTTATTCAACTTTAGTGGAGTTATATTAGGTACTGTATTTGGTCTAGCAACAGAAGAAGAAGTAACTGCTATTTATGAAGGCCTAGGAAGGATGAACTTGGTTCTAGCAAACCAATTCAGAATAATAGATTTACAAAATGTCGCAATGCATGCTATGATTGATAGTCTAAACCAGGTCACGACACGCACAAACAAAATAGTAACTATAGTTGATAATCTCCATTGTAGAACTTTATTTTTATAGTATAACTGGGAAGGCGGTGGTCTAGTGGCTAGCGGTCGGGCATACCAGCTCAGGGTCCCGCGTTCGAGCCTCGGCACGGGCTGGCCACTTTTCTTCGTTACTACCGCCGAGTGGCCTAAGATCACCCACATGCTGCCATAACACCATCCTCGCCGGGACTGCAACGTTATATGCGCGAGGAAGCGCTTCCGCTGGCAGCATGAGCCTATCAATAAGAAGAAAGGCGTCACTTAAAAAAATCTAACCCGCGCTACTAACGGGCGGAGGCCAACCATCTAAGGTCTCCCTGAAGCCTACCGGCGCCATGGGTAAAAGATAAAGATAAAGAAAAGAAAAGAAAAGAAAAGAAAAGAAAAAAAAACATTGCATAACCCTTAGTGAACACCTATGAGCTCTTAAAGTGTGTCTTAAGTCCTCACATGCAAAATGTGTTCTTGTTCATGCAGGTATGGGAAAAGTCATTTCGGACCTTGTTCCTCTTTACTAGAGGCTATCTGTCTATCTAACTGGGCTCATTCAAACCATTCACTCAATCTTCTATTTCCAACATCACTGATAGTATTCTAGTATCCTTTACTAGACGCTACTCTCACGCCTGAAAGTATCATTGTACATGTACCTTTCCAGTCACCGTACACATTTTCCAGTTCTGTCTTCTCTCTCCAGGTATCTCATCCTATGTTTCTTGTGTCACCAGACTATATGTCCATCGTATTATTGTCTCATGAACAACTCTCTAAATGGCATAAATCACATTCATACATTCCCAGCTCATCTTTTCTCAATGTTACTAGCGTCTGCAGCGCCCTGTCAAGCTGCCATAATCCGAAATGCCTCTATTCCACGAGTGTGTACATTCACACAAATAGAAAAGCCAAACGTAATCAATCATCACATACAGAATTGGCAATTTTTCTTTTTTCCTGATGAAACCTCAGTGTCAGTGGCGTGTCCTGGAAAACCAGTTGATCTTGTTATGGCTTATGGTTTATATGTAACACCTAATTCTTGTAAAGTTTCCTCAAATTCTCTTTCCACCCTTCCGAGTCGTTATCACGATGGATTTGTAAATTGCAAACTATCTCCTTTTATTTTTCTACCATATCTATTACTAACTTGTCTTTTTCTTCATATAAAATCAAAATGCTATCCTATATAAATGAGTCCAATCTACCATACCTCTGACATCACTATTACACAAATCCTGAATACTTTTAGTCTGCAATTAGTTTCCCGCTAATTTTATGTCTATTACTTTCTATACTGTTTTGTTATTGCATCTGTGTTGTATCCAAACGGCTTACGAAGAAGCATGGCATTATTGCTTAAGTAATGAAGCCAGAAAATTAATAAAAACACATTGATGTATTCACTTGATAGTTAGCACTTTAATATTATAAATTGTATACATAACTTTTAGTATATACATACTATTGATGCATTGTAACATTTTTTTAATATTTTACATTTCCACATGATAACATTATGCATTTAATGTTTATATTCTGCATAACTCGTGTTTGTTGATATTTTCTTTTTAGGTATGCCTCATTAATTCATATACATGTATGTTAATATTCACATTTCTTATGCATGTATTTGTCTTATAAATAACTTATTTTTTGACATGTTGATTTTAAATAACTTGACATTAAATTATGTCGTTCGTCCTACTAGCAGACCGAGCTTATGTACATAGTACGACCATACAACTATGCTATAATTTATTCTGTAATTTTGCGGTATCTCCTGGGGTGTAATCCATACCGGATATTCACGGTTAAGCTCCCTTCAACTATACATGCTGATTCTGCAGCGTAGGTCACCACCTTGCCTCGCTACACGCCCGCCTCTCTTGGCAGACTAGAGTTGGAAGCCGTGTAGTTAACATATATTAGATAGAAAATGGGACCAAGTACTAAGCCCTGTGGCACGCCGCTTATAACGTCTCGTCAGTCAGATGATTTACCGTTTATGACAACGCGTTGTTTTCTCTCGGAAAGCCAGTCTTCAAGCCATTTAAAAATTATCCCAACTACGCCATGTGACAATTTCTTTTAGTAATCGTTTATGGGGAACTTTATCAAATGCTTTTTGAAAGTCAAGATAAATTATATCTACCACTTTTGTCTCGTCATAAATGTTGAATACATAGTTATAAAAGTCAAGATTGGCTAAGCAAGAGCGTTTGTTACAGAAACCATGTTGAGAATTATTAATCATGATATTTTCTTCTAGGAAAGTCACTAGTTTATTACGTATTATCGTTTCCATTAACTTACCAACTACGGATGTGAGGCTGATTGGTCTGTGATTAATCGGTAGTGCTTTATCTCCTTTTATTTGTATAGGGATAACATTTGCTAATTTCCAAATGTTGGGGACTCTTCCGGAATTTAAAGATTTATTAAATAGTATTGCAAGAGGTTTGCTGATTTGATATTTTGTCTCCTTTAAGACTCGGTGCAATATAATCAGGACCAGGAGCTTTATATACTTTAATCTTATCAAGTGCCTTAGTTACAGTATCCTCAGTAAAGTCACAATCGCTTAAAGCAAGGGTTCCCAACCTTTTCTATGCCTCGCGACCGTAGAAAACTTTTAATATGTTCTCGCACTCCCTACAAAAGTAATATCTCATATGAAGATGAAGGCAATTTATACTAGATTTGAACAACAAATTTATTTAAGCTCATTTTTTAATGGTATGAAAAGCAAGAAAAAAAGAAAACTGTTATACCAAATTCAAATACGAACAAACAGTACACACACATTAAGCTTTTCATTCAGTGTAAGTGTAAATTAAACAATTTCAAAAAACTAAAAACTAACATTAAAAAAACTAACATTAAAGAATATAGAATTTAGATTTAATGATTGTTTTGTCCCTGTTTCTTGGTTATGATTTTGTCAAAACGTGATACTTTGTTGCTGATAGCGATTCACATGTCTGCTTTTGGATTCAGGTGATTTCTAGATTTTGTCTTGATTGACAAAAGATAATTGAATCTAGACTCACATAAGTATGTCGTCGCAAATGGGATGAGGACACCTTGTGCTTTTTCACAAAGTCTTGGAAACATATTCATTGCTGAACACCAATACTCCTCCAAAGGCTTGCTTTCAAATTGCTTTTCAAAAGTGCGATTTGTCCGCAGATCAATAAGATTTTCCTTCAGCTCTTCATCATCTGACATATTATCCAAATTGTAGGAATATGGATTCATGATCTATTCTTCTGAAATCTTCAGTTCTCCAGCTTCAAAATATTCATCAAACGATTTTGACAGCATTTCCAAATGAGCCACAAATTCTTCATGCACAGTAGGAATTATAGATCTATTATCATCGACCATTTCTTCAAGTGATTTAAAAATTTGAAAGACTACCTCTTTCCACCCGTCGATGCCAAAGAGTTAATTTTTCTTTGAAAGCATTCAACTCTTCGCAACATTTCAATATATTTATCTCTTTCCCTTGAAGAGATACACTCAGATCATTCATACGAGTGAAAATGACAGCCAAATAAGCCAGCATTTGTATGAAATGTTATGATTCCAATTCTTCAAGCAGATCATAATTACGTTCCTCCAGAAAAACTTATATTTTTTTCCCGCAGTTCGAAGAAGTGGGTTAAGGCTCGCCCTCTTGAGAGGCAGTGGACTTCCTTGTGGAAAGGCAAAACTGTATGTTCATTTCCCAGATCTTCACAAAACGACTAAAGATGTGGTGGTTCAGAGCACGACCCCTAATCCACTTGATGGTTTTTACATAAGTGTCGAGTACTTTTTTTCAACTTTGGAGGCAATGTTTTTGCTGCCAAAGCAGGACAATGAAGGAAACAATGGGTGACTTACAAGTGCGAAATCCTCTTCATCAGCGAAGAAAATCCAGATTTATTCCCTAGCATTACAGGAGCACCGTCAGTGCCCATAGAGCCAATAGTTTGGATATCTAAATTATGTTTGGCAAAGAAGTCTTTCACAAACTGGAACACATATTTTCCCTTTGTGGTTGTTTCCAGATCTTCACAAAACAGGAAATTTTCCTTCAGTGTAGTGCGGTGGGTTTTTCTGAACTCTTCAATATGTTATAATCTAGTTAAATTTCACTGTTGTGACACCAGTGTAGTGCCTGGTGTTTTCTAATAATTATTTGTTTTATTCTTAATCATTTATTTAAGTTTAATTTCTTGTTATTCTTTAGTTATTTAGTTTACTTTACTTTATTAGTTATTGAGTTAATTCAAAGAGTACTGCTGCCACCACCCAAGGTTTTTTGTTAAGGGGCATGAGGGCCCTTTTTGAGAATCTATTCTTCTTAAATGGAAGTTATATGAATAAATTAACACTTGATAAATTTATGAAAAGAATTAACATTTGGTAGAATTTGGTCCGAGTCTTCTTTCTGAAACTTGGGTGATTATTATATCCGTATTTAAGGTTTGAGCACCTCCAATATACTTACCGGAACTCATGCGAGTTGGGATTTCACTTGTGATATATATACATTCAAATTTTCTAGTTATTACTTATTTATGACTGTCGACTTACATGACCAAAATAATTCAACTGGTTTTTTTTCTCTCTCTTTTTTTCTATATCATTAACCGTAACCGTTGGCGCCAGTAGGCATATGGAGGCAGCGATGGATTTGCCTCGCCTGTTAGGCGTAGGTTTTTAGATTTTTATAGTGACGCCTCAAATGTTTACGTTCTCTCTTGAATATGTTGAGAACGTGCGTAGCTAATTACTACTACAGCCTCAGATGCATATAACATTGGAAGTCCCGTCTGAGGACAGTATGGCAGCAATTTAGGTAGTCTTTAGCAACTCGGTGGTGATATCAAAGAATGAAAAGTGGTCAGCGATTAACGGGGATTCGAACTCAGGAGCCTAGGTTCGCATACCCGAGCGCTAGACCACTGTACCACCGCATTTGTAAAGATTTGTCAAAGTTGGAATGTAATACTGGAATACATATTTGGTAACTTTTCATATTGTTTCTTGGGGGCATGGAATTAACCTAATATTTCTAATATAATTTTGAAGTCTTCTTTCTTCTTCATCACTCTCCTTAATTGTTTCTTATTCCAGGGTCGTAACATGAATAGTTAGATAACCGATTCATCTTACGATAACCGTGTACACTAACTCCAAGACTTTCAGCCGGTCTCCGTGAAAGCCCACTACTAAAATAACTCATGTACGTGAAAAGGATATTTCTTTTCTTTTCTTTCTTTCTTTTCTATTTTGTTTCTATTGACACTTTGAACGGTCTGGCGACCTATCCATTTACTAATTTCATTATAACTAAGGCATGATATTAATTTTGTTTGTGGCTCACGTGGTTGCAAGTTATAACAAAGAAATAATTACACAGTCAAAGATCACTTTTAAGTTTCGTTTTTCTAATATGTTAACATTTTTACTTTTGCTTTATGATTAACATGTAAGTGTTGTCATGAAGATTTTGATTCCTGCAAAACCATAGATATCTCAGGCTTGTGTTCACTCTTCCACGTCCTTTGTGAGAATAACTGCACATGTGGTCATATCTTAACATCAACATAACTTATTTCCTAAGAGTATTTCACTTATTTCACTTTGTTAATATTTAGGTTCTCTCCTTAGTGGCCCTGGCTAACACTTTAGATGAAGCTTGCAGCTAATAAAATCACATAACCTCACCTGCAAAAGCAGAGATATCTCAGCGTCTCTTGTGAGAAAAACTCTCCTCTGTCTGCGGGGGCTCTTATTCACTTTGAGTTGCCAGGTGGGATTTAATCCCTTTCACTTTTACACTCCGTCTACTATGGTATTAAATAGTCAACTATATGCAATTAGGAAAAAATAATATGTAATGTGATTAAAAACATTTACGAGTTGCAGCGTTTTCGGGGAAAGTTAATTAAAAGTTATTTTTATATGAGCTAGGGGATTTTTGCAATTTTTACTTGGGCGGGAATTCTTTTGCGTGCTAACTTACAATGGATCTTGGCATTGCAACAGTACCATCATTGATATAACTCACTAATGCAATCAGTTGACTGTAATTTAAAACATCAGTTGATTCATCCAACCTGACATCTGAGATAGCTTGATCCAAAATATCTTCACTCAAATCACCCATTCGGTTGTGAATGACATTATTTGATAGCGGGGCAGGTGGTGGAGCCATGGGTAGTTGCTGACCCCATACAAAAGTACCGAGAGGTGCTGGGATTGTTGCGGTTTTCTGCTGGTTAGCAACCCAGGCAGCTTGCCATTCACGACCCCGTTCCACGAGGCGAAGGCGGGCAGGGCAGGACTTGTTCCAGGCGTGGTGGGCCTGGTTACAGTTGGGACAACGGTGGACAATATCTTGTTTTGCCTTATATATAACCGGGCATTCCTGTGTTTCGTGGGATCCGCTGCAAATCACACATTTGATGATGTTTGCACAGGAAACTTAATGGTGACCAAAGCGGTGGCAGCGGTAACACCGCAGTGGTTCGGGCACCCAGGAGCGGAGGTAGAAAGTCCTCTAGCTGCCCAAGGACAACTGGGGTAGTAGGGGACCACGTAGTGTGACGGTGACTTGGCGTGTGGCCTCTTTGGTGCGGGGTGTCTGACAGCGGGTAGCTTCCTCGACTTGGGGATGGCGTAGTAGTAAATCCGTGGATAGGCGAAGGGGGTAGCCCATGACTACGCCAAGCGGGTTGATATGGGGGTCAATCTAAACCAGCTTGACCCTGTTGGTGCTGCAGTTGACTGCAGGGGGGCCATCAGCCATGGCATAGGCTATTGGGCCATTTAGGTTTTTAAATTGAGATTTATATTTGTTTTATTTATTTCAATAATTTTAATTTATTTAACTTTTATTTGTTTATTTATTTATTTGTTTATTTTATTTTATTTATTTATTTATTTTTTATTAATTTTATATTCTTATTCATAAAAATCAAAACATACATTCATACAATTTCAGTCACGCATCATGCACACACATTCATACTTGGGAGCCTGAACCTAAGGCAAAAACTAAAGTGATTAGTCATGGGAGGTGAGGGACAAAAATGGTACATACATACAATGGGGTAGGATACGTACGAATACGTATTTACAATAAACATGGGGAATAATTGACACTCACGCCAGATACATAATACATACAATCATTCTTATCAAAACATATTTATAACAAGAAAAAAGTGCAGTATATACAAAGTTGTACATGTACAATTGTAATAAACATTGGAATATACAAGTAAGTTATAACTCTTTGATTAAGTTGGTCTCAGCCAGGAAAATCATCAGGCTATCGACCACATCCGGATGCTGGTCACCTAGAATGGTGGTCTGCGTCATCGGAAGGCGGCGGGCCTCACAGAAGGCTGCGAGAGACCGTCGCGCCTCCCGATACCGCACACAGTGAAGCAGGATGTGGTTGATAGAGAGGGTAGTATGACAGGTGATGCATTGGGGTGGGAAGGCGTGGGCGATGTAGGGGAGCATATGGGTGGAAAGGGTGCAGCCCATCCTGAAGCGTGCGAGGACCACCTCCTGACGCCTTGTAGGGCGGTTGGAGGAAGCCCACTCGCCCAGGATGGGTTTTACAGTGGGAAGATGGAGGTTATCCCAGTGACTTTGTCACAGGAGGTAAACTGATGATTTTGCAACCGAGAGACATGACTGCAGATCTCGACGGAGGTTCCACGCTCCCTCCAGCTCTGCAGCGGACCTAGCCAGCATGTCAGCCTGCTCATTCCCGTAAATATGCGAATGACCAGGCACCCAAAACAAAGAGAAAGACTTGCGGCGTGAATTTAGCTTATTAATAATGTTGCCTTGGATTTCATTGGCATCCGTGCGCCCGGACTCTATCGCCTGAAGGGCTGACATAGAATCCGTGAAAATGACAATAACGTTATGATTTTGAATTTAGTGCATAATCTATGGCGTTATCAATAGCAAAAAGGTCTGAGGAAAACACCGATGTATGGGAAGGTAGTCGGAACCTGAAGGCATATTCACGCGACCAAACACTAGCACCCACACATTCACTCGACCTGGAGCCGTCAGTGTAAAGGTGGAGGGAGGGAGGGAGGGAGGCTAGCGACGAGAGCCCGGAAGTGATAACGTATCTCCACTTCAGTCATGGCAGGCTTGTGTTTGGGTAGCCATTGTGTATTGATGGTGACATTGGGCTCCCAAAGAGCTTTTGTTGGTTGCACAAGCTGGTCAACACCGTCAAGGTTCACTTCACACTTCTGCCATATAGTGTGAAGGTGGACAGCTATTGGACGGTGTCGACCAGTGTGGAGGTGGTGGTGCTGTTTAATTACAGTAGCTGCCATGAGACTGAGTGGAATTTTCTGGGCCGTTGACAGGCCGTATGCCAGTAGTAGGCCGTCACGTCGCACACTCAGTGGTGGTATATTTGCCTCAACCTCCAAACGCCTCACGCGTGTACACCGCAGGGCCCCAAGACACATTCGCAGACATATATTCTGAAAAACATCCAACCTCCTCAGTGTTGCGTCTGACGCAGACCCATACACCGGTGAGCCATAGTCTAAGTGAGAACGAATTAAGGACTTGTACACCATTAATAAAGATTTTCTGATTTATCTGATAGGTATTTTAGGACATTGACTTTTTTATGGCAACGAACTAACAAATTATTTGTGTGTTTTCCAATTGAGTCTGCTGTCAAGGCGCAGAACCAAGAACTTAACTGAATTTTGAAATGGTATCGGCTGACCTTGAAGAGTAATATGCAAAGCAGGAATTTTACGTTGAGTGAAAACTACACCGATACACTTTGGAACAGAAAACTTAAATCCCCACAGAGAGGCCCACTGTTGGACGGAGTCAAGAGCAAATTGAATCCGTCCATCCGAGAACTGAGCGTTTGGCGACGAATACCATAACGCACAGTCGTCAGCGTAGAGCGAGTATTTAAGATTTTTTGGGACAGGAGTTGATGACAGAATAAAAAAAAATAAAGTAGGACTAAGAACACTACCCTGTGGCACCCCATTTTCCTGGACATAAATGTCCGAGAATACGTTACCGGGAAGCTTGACAGAGAAAGTTCTGTCCTGTCAGAAATTATAAACAAAAATAGGCAAGTTACCTCTTAAACCGTGCGCATGGAGTTTCATGAGGATACCGTGTCGCCATGTCATGTCGAAGGCTTTGTGAATGTCCAAGAACACTCCTATCATAAATTCATTTTTGGCGAAAGCCTCTGAAATACAATGCTCCAGGTGCATTAAGTAGTCCATCGTGCCTCGGTATTTACGAAAACCCGATTGTTGATCACTTAACACACCTTTTGCTTCTAAAACAAAAAGCAGCCTTTTGTTAATCATGCGTTCCATGACCTTACAGAGACAACTCGTGAGCGCAATTGGTCGAAACGCACTGGGGCCCGTAAGGCGACCAGTCTTTTTGGGTATTGGGATTACGTGAGCAAAATGCCAAGATTGGGGGAAAGTATGAGTGGTCCAGATTCTATTGTAAAGGGAGAGTAATTTAATGAGTGAACTAGGGCCGAGATGTTGGAGCATACTGTAAGATATTTGATCTGGACCAGGACTGGAGCCTTTACAGGATTTCAGGGCAAGAAGGAATTCATCCGGCGTAAACTCTGAGTTGTAATCAGTGTTTACGCCTCCTGTGGCAAAGTTTGTTCTGCTACCTCCTTCCGGGGAAGGAAGACAGGGTGAAACGAGGCGGAGCTACTCGCCTGTTCAAATTGCCGGGCTAAGATGTTGGCAATGGCTGGGGGGGGTGTCTGTAACATCCCCGTTGATGATGAGTGTGGTTATCGGAGTGGTTGTTTTTTTCCCGCTAAGGACATGGACTGTATTCCACACCTGTCCTAGCTGGGTGATGAGGCGGGTTGCGGAGATGAGACCATGGTGACCTGGGCGGTTCAAGTACGGCGTATGGGAGTACGGTCCGATACCGTGGTGAAGCTGTCATCATCAGGGGCAGAGAGGTCGGTGATGGAGGATGACGAGGCGACACCCAGCGGTAGTGCTGAAGGAGCAGGTTCAAGGGCTGCAGCAGTCGTTGCAACAGCACTGGGAAGTGTAGCCGTAGCAGAAGCAGAGACGGATGGTACAGTGAAATGGCGAAGTGAAGCACTTCGAGACGATGAGTCGGAGCACAACGATGACCCGCTGCCAGGCGACGATGGAGGCCTCGGACGTTTTGGAATAGCACCTGTAGGGTGTATGGACTGCGACTGAGGACGGGAAAACCCGACAAGTGAGGATCCCGAAAGACGAGGGATGCGGGAAGCCCTCATCCCGAAAACGGCTGGAGGACACGTGGCTACGTCCAATCCGTCTGAAAGCTGGGTGAGAACTCTATAAGGTACCAAGGCTCCGTCCCGTTTTCTGTATTTCAGTATGTTACGCAGAGTAACTTAACACAAGAGTCGTGTTCTTTTCCGCTGCCGTTAAAGTGGTTAAACATTTAAATTTATTTATTTATCATTTACTAACGACGTAAAAATGTTAAATGGGGTATCAGTGTAATTCAAAAATTGCCAAATTCAAGGTTCCACATCCCCTGAAATGTTATCTCGCAACCCCAGGGGATGCGAGTACCCCCGGTTGGGAACCTCTGGCTTAAAGGAATAAGTTAAGTTGAGCTGGGAATATTTCCTGGATTTCATAGGTGTCTTCATCGGTAAAAACGAATGCAAAGTAATCATTTAGTACTTCGGCCATTTCTGATTCTGTATTTGTTACCTTACCGTTTTCTAGGGGGAGTGGGCCAATATTTGTTGTGATGACTTTATTATTACGTGCGTAGGTGTATAACTTTTTGGAGTTGGATTTTGCTTTATTTGCAATACATATTTCGAGATTTTTTACTTCGTCTAATAATCTTTTTTGTTTCACGTCTTAGTCTTTCATATTCTATCTTATAGTTTTCATTTTGTGATAGTGAATATCTATTGTGTGCTTGTTTTTTTATGTAATAATCCTGCCTCAATTTGGCTATTCCATCACGTTGGCTTATTATTTTTCTTACATGTATGTTTCCTAAAAACTGGAATGCATAATTTAACAGCTCTATTTAAGATGTTATGGAAGTTTCCCCACGGTTTATTTTCGTCGGTTTCGTTCTCTATTACGCCCCAATCGGTATCTGCCAAAACCTTTTTTAATTTTTCAAAATTACCTTTGCGACATATGTAGATAAGTTCTTCGCTTACGTTATCTTTGTAAACTACGAGGTTTATGTTACAAGAGACAATTCTATGGTCACTGTTGCTGAATTTTGGGCCCATATTAATTAACGTTATTTACTAGACTGTCGTTTGTTAAAAATATAAGGTCTAGTATATTATCATCATGCATTAATGATATTACGTGCACTAATAATAGAAATGCGATCATCACTCACTGTACACTCTACTACTATAATATCTACTTGATAAAGGCAAAAGAACAACAAAGAGGAAGGTTCCTTCCCACCTACCCCTCCCTCCAGCCGAAGCTGGCCAGAAGAAAAAGCAATACAATGTAGTATGGATAGACTAGCGTGGAATTTGTATAGGAAAGATTGAAAAGTTGTAATATACAGCTATTGCTACCATTAAAAAAAAAACTAAAACGAAAAAGAAAAAATTACGCAACAATACGGTACTCAGTTTTTGAGTTATCAAGCTTTTTTCTTAAACTATTCAATCGTGTTATTCCAAATATTTACGATTCTATCAAAGAAAAGGTTAGATCTAAAGCGCTTACCATGGTTACGATAGGGGTTGTGAGGTCGGTAGTTACATAGTTGTTTATGTGAATATTGTTCAAGCCACGGAAAATTTCAAATATCTCTATTAGGTCCCCTCATAGCCTACATTTGGATAAACTCAATAATAATAAATGACATATCCCTCTTTTATCTCGTCATAAAAGTCAAGCAGATTTGTTAAGCATGAGCGTTTGTTACGAAAATCATGCTGAGTATTATTAGTCAGAATATTTTTTTCTAGGAAACTCACTAGTTTATCACGTATTATAGTTTCCATTAACTTACAAACTACGGATGTGAGGATGATTGGTTTGTAGGTTTACGTTAGTGTTTTGTCTTCCATTTTTGTATGCGAGTAACATTTGCCAATTCCCAAATATGTGGAATTCTTCTAAAGTTTCAAGATTTATTCAATAGTATTGAAAGAGTTTTACTGATTCGATATTTGGCCTCTTTTGCATTTACTCTGATTTTATCAATTGCTATAATTACTGCGTCCCCAGTAAAATCACAATTGCTTGAAGGAATTAAATTGTTGTGATAACTTTTTGTATTACGTACGTAGTTGTACAATTCTTTGCTGTTGGATTTAGTTGTATTATCAATATATGTCTCGATACCATGGATTCGCGCCCAGACCCCAGTGGGTGTGTGTTGCGTTGCGTCCGTGTGTCCCCTAACTTGGGGACACGGCCGCCACACACACGCACTCCCGAAACTCTGCTTTTTTTACACGCATAACTGCTTAGTTACTGGTGCCCAACCAACCTTAGATGGCTCTGTATAGCCCTGCTGGCCTTGTGCCAGCAAAAATAAAACAACAACTGTCTCGATATCGTTCTTACTTCGTCTAATCATCTTTTTTTTCAGCGTCTTAGTATTTTGTATTCTATCTTAACATTTTCGTTTTATGACAATAAATATCTATTGTGTATGTTTAACCAATGTGGCTGTTCCACCTTCAAGTGAAAATCTTTTACAAACTGTAAAGCATAACTTAACAACCCCATTCAAGATGATATATAATTTTTTCATGATTCATTTATATGTGCCAGGATTTTCTTTAATTTTTCAAAGTTACCATTGCGATAAATGAAGAGAAGCTCTTCGCTTACGTTTTCTTTGTAAATCTCGAGCTTTATATTAAAGCATTTTCCAACTCATTATTATATAAGTCGTGTGTGATTTTAGAGGATTTCTCCATGAAGTGACTGGAAAATTATTATCTCCAAAAAAAAGAAACTTACAACGATTATCTGATCGTATATTTTTTATTATCGCTAGTAACATCGTGTACTGGTGGTCTGTAAATGTAAATTTCTTTAAATATGTTTTTAGTTGTAAAAATGTAATATCTACGTTCCCTATTGTTTCGGTTTGCCTACCTTTTGAATTAAGACTGAATTTCACAGTTAAAAACAATTCCACCTTTTTTAATGTGCCGTTCGTTGCTAAACATTGAATAATTAGGCAAATTATATACTGCTAAGAAATCCTTTTTTTTGTGTTTAGCTAAGATTCCGATAGGCCAATAATATGAAATGTGTACAAAACTTGTACCTAATGCCACGCGCATTAAACATCCAAAAATTTTAATAGTTTTGTACGTTGTTTTATCTGCGTGTGGTGTTACTTAATAGCTGAAGCTATGCAAGGCTGTATACTCTTTTTTTCCCCTGAAATCAGAAACTTTGTTACTTAATAGCCTGCCAAGACGAGCTGCTCCAGCCGGATTGAGATGCAGGCCATCGTTCTTGAAAAAGAAAGGCTTATTATAAAAACCGTCCCAGTACTTGATGAAATCGATACCTTCCTCTGTAGAAATGGACTTAAGATGGTTATTAGTGTTGAAGGCCCTATTGTAGAAGGCTGTCGGTGCACTACTCCGGGGAAGGATTCCTGAAAGAATGATTTTGTTAGATTTATACTTGTACAGCTGAATTATCCGCATGTATTTCTTCAGCAGCTCCTTGGATCTAGTATCCATTACGTCATTGGTTTTACGTGAATAACTAAAACATTATAATCATCAGCCTTATTAGTTGCCTCATTGCAGGCTGCCGAGATATCGTCAAGAAAAAACATCAGGCATGCACATATATAACGTGCGCAGCCTCAGAAACAAGTTTTCATATATAAATGCCCTTGCAAGATTTGAAAAGCTGGCGTATCGTAATCCTAGTTAAACACAGTAAATGGATACTTTTTTAGCAGAATTTTATTTGCCAAATCATTCAATGTTTAACTGCGAAAGCCATAATAAAAAGAGGTGGAGGTGTTTTATTCTACGTGAATGCCAGTCTTGGCTCGGTAGTCCTGCAAACTGAAAAAATAAACTATTATCAGGCTCATCTATAAACCACCAGTACACAATATTACTAGCGATATCAAATTATGCGATCAGACAATCGAAGAAGATTAATCATTTGAAAACGATATTTTTGGAGACTTTAATCTTCCTGTCACTTCATGAAGAAATCCTCTTAAATCACATATGAATCACGACTTATTTGATAATTTGTTATAAAGCCTTAAGTCAACATGTTAATAAACCCACGAGAGGTGACAATATACTATACCTTATATTTTCAACAGACGACGGTCTCGTAAGCACCAGCGACCACAAAGTTGTCGCTTTTGATATAAACCTCGAGGTTTACAAAGAAAACGTAGGCAAAGAGCTTATCTTTATACATCGCAAAGGTAACTTTAAAAAATTAAAAAATTATTTAGGCAGATACACATTAGAACGCAGTAGAGAACGAAATCAATCTAAAGGAATCATGTTCAGAATTTTATAATATCTTAAATGGAGCAGTTGTACTGGGGTTTATGGTCCTTCTCAAGGTGTCACAAAGTCCTGTCACTTAAGTTGATGGGGTAAATATACACAGGAGATTAAAATGGACTCCTTGTCTTAACTTAGTTTGTACACTGACATTGTATATTAGGGACGGTGGACACAAAAGACGAAAACGAGCCTTATGTAGCACGTGTAGTACAAATCGCCTATCTTACGTCCTACCCTCTCTGCCCGGTTCGGGCCCGCTGTCCGACATCGGCTATAGAAAAGCTGACCTAGCACATGGTTGCTAAGACCTGGTATATTAATTGACACATATTTAATATACAGTTATTGAATAATATAATATATATATATATATATATATATATATATATATATATATATGTATATATATATATATATATATATATATATATATATATATATATATAATATACCAATTCAGAGTCCCGAGTTCGAGCCCCGGTACAAGCTGGCCACTTTTCTTTTATTAACACCGCCGAATGGCCTAAGATCACACACATGCTGCCATATAGCACTATCCTCAACGGGCAAAGCAATATGCTTGAGGAGCTTCCTCTGGCAGCACGAGTCGCTCAATAAAAAACGAGACGTCATTTTAAAAATCTAACCCGCTCTACTAACAGGCGGAGGCCGACCATCTAAGGCCTCTATTAAGCCTAGCGGCGCCACGGGTAAGGGATAAAAAAAAAATATATATATATATATATATATATATATATATATATATATATATGTGTGTGTGTGTGTGTGTGTGTGTGTGTGGGTGTGTGTGTGCGTGTGTGTGTGTGTGTGTGTATGTGTGTGTGTGTGTGTGAAATAATATTCATATATGAAAGTGTTTTCTACTAAGGTTATTCATAGGTTATATAATACAATAAGTAGTATCCGTTTGATATAAGAATGCCTGTGGAAGATTCCGTGACGTGACGGAAACATACCGACAGCTACATACGGACAAACAGACACACCTACCTATATACATAAAACAATGGAGAAAAATAAATTTAAGTAAGCTACACACTATACCACCGTTACGTTATGCATCCAGTATGTTAAAAGTCATCCGCGTAGGAATAACAAACCAAAGTGGAAGAACAGCCAAAGTGATACAGAATTATTACATAAAAGACGCGCACATAATGAATATTTATTGGCACATTACGAAAACGATCAAATAGAATTTGAAAGACTAAGGAGCGTAGCAAAGAAGATGATTCAACGAAGTAAGAGATATTTCGAAATATGAATTGCAAATAAAACTAAAGCAAACACCAATGAATATTACACCTACGTACGTAATAAAAGTTATCAAAATAAATATTGGTCCACTCCACCTATAAAATGGTAAGATAATAAATGTAGAATCAGAAATGGCCGAAGTATTAAATTATTACTTTGCATACATTTTTACTGTTGAAGACTTTTAATCTTTTACCCATGGCACCGGTAGGCTTCAGGGAGACCTTAGATGGTTGGCCTCCGCCCGTTAGTAGCGCGGGTTAGATTTTTTAAGTGACGCCTTGTTTCTTCTTATTGATAGGCTCATGCTGCCAGCGGAAGCTCCTCGCGCATATAACGTTGCAGTCCCGGCGAGGATGGTGTTACGGCAACATGTGGGTGATCTTAGGCCACTCGGCGGTAGTAACGAAGAAAAGTGGCCAGCCCGTGCCGAGGCTCGAACGCGGGACCCTGAGCTGGTATGCCCGACCGCTAGCCACTAGACCACCGCCTCCCCAAATCCATGAAATCCATGAAATAACCCCAGCTAAACCTAGCTTAGTTCTTTGAAGCGTGTGTGACTTTACTGAGGATGCAGTAACTTAAGCACTTAGTAAGATTAAAGTAAACAAAACTCCTGGTCCTGAGTGTATTACACCGAGACCCTTAAAACAGGCAAAGTATCAAATCAGCAAACCTATTGCAATACTATTCAATATATTCTTACATTTTGGAAGAGTCCCCGACATTTGGAAATCGGAAAATTTTACCCCTATACAAATGAGGGGAGATAAAACACTATCGGTTAACTACAGACCAACCAGTCTCACATACGTAGCTGTTAAGTTAATAGAAAATATAATATGTGATCATATTTTCCTCTAGGAAAGTCAATAGTTTATGATTAGTAATGCTCAACATAACTTTCGTAATGAACGCTCTTGCTTAACGAATCTCCTTGACATATATAAGGATGTATTCAACATTTATGACGAGACAGAAGTGGTAAATATAATTTATTTTGACTTTCTAAAAGCATTGACAAAGTACCCCATAAACAATTACTAAAAAAAACTAGTCACATGGCATGGTAAGGAAAATTCTTAAGTAGCTTGAAGACTGGCTTTCAGAGAAAGAACAACGCGTTGCCATAACTGGCGAGACGTTATGATCGTGTGACACAAGACTCATTATTTTACTCCATCTTTTCTAATTTATGTCAATGATGTCGATAAAGGCCTCACCTGTAATATATAAAAATTTACTGACGATACGAAAATCACGCTAAAATTACTATCAAACCTCGACTTCTTAGTCAGTTGGTCAGAAAAGTGGCAAATGATATTTGATGTTGATAAATGTAATGTTCTGCATATTGGTAACAATAATCAATACACAAAATATACAATGAATGACTCCGATCTTTCCAAATTTAGCCATGAAAAAGACTTAGGAGTAACTATTAGCAATGACCTTAAACAGAGTAGACATTGTTCAGACGTTGTCTAGAAAGTTAACAAACTAGTCGGCTTCATCGGAAGAACTTTTGATTACAAATCTGAAAAAAGTTATCAGTTCGCTATTAAATCATTTGTACGAACTTATCGAAAATATTGCATTCAGTTCTGGTCACCATACTATAAAAACGATATTGATAAGCTGGAGAGAAAACAAAGAAGAGTTACTAAAATTATCCTTAAATTGCGAAACCAGCCTTACGAAAAACGATTAAAGGAACTGAACATATTAAATTTATCCAACCGTAGGCTGCAATGGAACCTAATAGAGGTATTTAAAATTTTCCTTGCCTCTGACAATATCAACATAAATGACTATGGAACTATCGATTTCACAAGTGTCACTCGTAACAATGGTTTCAAGACCATTGGTAAGCGTTTTAGATCAAACGAAGCGAAGCACTTTTTCTTTAATAGAGTCGTAAATATTTGGAATTCTCTACCAGCCCAAATAGTTATATTTACAGTAATACAATAAAATTGTCTAAGAAAAAACTTGATAAGCACTTAGTATCAGTTCACCAAATCAATTATATCATTTATACAGGTTTTTTTTTGTGTGTGTGTGTGGTAGCAGTAGCCTTAGATTGCTCCTGTTTTCTCATTTTCCAATAAAAATTCCATGATAGTTTGTCTATACTGCATAGTATAACTTCCTCTTCCCGTCAGCTTCAGTTGGAGAGGCGGGTGATAAGGGAGGAGCCTTCCACTTTGTTGTCATATTGTTTCTATCAAGTAGATATTATAGTAGTAGTGTAGCCACATGGACAGCCTCGTTAGGTCCAGTAGGAATGTTGCTGTTTGTTCTTCCTTTGCACTCCTTTGACATGCTCGGCCGAGATTATTCAAAATGGGAGATAGAGTTTACGTGTCAAATGTGTCGAGGCTAGGAGGTGAGCCTAAGTGATAACATCAGTGTGGTCTGCAAGGTTTTCCTAAAGTCTACAAAAGAATGAGCAACAGATTTGTTACGTTTGTCAAGGTGGCTGTGAAGGAAACGGAAAAATCAATGAGTTGTTAAGGAGGACTTCAAATTACCAAATTATTGTGAATATATGGATTTCTTAATGATAGATTCAAGAATTAATTTTCACATATCTTTTATTTTACGTTAAAAGGGTACTAGCCAACGGACAACAAAAATACGTAAACAAAATCTCGCTTGTCGCCAGACCCTATAAAGAGGACAGTAGGAGAAATAGAGGTAAGGGGTGGAGATCCAGTTTAGCATTAGATGTGTCTTGACACTCCTCTTTTGAAGGAGTTCAAGTCATAGGCAGGTGGAGAAACAGACAAAGGAATAGAGTTTCAGAGTTTACCAGTGTAAGGGATGAAAAAGTGAAGATACTGGTTAATTCTTGCATTAGAAAGATGGACAGAATAAGGATGAAAAGAAGTAGAAAGCCTTATGCAGCGAAGACGAAGGAGGAGTGGAGGCATGCAGTTAGCAAGTTCAGAAGAGCAGTCAGCATGAAAATAGCGGTAAAAAAGAGATAGAGATGCAACATTGCGTCAGTGATTTAAAGAATCAATACAGTCAGTTAGAAGAAAAGAGTTGATGAGACGAAAAGCTTTAGATTCCACCCTGTTAAATAAAGCTGTGTGAGTTGAAGCCCCCAGATATGAGAACCATAATTCAAACATGGATGGATAAGGCCACTGCACAGACCAAGTAGCTGGAAGGGAGAGAAAAATGGACGCAAATGCCATAGGACACCTAACTTCTTGGAAACTGATATAGCAAGAGTAGTGATTTGAAATGGCCAGTTTAGATTTTTAGTAAAGGATAGACTGAGTCTGTTTAATGTTGAGAAGAAGGATAGTTGAGTGTCATTGAAGATGAGGGAATAGTTATCTGGATGGTTATGTCAAGTAGATAGTTGTAGAAACTGGGTTTCTGAGGCATTGAACAGAACCAGGTTTGCTCTGCTCCAATAAGAAACTAGTGAAATATCAGAAGTTAGGCGTCCTATAGCATCTCGCCTTGAATCACCTAATTTTTGTTGGGTTGGGGGTCTGCTGTATGACGTTGAAAAATGCGAGGTAGTATCATCAGCATAGGAGTGGATAGGGCATTGAGTCAGATTTAGGAGATCATTCATGAATACTAGAAAGAGAATAGGCGATAGGACAGAGCCCTGAGGAACACCACATTTGGTAGTTTTAGGAGGAGAACAGTGACCATCCACTACAACAGCAATAAAATGGTCAGAAAGGAAACTAGAAATGAAGGTACAGAGAGACGAATAGAATCCGTAGGAGCGTAGTTTAGAAATCTAAGATTTATGCCAGACAGGCTTTCGATATGTCAAGGCAAACAGCAAAGATTCCACTGAAGTCCCTAAAAAAGGATCACCAAGATTCAGTTAGGAAAACAAGAAGATCACCAGTAAACCGGCCTTTCCGAAAACCATACTGGCAATCGGAGAGAAGGTTATGAGCTGATAGATGCCTTATTATCTTTTTTATTAAGAACAGACTCAAAGGCTTTACAGCGGCAGGAAATCAAAGCTATAGGGCGGTATTTTGAATTATTGGAGCGGTCACCCTTTTTAGGGACAGGTTGAATGTGAGAAAACTTCCAGCAAGAAGGATAGGTTGAAGTAGAGAGACACATACGAAAGAGTTTGACCAAGCAGGGAGCGAGCTCAGAAGCACAGTTTTTTAAAACAACAGTAGGGACTCCATCCGAACCGTAAGCCCTCCAAGAATCAAGGCCAGAGAGTGCATGGAAAACGTCGTAATGAAGAAATATGCCCAGTATCATCCGAAGTAGAGTTGGTAGCAAATGTTTGAGCAAAGAGTTCAGCTTTAGAGAAAGAAGAGACAGCTGTGGAGCCATCTCGTTCAAGTAGAGAAGGGAAAGAGGAAGAAGTAAAATTGTTGGAGACATTATTGGCTAGATGCCAGATATCACGAGAAGAGTTAGAATTGGAAAGATTTTGACATTTTCTATTAATGAAAGAGTTTTTAGTAAGTTGGAGAATAGATTTGGCATGATTACGGACAAAAATATATAGGGCATGAGTTTCAGCAGATGGATGGCTACGGTACCGTTTGTGAGCGCCTCTCTATCTTTGACAGCAAGAGAACAAGGAGAGTTAAACCAGGGCTTTCTAGCTTTAGTATTAGAGAAAGTGTGAAGAATGTATGACTCCATGCCAGAGATCTTTGTTAGGCGCTCGGCACAAGGAGAAGGATCTCTGACATGGAAGCAATAATCATCCCAAGGAAAATCAGAATAGTACTGCCTTAGGTCTTCCCACTTAGCAGAGTTAAAATTCCAGAAGCACCTCCACTTAGGCAGATCCTGAGACTGCACTGGAGCGATAAAATAGGTAACGGAAATAGGATTGTGATCGGAGGAGCCCAACGGAGAGGAAAGTTTTACAGAGCAAGTTGAAGGGTTGGAAGTTAGGAAAAGATCAACGGGGATTGGTCGTAAATAATTTAGATACTGTGGAATGGTTGTTTTAGGGATAGGTAAGAACAAAGTAGGGGGATAAGCTGTAGCTGCGCGTAGCTGCAGATGCTCAATTCCATATTTGAGCCTGTGGTGAAAGTCAATCCGTTACTCCGGGACACAGGGCCGCTGTGACATCCGAGTTTCTACAGTTTACCTTACCCAAGTTTCCCTAGATACCCATTTATCAACCTACTCGTTTGGCAGGATGAACAGGTGATAAGGATAGGGGTAACATAAGATATTTTACCTTCACTAGAGCATACATTTTATGAGAGTGAGGCATTAATGATGGAGCAGAGAGAAGTGGATAGTTCTGATTGATATCTTTGAAAAATTTGATGGGCAAGTCAGTTTGTGTGTTGGATCTGTTATGTTTAAAGTTTCGCATCTTGGTGACATGAATCTCCTGGAAAATGAGAGTTATAGAGTGTAAGTTATGTTATGAATAGTATGATTTGTAGCTACTGTACCTAGTGACAACGTTGCATATGACTATGTAGCGACTCAAAAAGTTCAGCTAACTCTTCACCTACAGTTCTAAGGCCTCCATTAAACCTATCGGTGACACGGGTAATGGAAAAATAAATGTAACATGATATACAAATTTGAATATGTTGTGTATAAGGATGTATGTAGGTGTGTATTATATTACAGGGTGTGTGTGTGTGTGTGTGTGTGTGTGTGTGTGTGTGTGTGTGTGTGTGTGTGTGTGTGTGTGTGTGTGTGTGTGTGTGTGTGTGTGTGTGTGTGTGTGTGTGTGTATGTGTGTGTGTGAATAGAATAGAATAGAATAAGTTTATTAACTCAGACTTTACATGAAAGTATGGAGCATGACTCTCCCTCAAAATTTTGTAACAATAATAAACAATAAATAAATAAACATATATATACATATACATATACACACACATATACATACATACACATACATACACATACACATATACATATATACATATATACACATATATACATATACATATACATATACATACATATATACACATATACACACATACACATATACACACATATACATACATACACATACACATACATACACATATGCATACATATAATATTATCCAAGCAAAAAATCTTCATCTAAGCATTCTTAATATACCCTTAATAAATTGTGACAAGCTTGTCAACAATTTCACATCCTTACTCTGCATTAATTGAACATATTTAAATTGATGAACATTCTCTTTAAAGTAATTAGGTATATACTTATTCCTTAGGAGTACAATATCCTGATTTTGGCATTGAAATATGACATGAAATTCGTCACCCACCTGACCAACATTACACTTGGTACAATAACGTTCCTCCCTGTTAACCCCACGGTATCTACCCGTAATTACTGGTAGTCTGTTGTTTCCAGTACGCAGCTTAACAATGTTTATGTAATTACATTTAGACAATTTTATAAGGTATTCTTCCCTACCGTACATATCTTTAAATAACCTGTAGTTGCTACAAATGTTTTTTTGTATTCATATTAGTGTACCAGGTTGTTATCCACTGATCATGTAATTTTTGTTCGATGGCTTTTCTGAACCACTTAGGGTTATCGATTGTCTGATTCAACCATACGCCAGGCATACCACATTCAACCAATATGTTTTTAACATACTCTAACCACGGACATGAATAAACACCAATTAAATGTAATTCCAGTAAACATTTGTACATTATGTAAGAAAGTTTAGTACTTTTACTTATAACTAACCTCGCCCAAAAGTTCACCATTGTACATTTAATGTGTATTTCTAGAGGATACACTCCCAACTCCACGTATACAATGTCTGTACTCGTATACCTGTTCACACACAAAACATGTTTTAGAAATTTTATTCGGAGCAGTTCCAATTCTCTAATACTTCCGTTACCCCATACTTCACATGCGTAAGTCAAAACTGGCACCACCATACTACTGTACATCTCTATTTGAATATCAACAGGCAGGTCATGTTTGCGAGAGGTACCAATTAGTGCATACATGGCTCTATTGGCCTTTTCTTTAAGTTCCAATTCTCCCTTTCTAAATTTGCCATTATAATTAAAAGAGATACCCAGATATTTATAATCACTCACTACTTCAATATCATTATTACCAAACTGAAAATTATAATTACTGGTTTGTACTCTGCCCCTACTAAAGATAACAATTTTAGTCTTACTGCAGTTAACCTCTAATTTCCATTGCGTACAGTAGTTGTAAAGAGCGTTGATGGCCTGACGCATATCTTGTTCACTATCACAAAGTATAACAGTGTCATCAGCATACATTAATATAAATAAATTTAGATACGCATTTAAATATTCAATACTGAAATTTAAATAGTTGCAATTTTTTGCTATTAGGTTTTCCTGAATGTCATTAACATAAATTGCAAAAAGTAAAGGTGATAAATTTTCTTCCTGTCTTAAACCCCAGTTACATATAAAATTATCAGACATTTGTTGACCTATCATTACACATGATTTCACATTATCTTACATGCTACGAAAAACATTTAATATCTTACCATTGATGTTTTTCCTAACCAATTTATACCAGAGTCCTTCCCTCCAAACCTTATCAAAAGCTTTCTTGTAATCTACAAATAGACAGAACAATTTTTTCTTTTTAAATTTAAATAACTCAACAATACACTTTAGTGGAAATATGTGATCCAAAGTAGAATATCCTGGCCTAAAGCCGGCTTGGTTTTCATCAATAATATTGTTGACTTCAGAGTATTCCCTAATTCTTTCATTTATGATAGATGTAAATAGTTTTCCCATACAACTCAAAAGCGTAATTCCCCTATAATTATTGGTGTCGTTCACATCCCCTTTATTCTTGTATATTGGCACAATTACACCAACAAGCCATTCTGATGGAAAATTACCACTATCAAGAATTTTGTTAAATAGCTTCACATATAGGGGACAAAGAAGGTCTTGGGTACTCTTGATGTATTCATTTATAATGTAATCACTCCCAGGAGACTTATCATTCTTCAGAGTAGCAATGCGTTTCTTTACTTCAGTGATAGTTATAGGGCTGTTAAGTATATCACAATGATATTCACTGTCTACTTCGTAGTTTATTGTTTCGCTTGTATCATCCCCTTCAGTTAAAAGCATTTTAAAGGGGTTATAAAATTCATCAAGTGTTATATCATTTTCAACAGTTATTTTATCTCCTTTTAGTATATTCCAATATTTCTTTGGATCTTTACTTTTGTTCTCCCTGAGTTGTTGTAATAATGTCTTGGTTTCTTTATCCTTAACCCTTTTTACTTCCTGTTTGTATTTTTTGCTCTTCTCAATCATATCTGTATACGCATTATTACATTTCCTCTTATTGTATCTATGTTTAGCTTTATGATAATCTTTCCTTCTTTTGTAACACTGATTGTCATACCCTTTCATACACGCTCCGTTGCTCTTTTTAGTATAAACTCTCTTCGGGCAATTAGGAAATATACGCATTGCGTATATAGTTTGTATGTGTGAATAGAATAGGTAAGAGTATAATGCTGGGGTCACACATTCCCGAATATGGCCCCCGATTGCTCCCGACTGAGAGATTTCCGTGATTTTTTGTTCATTCGGGAGGTATAGGGCCTATATGTAGCAGTCTCCCCTACAGGCTTTACCCCACTCCAGAGAAAACGTGCGGTGTGCAGCCATAACTAATGTAACTTTATTTTTAATTATATTTTTCAATATTCAATGTACAATTTTGTATCTATTTATTTATATTTTTCTTTTGTAGCATTATTGATTAATATGTTGCGCTGCATTTCGGCGCACACTGCTTACTTGGCGCTCACTGTATGAACGCGTTGCCCATATACCAATTAGAATGTTTGTTGTTCAAATCTTTTTGCCGCCGAGGTCACCGTCACACCTCTACCGGCCAGCAAGGCCCACTGCATCCCCTAGGACAGTGGTTCCCAAACTTTTCAGGCCACGTACCACCTTCCAGGATATGACCGAGTCCACGCACCCCCCTCCTACTGCCACCACCATTTTTGCTACCGTTTACTAGTAATTGCATGCATCACATTATCATTACGTTTATACACCTCACATGTTTATTCATTTTAATAATTAACACAATGATATCCCTCCTATCAGTTGTTTATAACATATGAATCTCATATCTTACAAATATAAGTAAGAAATTATACCAGTTACAAAGAGGAGATTTGTTAAAAAAAATTATGTTACTGATAATATGCCAGCGCTTACCTGTTAGTAATTAGTGGGATGGATGAGCCTGCATTTCAGCACACAGGTCATCAAAGTTGGGAACAACTGAAGAAAGTTTCACTCTCAGATCTTTCTCAGCATCCATCCTTTGGCGATACTTCGTCTTCACAGCTGTGAGTGCAGAAAAGCCAGCCTCACAGAGGTATGTTGTGGCAAAGGGCATCAACACTCTCAATGCTCGCTTGGATAAGTCAACATAATCTTCCATGATTTGTGCCCAGAAATCCACGAGTGGTTTTTGTTTGAACTGTATTTGCAGTTCTCCATCACATGACAACTCCAGTAGCTGTTCCTGTTCCTTTAGTGACAGATGTGTGATTGGGAGAGAAGCTTCGAATGGGTTGCGTATCCAAGTATATGATGGGTCCCTGGAAGGAAAGTATCTTCGTAGCTGCTCGCTCAGTTGTTTGAGGTGTTCAAGAATAAGACTCTTCACGCACTTTTTCAAGACAATTTCACTTGTTTCATTGAAGTCATGTAGCAATGGAAAACACTGAATGGAGCCTGACTCTACACATCTTGACCAAAATGCTAGTTTTTTTATCATTGCTTCAACCTTGTCTTCTGTGTTAAACACTGTGGAGTTGACACCCTGGAGACTCGAGTTCATTTCATTCAACACTGAGAAAATGTCTGCCAAGTATCCAAGTTTTTGCAGCCATTTTTCATTATGCAGGCAGAAAGACAAATCAAATGAGTGGTCCACAAAAAACTGTTGAACTTCACATCGAAGCTCAAAAAGTCTTGTCAGAACTTTGCCTCTGGATAACCACCGCACTTCTGTATGCAAAAGTAGTGTCTCATGTTCACTGCCCATTTCGTTGCACAGAACTTTGAAAATCCTTGAATTCAATGGGCGAGCTTTGATGAAGTTGACCATTTTCACTGAATCATTAAGAACAGACAGCAGCTCAGCTGGCATATTTTTTGAAGCAAGAGCCGCTCTGTGAATACAGCAGTGAACCCAGGAAATTGAAGGAACAATTTTCTTAATAAAAGCTACAAGCCCTTTATGTTTCCCTGTCATTGACTTTGCTCCATCAGTACTTATTCCTACACAGCACTCCCATTCAATTCCATTGTCTTTCATGAAATTGTTGATCAGATTAAAAATGTCTTCTCCAGTTGTACGAGTGGCAAGAGGCCGACAAAACAAAAATTCCTCATGAACTGTGCCATTATATAAGAAACGAACATAAACCAAAAGATTAGCCAGATTTGCAATATCTGTTGATTCATCAATCTGCAGGGAGTAAAACTCACTGTCCTTGACACGACTTACCAGCTGGCAGAGAATATTTGAAGACATACTGTCAATGCGGCGGGCTACAGTGTTGTTGGAAAGTGGAATCATATCCAGCTTTTTCGCTGCCTTTTCCCCAAACATGCAGTTTACCAAGTCTTTTGCCACTGGCAAGCATACATCTTCCGCGGTCGTGTGTGGCATTCCTTTTTTTGCTAAATTGTAGCTAGCAAGGTATGATGCTCGTAGAGCGTCCTTGCGAGATCCAGTACCTGAATATGATGCCAATAGTTGTTTGTTTTTTCTTAATTCTT
Source organism: Metacarcinus magister (assembly GCA_029783475.1). NCBI lineage: Eukaryota > Metazoa > Arthropoda > Malacostraca > Decapoda > Cancridae > Metacarcinus > Metacarcinus magister. The sequence continues at coordinate 19,759,806 of JAPQNM010000048.1, forward strand.
TCAATTTACACTTGAAAAAATCTACTGGCTTGTCTCTCAAGTTGTTATGTTTTGTTTGCAGATGGCGACGTAAATAAGAGGGCTTGAGACAGCTGTTAGCTAGAACTTCACTACAAAGAACACATTGTGGACTTGGTTTTTCAGCATCACCAATCCATGTAAACCCCAATGCGATATAGCTTTCATCATATCTGCGTTTTTTACTTTTCTTTTCACATTCGTCAGCTCTATCTTTCTGACTCAGTTGGTCTTGTTGTTCATTATGCGCCTTCACTCCGCTCTGTCCCTCTGCTTCACCCTGCTGTTCCATATCATGTTGTTCCACCCTGTGTCTTTTTCCCTGTGTTTCTCTCCGGCCTTCTTCATCAGTAACATCAGTGGCACTCGCCCCACCTTCACCAGACAATATGGTCAAGGCTTGCTTTTCAGGATTTTTCTTTCCTGACAGTTTCCCTGTTTTCAACCAAATATCCATTTCCGGTATTTGAACGAACTTGTAATCTTAACACCTTCCCTCTATGAATGCAACTGACAGACTACCAGAGTCAGTCCTCCGAGGCTCGGGCAACTGATCAGGTATCGGACGTGTCAAGTTCGGGTACAGTACTGAGTACGCACACGCACACACACACTCACACTACAGCACTGACTGCATGAGAGTATCTTATAACGAGACAAATGGTAGCAATAGACGTGTCATTTATCGATAAGCATTACATGAGGGCACTATGGGTGTAAATAGCAATACTATAAAAATCTACGTGGCATCACGTCTGAGTGGGTGATGAAGAGGAGGTGGTGCGAGACAGCAAGCAGCTGACTGTGTCTTCTCTCGCCCAGGCATGATGACACATAGCATTTTACAGTATTGCTATTTACAACCATAGTGTCCTCATGTAATGCTTATCGATAAATGACATGTCTATTACTACCATTTGTCCCGTTATAAGACTTAGGGAATAATGTCACATTTTCACATGTATCATCCAAGATTCGAGGAGTAAGGTACGGTATTAAAATTTGGTCAGTGCTTTTAAATTTCGTCCATTAATTACGAGTTTTGAGAACACAATGTATGAAACTCCGCGCGATAACTATCAGAATTGAATGAAAATCAGCCATTACAGATTTTTTCTTGCGCACCCCCAGCAATCATCTCACGCATCCCCAGGGGTGCGCGCACTACAGTTTGGGAACCGCTGCCCTAGGAGATGCAGCAGCAAGCTCTCATGGCCATGGAGGAGGTCACGGAGACGGGCAGTGCGGTGTACTTTACCGACGGCTCCGTGGATCCTGAGAGCTGTACGACGGGCGTCACGGCCGTCACCGGGGGCACACAGTTGTCGTGGAGGACGTCGGACCACTGCTCCTCCCTCCTGACTGAGCTGGTGGCTATCCTTCACGCCCAGCGTCGCCCGGAGGCGATGGTGGTCGTGCACACTGACTCCAAAGCGGCGCTGCAGGTCCTGCAACAGCCACACCCCAGCGACAACGTGCGGCTCATCACCTCCATCCTGGGCAGCCTGCAGAGTCTGGTCGCGCAGGGGAGGCGGGCCAGGCTGCACTGGATCCCCAGCCACGTGGGGATACGGGGCAACGAGGCTGCTGACGAGACCGCCAAACGAGCCGCCGCAGGCCCCACCATCACCAGGCACGTGCCGCCCAGCCGGCGACAGGTGAAGGCGTGGGCGAGGCGAGCCGCGGCCCAACGCACCCATCAGCGACACCGAGAGCTGGAGGCCTGGTACGCCGCCGCCACCGACTACCACCCCCTTGACGCCGCCCAGCAGCTGCCCAGGGAGGACGGCGTGCTGCTACAGCGCGTAAGGCTTGGGTATTGCACCCGGGAGCAGCTGAGCGAGGACTTTGAGGGGCAGGAGTGTGCCCACTGCGGGAGGCACAGCCGTCTTCCGTTGGTGCACTATAATACCTCCTGTCCTGCCTCGCCACCGCCCACCTGAGACCTGTGCCAGCTGCAGCCGCTCAGCCTGCCGGCGGGGGCCTCTTGAGCAGTCGCGAGGTGAAAGCTGCCCTCCTGGTCAGACACACCCCTCCAGACCTGCTCCTGGGGGTGCTCAGAGCAGCACCTCCCCCTCGCTGACCACTCCTGCCGCATACCGCGACACACCACCACATGACCCTTTTGGAGCGAGAAAGGACCTTCCTCACTGGCGGACTGATGCTCGCATTGTACTGTGTATAAATTATATCATGTAAACTTTATACTTGTACAATAAACCTTAACACGCATGTTAATAAAAATAACCTTACTGGTAATAAAAAAAAAAAATTTTACTAGTAAGGTTATTTTTATTAACAAAATTTAGACTCTATATATAACAAAAAGCTGATATGCAACGCAACATATTAAACAATAATGCTACAAAAGAAAAACATGAATAAATAGATACAAAATTATACTTTGAATAATGAAAAATATAATTAAAATAAAGTTACATTAGTTATGGCTGCAACCGCACGTTTTCTCTGGAGCGGCGTAAAGCCTGTAGGGGAGACTGCTACATATAGGGGCCGATGGTTCCCCGATGCATGTGAATCGTCAACACTTACCGAAAGTCGAGCACCTAGTGCCGATAGCTAACGATGATCGAATCATAATCGATGGCGTCCCCGAAGTTCGTAACCGGGTTACGATGTACGCCCCGAATTTCGGGACAACAGGCCACACCCGGGCCACACCCCCCCAAGATGTTTGTAGCTGAGGACGTATATCGACGGAATACAGAGGACATAGGTCGACCGTGTCTTTGCCACACCCTGAATGTCGGAAACATTCGTAGTGACACCCCGTATGTCGCCAGTTAAAGTGGGCAACTACAAAAGGCAGGAACCACCCAAACACCATGCATGCACAGTTCCCCTGTAGCATCAGCAACATCTCCCAGCCATTCACCATGGATGATTTTGACATGATAATGTCACTAATAACACCCAAAAACGTGGCGAACAGGCGTATAGTGTACGCTCTCCTGAACTACATCGACGCCATTGAACGAGTGGCAAGCAAAGACGAAGAAGCCTAGATCTGTTTGGGTGCGGCCCTATCTGGAACGAATACAATATGGCCATTACGGCAACCTAATGCTAGAGTTGGCCCGAGAGTGTCCAGAACTGTACAAGAACTTCACCAGGATAGACTGCCAGCCTGCTGAGCCTTCCGCTTCCTCTTGCTCTTCGTCGTCGTCATCCTCACCATGAGACGAGAGATCCTCGTCGTACACCTGCGCATCACCTTGATCCAAGTGAATCACCACCTTATCAGCATCACCTGGGTTCCGGGTCAACAGGCACGACAGGGTCGGGCACAGTGGGCACAGGGGGTTTGGTATCAGGTGGTGATGGCGGTGTAAGTGTCCCTGTAGAAGGCTCTGGTTCCGCCATAGTTGTGGTGAGGGTGGATGTGGTGGGGTCGGCAGTCTGGGAGGTTGTAGAGGTGGCTGTGATGGGGTTGTCTGCCTGCGAGGTGGGTGTGGTGTCAGTGGTTGGGGCCTTCCGCAGCTTCCTATCTTCCCTCCTCCTCATCATAGTACAATGGTGGGATGGTAGGGTGGCAGGGTGGCACACAGGGACTGATGTAGTAGGCGGTGAAGGGGCTGGAGTTGGCTGGAGTGAGGTGTTGTGGTGTGCGATGTTCGGCTCCGGTGAGAAGAATGTCGTCAGAGTTTTGCCCATCAGCCATGGCATAGGCTATTAGGCCATTTAAGTTTAAATTTAAACATATATTTTTTGTGCTTATTTTATTAATTTTAATTTATTTAATTTTTATTTGTTTATTTATTTATATATCTGTTTATTTTATTTTATTGAATTATTTATTTTTTATTAATTTTATATTTTTAAACATAGAAAATACAATATACTTTCATACAATTTCAGTCACGCATCATGTACACACATTCATACTTGGGAACCTGGTCGTCAAGGGGCGCCGTGGTTCCTTATATACCCACAGACCGCCGTTGCCGGCTTTTACGCCCCACACGAGGTGCGGCGCTGTTGCCAGATTGCTCGCGAAATTCGGCATTATTTCCGAAGTTCGTCGTGCCGCCCCGAAGTTCGGGGATGGTGTTACGATGTTCGGCGACGATGTTCAGATCATCGTAAATATAGGGCCGAACTTCGGGAAAAACTCACGATGAGTGAGTTCAAAGCAATCGGGGCTGCGGGCTTCGCGCCAAAATTCCTCCCGACCCTCGTGGCCTCTCCCGGCCCTCGTGGCAACCCTATCGAACCTACACATTTTTCATTTCAAATTTCGTTACATACCCATTCGATGTACGAAATCAGTTGCCAACTACTATTAAACGTTTCTTCGGAAGCAATCGGGGCCATATTTGGGAATGTGTGACCCCAGCATAAGAATTTATTTATGTACCATATACCGGACATATCATGCAAGTGCATTTAAAAATACCCTTGCATAATATGTCCGGTATATGTGTTCAGGTGTAAATATGTGTTTATTTAGGGTAATAGAAATCCACAAATCTTGTGCCTTCAAATGATTATTTAAGTATGAATTTATTTTGTCTAAAAATATTTAAACGTATGCACATCAAGTAAAATGTTTAAGGTGCCTTTAAGAGAGTTAACTCTCACAAGGCTCAGTCACTGCTTTCCATGTTTTGTATATATACATTATTGTATCATGAATGGCTAAATAATATATTTGAATTTAAAATTTCAATTTGTGGTGGTAGCTTGTGGCTCAGACATAACTTTTGCAGCCACCATTCGTTACTTCCGGCACATCTACCGCAACCTGGGCGTCCTGGTCGGACGATGGACCACAGTTTACTAGCTGGGAATTCAAAGCATTTCTGGAGCGTTGGGAAGTTCGCCACATTGTGTCTACGCCTATCTACCCACAGTCGAACGGCCACGCAAAGGCAAGATAGTCGGGTATGATTACATGAATTACACCATTTCGTTGTAAAACATGTGCATTCACCGATGTATTAAACACAACTCCTACCTTGGTATTTACTGTATTGTCACACAACCTTGTGGTGTATGGGAGGTAACCGGAAGCATTGTTGTTATTGAAAAATATATATATTTGTTGTTAGATATATGTATTTACAGTCGTAAACTGGGACACACGGATAAGATGCTACTTCCTTTGTCCAGTTGCCGGGCACGACAAGGTCCCTCAGGTTAACACTTCGTTAAATAACAAGCTATATAACCTGACGATACATTCCTAGATGTTTGTAATTTAATTATACTCAAATGAACTATGAACATAATGGATTAAGTGTAATATATCTCTTTCTCTATTGTTATAACTGAAATAGTATAATAGGTGAAGGTATGGTGATCCCTGCTAACCTCTGCAAAGCGAAAACGTGACACCATCCCGTATCTGCTCTCACTCTCTGCTTTAGCTTGGATGAGAAAAAATGAGATAGAATATACAGTTCTCCTACCTATCTCTAACCTATCTGTCCTTAACACAAGCACCTCACTTTCAAAATGGCCCCTTCTGGCAACATATAATGTTTGGCGTTTGCCAAAGGACTCTTGGAGTTACGTAACACTCCGACCTACACAAGACGCTCCCCTGCCTAGATTTTGTAAGGTCAACCTCTCTGCCCACGCCAAGGCCTTTGCAAAGGAGTGGCAGACCATTGCCAAGAGCTGCGACCGCAGCGTCTCCAAAAGTGCCCAGGACTTCAAGACTCGGTATGATGACCGTGCTTGCCTTCTTCAGCCGCTGGAGACTGGTGCCCTTGTCGAGTCCAGGACGCAACAACGACACGTTGAGATAAGGTGGGCGTAGTGATTGGCGTAGACCTGTCGCAGGACTATCAAGTCAGATTGCCGAATGGCCACGCCGTTTCCTTCAGATAGTCCATCCCCATGCCATGCTGCTGGCCCCCTAGCCGCGGACAAGTTCCCTATACCTCACCAGGATCCTTCTAACACCAGTGTACATCGACACTCAGGAAGTCCGCTCAAGACGA
>JAPQNM010000048.1:19775792-19778292 GCA_029783475.1 Metacarcinus magister
GATTATGAATAACAATGGTCCTAGTACTGATCCTTGTGGTACCCCACTAGTGCAAATACATCAGGGAAGAGCGCACTTGGAACGGGGCACTACATCTACAGGCTATCCAGGAAATGCTGCCTTACCTGGTAGCCTCGGACCACAATCTGTATGTCAAATCTGTGAGGTTGTTTCTGCAGCAGATGCCCAACCTCAAAACATAACATCCCAATAACGTTTTGATGAGGGGTTTCAAGTGGTTCGACGAAATGATCGCTTCTGGGCAAGTCTTTCATCTGACCTGATCATCGAACAAGTTTTGATAAGAAGTTTGAAGACCAGCGGGGGGCTCACACGAGGGCGAGGAATGACAGAACAACAACGGCTGTTATGGCTAGTATCACTGCCTGTCTGTGCTGAAATAAACCAGGCAATGCAGGAGCGCACACGAGTGAACTACAACACTGGAGAGCAAAACAAGGACATGACCAAGGCAAGACAATCTCGTGACTGGATGGACACATTATCAGTTCTTCAGTATTTACAGGAACAGAATCCGTTCAGTAGTGATCCAAGTCTGAGGAGCATTGCCACTGGATTTAATGCACACCCCACCGTCAACATCGATACAGCACATGCTGTAGGAGCCAAAATATTGACATCTATGGATGAGCAAACACCAGCCGAGTACACATTTAAGAGGAAAGATCAAATTGTCACCCTCGGCATGAAATCATCTGTCAAGATTGATGGAAAGCTAGTCCAGGTAGACCCACAAATCCTCTTTCAGAGACTGTGCAACTATCCACCAGCCCTCTTTGATTCCTCTCTTCAGCTTCAAGAAGTACACAAGCCAGTCTTTGCTGCTGCCATGTGTGATCTTCTTGGAACCGATGTTCCAGCCGATATCCCTAATGATGGGAAACAGTATGTTTTGGATGGCGGGGCACTTCTTCAACGCATTCTATGGTCTCATGGATCTACATACAGAGACATATGCCACCTGTACATTGATTATGTAACAAAGAAGTACGGAGATGCCATAGTCGTGTTTGATGGCTATGAGAATACCAACACGAAGGACATGACATACCTCAGACGGTCGAAAGGGAATGCTGGCATTACTGTGACATTTACCACTGACATGACTCTCACAATGAAGAAGGAAACGTTTTTTTCCAATAGGCAGAATAAACAGCGATTAATTTTTATGTTAATTGAAGAGTTTCTGAAGAACTGGGAGACACACCATGCCTCAGGGGATGCTGATCTCCTGATTGTACAGAATGCTGTGCAGTCTGCTAATGTCACCAACACTGTGATGACAAAGATCTCCTCGTCCTCCTCTGCTACCATGCAAACTTAGAATCCCATGACCTCTTTTTTTGTCCCGAGCCAAAGAAGAACACGAAGAAGCCTCGCATCTGGAACATCAAGGCTACAAAGAAAATGCTCGGTACAGACATATGCAAGCACAAATTATTTCTACATCCAGTTCTTGGGTGCGACACGACATCTCGTCTTCATGGGATTTTTAAGGGAGCTTCCCTCAAAAAGTTCAAAGCAAGTGAGGCATCTATCAGCTCTGATTGCCAGTATGGTTTCCGATAAAGGCCGATCTACTGGTGATCTTCTTGCTTTCCTAACTGAATCTTGGTCATCCTCTTTTAGGGACTTCGATGAAACCTTTGCTGTCGGCCTTGACATATCGAAAGCCTTCGATAGAGTCTGGCATAAATCTTTAATTTCTAAACTACCCTCCTACGGATTCTATCCTTCTCTCTGTACCTTCATCTCCAGTTACCTTTCCGACCGTTCTATTGCTGCTGTAGTGGACGGTCACTGTTCTTCTCCTAAAACTATAAACAGTGGTGTTCCTCAGGGTTCTGTCCTATCACCCACTCTCTTTCTATTATTCATCAATGATCTCCTAAATCTGACTCAATGCCCTATCCACTCCTATGCTGATGATACCACCTTGCATTTTTCAATGTCGTAGAACAGACGCCCAACCCAACAAGAATTAAATGACCCAAGACGAGATGCTATAGGACGCTTAACTTCTGATCTTTCAGTAGTTTCTGATTGGGGCAGAACAAACATGGTAGCAAAGGTTTAAGCGAAGAGTTCAGCTTTAGAGAAAAAAGAGACAGCTGTGGAGCCATCTGGTTGAAAAAAAGGTGGGAGATAGTATTAGCTAGATGCCAGAAATCACGAGAAGAGTTAGAATTAGAATGATTCTGACATTTTCTATTGATGGAGAGTTTATAGTAAGTTGGAGAATAGATTTGGCATGATTACGGGCAAAATATAATGGCATGAGTTTCAGCAGATGGATGGCTACGGTGCCGTTTGTGAGTCGTCTCGCTATCTTTGACCGCACGAGAAAAAGCAGAGTTAAGCCAGGGCTTTTTAGCTGTAATATTAGAGAAAGTATAAGGAATGTATAACTCCATGCCAGAGACAATCTCCTCTGTTATGCGCTCGGCATAAAGAGAAGGAGCCCTGACATGGAAGCAAT
>JAPQNM010000048.1:19783292-19795792 GCA_029783475.1 Metacarcinus magister
TGTGTGTGTGTGTGTGTGTGTTTGTTTGTTTGTGTGTATGTGTATGAGTCTCTGTGTGTGTGTGTGTGTGTGTGTGTGTGTGTGTGTGTGTGTGTGTGTGTGTGTGTGTGTGTGTGTTGTTTCTACCTCATAAAAGCTGCTCAAAATGTGTATTGTGGTAGAATCAGCCAAACATCACTCAAGGCGTCCCAACTAATATAGGGCCGCGGGCTGGTGGTTTCGGATGGAACCTCTATGGCATAAGGGAGGGTGCATCCAACATTGGGTGCTTCTTGGAGGACTTTGTAAGAGGTACGGGTGGTGGGAAGCTTACCCACTGCTTGATTAAGCTTTTCGATGCAGGCATCCCATTTCCTAAGGGAAATAAACTTCTTTTTTTTGTTACAAGAGGTAATAAATCATTACAAAAGACCTCAGCCCATACATTCATCTGCACCTGCACCTGCACCTGCGCATGTGAAAAAAGAATGTTCACGTAAGGAAACATTATTCTATCGAATGAATCGCCTATAACAGAAATAATTTAGGAAATATTAAAAAAAATTGTAAAAGAAAATATGTTCACGTTCAAAATTTTTATTTACAGGTATGTAACTGCCACATTTTGAAGAGTATCTCAGCATATTTTCATAAGATTTTGAGGAAGAGATAACTAAAGATGTTAGATATACTACAATGGTTACAGGACGACCAAATTTACATAATTATATCAAACAGCCGAATTACCATAATTCCTACATGTTGAATTCATGAATGATAATAACACTATAGTCACCCTACTGTAAGATGGCGAAAATAGGGTCCCTGCACTCCCCATAACTGAACGCACAGAATTGGTTGAATGTTGGCTGGTTGGTTTCGGTGCGGAGTTTAAACTAGGGAGTCCTTTTGGTTACTATGGGATGATAATCTTTATTCCCTCGGGTGTTGTGGTTCCCTTGTCTTATTTATTTGAACTTATTCCTCTATCATTATTACATTAATCTTTACTACCTCTACCTCTATGTAGGAGTGCAATAATCGCCTTCTTCCATTAATCTGCTACTTCTCTGTCTCCATGCAAAGTCACATAATAGACATATCCATTCCACCATTGTTTCTCCTCCATACTTTAACATTTTTACAGTTATTCCATCTGTGCCTGCAGCTTTGCCACACGTAATTTTGTCTATTGCTTTCTTTATTTTTTTTTATAAATTCCTTGTTCTACAAACACAGATTTTCCACCTGCTTCCATACCCATGCTCAACACAATTGCTTCCCTTTCTGTCTTCTCTTTCATTAAACGTTCAAAGTGACTCTTTTATTCTTCTTTTGCCTCCTCTTTACTACTAACACAAACTCCATCCTCTCTTGTCATGCTCATATATATATATATATATATATATATATATATATATATATATATATATATATATATGTATATATACATATATATATATATATATATATATATATATATATATTTATTTATATATATATATATATATATATATATACATATACATATATATATATATATATATATATATATATATATATATTATATATATATATATATATATATATATATGTATATATATATATATATATATATATATATATATATATATATATATACATATATATATATATATATATATATATATATATATATATAGATAGATAGATAGATAGATAGATATATAGATAGATATATGTATAAATGTACATATATATATATATATATATATATATATATATATATATATATATATATATATATATATATATATGTATATATATTGGTAGTAGGCAAGACGTGTTGAAGTCAACAGCTGTGATAGTAATGTTTATTTTGTAGTTTGTCTTTTCCAATTCTCTAACAAAGTACCGGTGTGCTTCGGTAAGTTGTAAGAGAAGACTTCCAAAGTCCTTATTGTGGTGTTCTTCTAGACCAGGGGTTCTCAAACTTTTTTAACTCGTCGACCCCCTATTGAAGTTTCAAATTTTCTATCACCCCCTAGCTTTTAATTCAAAGAAAAATACACAAATGCCAAAACCAATATGAGTAGTAGTAATAGTAGTAGTAGTAGTAGTAGTAGTTGTTGGCATGCAGTATGATAAAAAGGTAGCACACAGTAAGAAAATAAATATCTTTTCTTCTTTCACTGTTGACATCATTAACAAGGGCACTGATATTAGGTTGCAGGTTGGTGAGCTTCAGCCGTAGGTCGCATCGTTCTTCCAAGCTCAGTCTGTTCCTCTGTTCTGTTAAGACTGCGTTTGCATGACTGAAACCAGCTTCAACCATGTATGAACTTGGAATGCGTTTGCATGACTGAAACCAGCTTCAAATATGTTTGAACTTGGGAAAGCAAGTAAAAATGGCTCAACTACTTTACAATGCTGAGGATATTTTGCAACGTTGTTCTCATTGATCTAAAATTCACGAAGGCCTTTTCTTTTGAACAAGGCACTTGCTTTCAGGTCTACAGTCATGTCAATGAATTTTTCTTCCAGGTGTGAGGTAATGTCTGCATTCCCTATTTCAACATCGAACGGCGTTAGGATCCATTCAGGCACAATCATTTTTGCCAGGTCTTCAAAGTGCACTTTAAAGTCTTCAATTAAATTATTTAGATGAGTCATATATATATATATATATATATATATATATATATATATATATATATATATATATATATATATATATATGAGTAATTGGTCAAACATGTCATGATTCTCATCGCACAACAGTGCAAACAATTGTGAGTTAAGTGGATGTGCCTTGATTTTGTTAATTGCCCTGATGCACACTTTCATGGCATCATGCAGTTCACCACTGAGTTTCTTGACTACAAGATGTTGCTTGTGCAGTAGACAGTGTACGATACGTACATCAGGCACTTTTTCCTTGAGTAGGCTTGCAAATCCTCTGTACTGGCCAACCATTGCTGGTGCACCATCAGTAGCCACTGCAGTAATATTACTGAGAGGTATGTTGTGCTTTTCAAAACACTGTCTCACCTTTTGCATCAGCTGTGAGATACTTGGCAAACAAAAATTCATCAATAATGTCCTTTTGACTTTGACTGTAATATCTCACATAGGTCATGAGAAGATTAGAGCTGCCTAAAGTCGAATCATCGATTTGGAGAGATAACTTACTATCCTGAAGTTCATATGTCAAGGTTTTTTTTCCACATCATCTGTCATTTTATTAATTCTTCTTTGCACTGTATTGTTACTTAATGGCAATTTTTTCAGAACAGTGAAAATTTTTCTTCAGAACAGTTTCTTTAACTTCTTTAATGGCTGGGATTACGATTTCCTCGCCAATAGCGTGCGCCTTTCCTTTCTTTGCTATCATGAGGGAGATGTTGTATGAGACTTTCAAACCTCCTTCAGTATCAGCACTGGCGGGTGCTTTGATATTTAATTGATGAGTTTTCTTTCAGTGTCTTTGTTTTTCTTATTAGAGTGAACCCTTTCAAGGTGGTTTTTCATCTTTGCACGTTTCATGGCATCATTACTGAAAGTCTTTTCACACAAGAGACACAATGGGATGGTGTCATTGGTTAATGAAGTAATGAATCCATATTTCAAATATTCCAGAGAATACTGTCAGCATTTCTTCTTAACAGCAACAGCAGCCATTATGTATATAACACACCATTTTCAACGCGTCACAATAATCAGTTCACGGCCCACACTTACGGGATCTGAAAGTGCACTGAACTACTGTATGCGAGACACGAGAGAGACGTGGGAGCGCTGGGATGGGTGATACGCTCGCTCACTAAGTACAAGACAGAGACAGGAATGCATCCTGTACGGATCCTAGTACGGACAGTAGAGTTGCGAGAGACAATAAGGGGGGAGGGGTTGGTTGAAGGTAATGTTGCCAGCGCTGCTAAAATTTTTGAGGATTACTGGAAAAATTTGACCTATTGTTTGAATTAAAGAAATTAATACAAATTTTTTTTTATCTAGTTATGTCTGATATTCTTCAGATTTTTACAAATTATTATCGAGAATTTCAAATCGGAGGCTTCAATGGTCCCTTCGACCCCAGCAGTAAACATTCACCGACCCCCTGGCAATTCATCGACCCCCTTTCGACCCCCTAGCTAGTCATCGACCTCTTGGATGGTCCCATTGACCCCTTTGAGAACCCTTGTTCTATAAGTTTTTCAGCCTTCAAAGACTATCTACTTAAGGAAACTAAGTGTAGCAGACCAGGTGGTCGTATTTATTGAGTTGGCAGCTGCAGTAGCCTAAACATTCTATACATTGGATCAACCACTACCACCCTCTCAGGAAAGGTTCACCACACACCTCCAAGACGGAGCTATTAAGCGCCACAACCACACAGAGTATGGACTCACGACAACGCAACAACTACTAGAAGAACACACAATAATCGACAGAGAAGCATACCGAACACGTCTCAGATTGATAGAGGTTGTACATATTCATCATAAACAAGACGACAATAAACATACGGCTTCTTCCTGAAAATAGCCTCTCTTCTCACCAGAGGCACGCCCACAGAACTTACTCTCCCGTTTTCCTTGCGCACTGGTTAGCTTGCTCCTCGCACGTTCTCCTCCACACAAGAAATACGACCATTCACGTTATTTCCCCCTAAACACGGTCAGTAATAACCGAAAAAAATATTTAGAGGAACACCACAATATGGATTTTGGAAATTTTAACTTACAACTCACCAAAACAGACCGATAATTAGTTAGAAAATTGAAAAGTGAAACTACAAATTAAACAATGATATCACAGCTGTTGACTTCACCAATCATATTTATGCATATTCTTTTTTCTTTTTTTTTTTTTCTTTTTTTTCTATTTTACATTAAAAGGGTACTGGCCAAGAGACAACAAAAAGACATTAAAATAAATCCCACATGTCACCATACCCTGTAAAGAGGATAGAAAGAGAAAAAAAAGTAGGGGTTAGAAGTTCATTTTAGCATTAGAGGTGTCTTGACACTCCTCTTTTGAAAGAATTCAAGTCATAAGCATGTGGAAAAAAGAAAGAAAGAGAGTTCCAGAGTTTACCAGTGTAAGGGATGAAGGAGTGAAGATACTGGTTAACTCTTGCATTAGAAAGATGGACAGAGTAGGGATGACAAGAGGTAGAAAGCCTTGTGCAGCGAGGCCGTGGGAGGGGTGGAAGCATGCAGTTAGCAAGTTCAGAAGAGCAGTCAGCATGAAAACAGCAGTAGAAAAGAGATAAAGATGCAACATTGCGTCGGTGACTTAAAGAATCAACAAAGTCACTTAGAGAAGAGTTGATGAGACGAAAAGCTTTATACTCACTCCACCCTGTTTAATAAAGCTGTATGAATTGACCCCCCACCCCCCCAGACATGAGAACCATACTCCATACATGGACAGATAAGGCCCCTGTACAGAGCAAGCAGCTGGGAGGGAGAGAAAAATAGACGCAGACGCTAGAGGACACCTAACTTCTGGAAGCTGATTTAGCAAAAGTAGAGATATGAAATTACGTTTAGATTTTTAGTAAAGGATAGACTGAGTGTATTTAATGTGGATGCAAGGGCAGTTGAGTGTCATTGAAGAAGAAGGGATAGTTATCTAAAAGGTTAAGTCAAGTAGATAGTTGTACAACTATTGAGTTTTTGAGGCATTGAACAGAACCAGGTTTGCTCTGCCCAAATCAGAAACTAATGAAAGGTCAGAAGTCAGGTGTCCTATAGCATCTCGCCTTGAATAACTTAATTCTTTTAGGGTTGGGCGTCTGTTATACGACGTTGAAAAATGCAAGGTGGTGTCATCAGCATAGGAGTGGATCAGACATCAGATTTAAGAGATAATTGCTGAATAACAGAACCCTGAGGAAACCACTGTTGATAGGTTTAGGAGAAGACCAATGACCGTCCACAATAGCAGCAATAGAACAGTCAGAAAAGAAACTGGAGATGAAGATACAAAGAGAAGGATAGAATCCATAGGAGGGTAGTTTAGAGATTAAAGATTTATGCCAGACTCTATCGAAGGCTTTCAATATGTCAAGGCCGACAGCAAAGGTTTGACCGAAGTCCCTAAAAGAGGATGACCAATATTCAGTTAGAAAAGCAAGATCACCAGTAGACCAGCCTTTCCGGAAACCATACTGGCAATCAAGGAGAAGGTTGTGAGTTGATAGATGCCTCATTATCTTCTTGTTAAGGACAGACTCAAAGGCTTTAGGCTGGGATCACACATTCACGATTTTGAACCGCGACGGACAGCGACGCTTGAATTTGCCAAATCCTGGTCCATCTCATATGAAAATTGGCCGATGGCTCGCGATATGTTTGTAATCGTGGAACATCGGTAGGGTATAAGGACTGAATTACGACTCAATTACGACGTTATGCGACCGTCACATAACGTCGTAATTGATGTCGTAATTCAGTCGTAGTGAACCCCGACCAGTCTTGAAAGTATGGCCAAGATGTATTACGACGTTACAAGACAAATCTCGATGGGCGTAAATCGATCGGGAATTGCAAACGATGTGATTACGACTGATTAAGACATGTCGTGGAAACGTGTCGGGACCCTGGCCCGAGGGAGGACACACCTCCAGCATCTCTAATTCATTATCTCCCAATAATAAAGTAGGGCTGCTTCCTGCGGCAGGGACATATGCAGGAAGGCTAGGCTCAGATGTAGGGGTGGCAGGTGGTGGCATGGGTGATGATGTAGCATCCTCCTCCTGACGAGGGAAATCAGACTTGGTTTTCTTTGCCCCAGCTTTCTTGTCCTTCCTTTCCTTCACCATTTTGAAGAGTGCTTGGAGAAGTGCTTGCTGTGTGAGACTAGAGTAGACTGGCCGGGCCGACTATATATGTCGCATGTATATCATGGTCCGTCATAGGGTTGCGTGATGCGGCGTTGCCACATCGAGACAACGGTTTTTGTGATGCCGATGATGCCTGACGGCACACGATTTTTCGTAGATAATAACAATGGTCACCATTGAATCTTTTATCGTACCACGATGAACCACGACACAATTACGATTCTGTTACGATGGTCGGGATTATCTCCCGATGAATGACAGTTGGAACAGAAAACGACGACGGTTTTGGGCCGATGGAAATTGTCTGGATGTAGGGAGACGACTGGGGATGCTTGGCGCCGCAGCGCAGCGCACCCTGATACACCACGTTTTGCTTCTCGATGGTCGGGAGTGGGTCGTAATTCGCTACCCGATGCACCAATTTCAAACGTCGCTGTCCGTCGCGGTTCAAAATCGTGAATGTGTGATCCCAGCCTTAGAAAGGCAGGAAATCAAAGGTATAGGGCAGTAGTTTGAAAGATTGGAGCGGTCACTCTTTTTAGGAACAGGTTGAACGTGAGCAAACTTCCAGCAAGAAGGATAGGTAGAAGTAGAGAGAAAAAGACGAAAGAATTTGACCAGGCAGAGAGCCAGCTCGGAAGCACTGTTTATGATAACAGGAGGGACTCCATCCGGACCGTATGCCCTCCGAGAATGAAGGCCAGATAGGGCATGGAACACATTTATATGAAGAATTTTTATTTTAGGGATGAAGTAGTCAGAGGGTGGAGGAGTAGGAAGAATATGCCCATTATCATCCAAAGTAGAGTTGGTAGCATAGGTTTTATTAAAGAATTAAGCTTTAGAGAAAAACGAGACAGCTGTGGAGCAATCTGGTTGAAGTAAAGGAGGGAAAGATGAAGAAGTAAAATTATTGGAGATATTATTGGCTAGATGCCACAAATCACAAGAAGAGTTAGAATTAGAAAGATTTTGACACTTTCTACTGATGACAGGTTTTTAGTAAGTTGGAGAATAGATTTGGCATGATTACAGGCAGAAATATAAAGGGCATGGGTTTCAGCAGATGGATGGCTACGGTGCCGTTTATGAGCCACATCGCTATCTTTGATAGAACAGGTAACGGAAATAAGATTATGATCGGAGGAGCCAAACGGAGAGAAAAGTTCTACAGAAAGTTCTACAGAGTAAGCTGAACAGTTGGATGTTAGATAAAGATCAAGAATGTTGGGCGTGTCTCCAAGGCGGTCAGAGATACGGGTAGTGAACTGCACCAGCTGCTCTAGGTCATGGAGGTAAGCAAAATTAAAAGCTTGTTCACCAAGTTGGTCAGTGAAAGAGGATGAAAGCCAAAGCTAGTGGTGAACATTGAAATCCCCTAAAATGGAGATTTCAGCAATAAGATAAGTGAAATAGGATGTACTCCACTTTGGAAGTCAAATAGTCAAAGAATTTTACATAGTCAGAGGAATTAGGTGAGTTGTATACAGCACAGATGTATTTAGTTGTAGTCTTAGCCAGATGGTAGGAAATTCTGAAGATTCAAAATTATGGGTACGAGAGCAAGTAATGTTGTTAAGCACACATACGCTTTGGATTGAAAATGACGATAGAGAATGTAGGAGGGAATAGAGAAAAGGCTGCTGTCAGTAGCCATAGACAACTGTGCTTCACTTAGGAAGCGAAGATGAGGTTTAGTGGAGGAGAAATGGTATTCCACAGATTGGAAATTAGATCTAAGGGTATGAATGTTACAGATATCAATGGAAAAAGTATTATAGGAAGTGTCAAGCCACCTAAGGTCGTCTTCAGAGAGGCAATCCGACCGGGGGACATTAGTGGTCCCCTCCCCAGATGGGGACTCAGAGGCTGGGCGTGGTGAGGCCATTATAAAAAAATTAGTAAAAGGGTGTAAAAGTGTAAGGTGCTTGTTGTGTTATGCAAGTAGAAGTAGAAGTTGTCTTTAGAAGGCAGGCTTCAACTTTTCTCTTGTGTAAATAAGGCACTAAGGGAACCGGGAAGAAAGGACACGGAGATCACTAAGTCTGCAACACCGCCTACATCCCTGTAAGTACCTCACCTGGAGTATTCCACCGGGCTGCAGGTGTCTACTGCCTACTCCATATATACTATAAATATATATATATATATATATATATATATATATATATATATATATATATATATATACATATATATATATATATATATATATATATATATATATATATATATATAAATATGTATATATATATATATATATATATATATATATATATATATATATGTAAATAAATAAATATTTAAATATATATATATATATATATATATATATATATATATATATATGTTTACCAGAGGCATGGATAAGCGATTATATATATATATATATATATATATATATATATATATATATATATATATATATATATATATATATATTTGTGTTAGATTCCCTCTATCATGAAAAGTTGTCTGCCTTTGAAAGTGTGAGCCTTTCACCCCGCACTGTTTGTCGTCGCATTGAGATGTCAGACAGCGTAAACGACTCGCTTAAGACCTGTTGCTCAAATGTCTATACCTTCTCTCTCGCTCTTCATGAGAGCAACGGCATGAAGGACACAGTCCAACTGGCGATTTTCATTCGTGGAGTCACTGCTGCCCTTCACGTTTATGAGGAGTTTCTCCAGCTTGTTCCATTGCATGGCACCACCACTGGGCAAGACATCTTTGACGCTGTGCTTCAGTGTGTGAAGCAACACTCCCTCGACTTGTCCTATTTCGTGTGCGTGACGACCGACGATGCCTCAGCAATGACTGGAAAGAGGAAGGGTGCCGCCTCACTTTTAGTGCGTCACTGTGAGGCCGCCGGACACACCCAGCCCATCCACAAGGTGCACTGCATCATCAACCAAGAGTCCCTGTGCTCCAAGTCTTCATCCTCTCCCGCAGCCTTAACCATCGCCAGTTCCAGGCACTAACGAATGAAGTCAACATACACTATGGTGACCTGCTTTACTTTTCTGAGATCCGTGGGTTGAGTCATGGAGCCATGCTGTCCCTTGTGTGCGACCTGCAGCAAGAGATCGTCACCTTCCTCCGTCAAAAGAACCTCCCCGGTGCTGATAATTTTTCTAACCCGCAATGGCTTGCTCGTCTGGCCCTGCTCACAGATATCACTACGCACCAAAATGACCTCAATGTAAAGCTGCAAGGCAAAAACATTCTAGTCACAGACATGTATTCGCACATCACCGCCTTCGAGGTAAAGCTGCTTTTGTGGGAGGCTCAACTTATGCATTTTCCTCGTATTGTGATTTGTGCACCTGATGACGTGGACTTGAACACTTGTGTTAGTGTTATCACCTCTTTGCAGGGGGAATTTGCCTCCCGTTTCACAGGTGTCAGGCCACTGGCTCCGGGCTTCAAGCTGTTCAACTCCCCCTTTGACTTCCCTGTGGACAAAGCCCCTGCTCCAGTAATGGAATTCAGCCGGTTCGCAGCGGTTCGTAAGAACCTGTTCTTGGAATTTCATTAATCCCGAGAACCGGTTGTTAGCTTAAATCAGGGGTTCTTATTCTTTGTTCCCCATGGACACCTTTTACTTATAATTTATTTTGGTAAACCCCTCATAGATCTGTTCCTGGCTTTCGATAGTCAAAAACACGACTAAATTAGATTTGTCGGGTGGAGCCGAACACGGATTCAAAACGATCATTAGCTATATTTTCCAAGTTATTTGGATTTGGTAACTCTGAGTCACAGTGAGGAAGGGGAAAGGAATGTGGCATCACTGATTCGAACGTTTTGTTTACATCTCCATTTCTGTTAGAGGCTGTGGTAGTGAGAGAACCTGTTGTTAGTGAGACCTGTAGTGAGAGAACCTGTTCTTAAAAATTTTTAATCCCACCACTGCCCTGCGCCCCTGAAGATGGAGTTGGTGGAGCTTCAGTGTAATGACGAACTGAAGGCAAAGTACCGTACCGCTTCTCCACTGTCCTTCTTCCGTGACCTCGTCCTCCTTTCTAACAAATTTTGAAATTACATTGAGCATGTAAAACGTATCGTTGCCATGTTTGGCAGCACTTACTGTTGTGAACAACTCTTTTCAAAAAATTAAATATACAAGGCCTCGCATTCGCTTCCAGCTAAGTGACCGCCATCTCAATGACATTCTTCTCTTGTCTATCTTATTAATCGATCCAAACATTGAATCACTTCTCTATGGCAAACAGCACCAACCATATCACTAATTTGCATGTCTCTTGATAAAACTGTTTTCTGCAGTCACTGATTTGCATATTTTTCAATAAATTTCCAGTAATCTAGTTACTGGTTTGCCTGCTTTTCTACAAAATGTGTGTATATTGTCACTAACTGTTTTCTGCAGTCACTGATTTGCATGTATTTCAATACATTGTTTGTAATCTAATCATTGCTTTGCCTTCTTTTCTATATTGTTTTGTATATAGTCACAAATTATTTTCTGCTGTCAATGATGTGGCATGTATCTCAATAAATTTCTTGTAATCTAGTCACTGGTTTGCCTGTTTTTTCTATAAAATATGTGTACACTGCCACTTTTGGGTTTTCTTTGGCACTCCAGCATGCAGGCTACTCCTAGAAGTTTTCTCTGGCCCTCGCACTGAAAAGGTTGCCGACCCCTGTTCTAGGGCGTCGAGCACTTCAAACCAATTTGAAACTGTCACTGCATACCTATGAGCACATGTCGAGTCCTTCAGTTTCTCAAGATGGAACACATTGTGATCACATCTTGATATGTTTCTGGACTTGACATGAAGCTTGAGTGTTGCAACAACAAGCCTGAGGTCAGTTGCAAAGAACTCAGCACTCCGGAAAACCCTGCAGTTCTGGAAAATCCTCTAACGCGTACTAACGAGGATGTGATCAATCTCCTTAGCTACCCCTCCGGCATTGCTATACTAAGTCCAGCGATGCAGCTCTGGACTCTGATACCTAGAACCTGCATTTCTCGACCTTTTGGATATTGCAAAATTCAGGAGAGAGCTGTTGGTATTCCTGGTACCAGAGCCATGGGGACCAACACATAACTCGAAGTCAGCTCTCTCAGTGCCAGTGGTAGCATTGAAGTCGCCCAAGACAATGAGTGTGTCCTGGCGGGGGCACTGATCAAGAACAGAGTCAAGTTTAGCATAGAATTTATCTTTCTCGTCAGCCCCACACACCTCGGTAGGAGCGTACACTGCAGCAAAAGACATGAAGCCCAAGGTGTGCTTCAGCCTCAATCGTATTATACGTTCATCAACCGGAATAACCTCAACAACGGACGGCTGCAGTCTGCTTGATACGCCTATAGCTACTCCCTTATGTATGTGTATATATATATATATATATATATATATATATATATATATATATATATATATATATATATATATATACATATAAATATATATATATATATATATATAATATATATATATATATATATATATATATATATATATATATATATACATATACATATACATATATATATATATATATATATATATATATATATATATATATATATACATATAAATATATATATATATATATATATATATATATATATATATATATATATATATACATATACATATACATATATATATATATATATATATATATATATATATATATGTGTGTGTGTGTGTGTGTGTGT
>JAPQNM010000048.1:19800792-19803292 GCA_029783475.1 Metacarcinus magister
GCATCTGAGGTATCATGAATGAGTTCAAGAAAATAAGGTAAAGGAGAATCTAGAATTACCAGTTGATGTATGAAACGAGTAGGTTCATGTTTTCCTGTAACTGTAGTAGTTTTGTTGAGAATGTCATCTTAAAAGACATATGAAGAAAGTGAAGTGATATCAGGATGGTTAGAGTCATCCCTGGTTCAAGAAAATAAATGAGTTGTAACGAAACATGATCCTTGCGTTGAACGGTAGAAATTTCAGCATGAGAAAATATATCTGAGGATGTTGAGATAGCAGTGACTGGAAATGTTTCTTGAATGTTATGTGACTAAACCTCAGCTGCAAAATTTGATTTTCCTTTTATGTAGGTGGAGGTGGGCATGAAATATTGAATGGTAAGGAACCAATGTGCAAGAAGACCAGTAAGAACTTCAATAAAATATCATTATATGATGTAACGAAGCTTTTGTAGAGTCCAAACTACGGCTAATGTTTCTAGTTGAGTGACAGGATAATTCTTTTCTGCTTTGTTAAGAAGGCGTGATGCATAAGAAGCCGGGCGATTCTTTCCATCTTAAATTTGCATAGTTATACCTCCAAGACCTGTATATGAGACATCAGTATTAAAAAAAAAATTTTTACTGTTAACTGGGAAATCAAGAACTGGAGCTGTAGTGAGTACATTTTTCAATCTTCTGAAAATATTTTCTTGTTTAGACGACCACTCTAATGAAATATCCTTTTTCAGAAGAGCAGTAAGTAAGCAACGGTAGCATAATAATGTTGATGAAACGTCTGTAGTATCCAGCAATACCTAAGAAACTACAAACTTGATCACCAGAAGTAGGTACTGGAGAGTCAATGATAGTTTAGTATTGTTTTGAGAAGTGTGAATACCAGTAGCATCAATATCATGACCAAGGAAAGATGTCTTTTGTTGAAGGAAATGACATTTAGAAAGTTTGACCTGTCATGCATCGGCAAAACGTGCGAGAACGATTTCTAATATCTTGAAGTGGTCAGATACATTTTTTAAAAAGACAAAGATGTCATCAATGTAGCAAATGAAAATGTTTCCTAACATGCCTGAAAAAATGTAGTTAATATGTTGCTAAAAAGTCGAAGGCGATTCAACTATACTAATAAACATGCGACGATACTTGAAATGACCTGAATGTATTGTAAATGTTGTCATTTCTCGACTTTCTGAAGTAAGATATACTTGATAATATTCTGAATACATGTTGTGTCGAGAACACTGAATTGTTATCTTACAAAAAGTTAAGTATTTCCTCAATAACAGGCATGGGGTAACAATGAGGTAAGATGGCTTTATTCAAAGCACGGAAATCTACAACACGCCCTTCATTTTTAGGTTTAGGAACTAGGAAAATTAGGCTGCTGAATGGATTAACTGAAGGTTTAATAATGCTTTGTTCAAGCATGTCTGCAACCATTTGTTGAAGAATTGCTATGATGCATGTGATAAGCAAGTATATATATTGAATTGGATCAAATGTTGAATTAGCTCTGTGTTACTCAAAGTTTCACCTGGAATTGCAATGATGTGAAGATACTTAGTCAACAGTTGAATGAGTTCCTGTTCAAAATCAGGATAATGTGTAGGTTGTACGTAAATATGAAAGTAAGTTAGGTGTAGAAGAAAATTCCTGTTTAGTGACAGTATAAATTGTAGCCTGATCTTGGTAATCTAGAATGTTTACATGAGAAGAGTAACAAAGAAGTTGATAAGGACGTACCAGCTGTAAGTTTGACAACAGAGTTAGCAATATTGACTCCATACAACTGTGAATGTCCTTTCTTACACAAATTGTAAAGAGCAGAAGGTACTGCAAGAACTCTATGTGAGACAGAATCAGCCAGTGTAACGGCACCAGTGTTTTCTGCATCAGAAAAATAGAAAGGCAACATTTATGATTTCAGTGTCATGAGATTGACTGAAGCACCTGTATCGATGAAGGTAAATGGCATAGAGCAATTGATCTCTTTAGATACAATGAGTGGAGCTTCCCATAATGCTTGAGAAAAATAATACATAGTAAAATAATCTAGTTAAGAATTTTCATGAATTGGTGCACATGCTTTGTTTGTGTTGCTAGATAAATATTGTTGCATGTGAGTTGTTGACTGAATAGGAGAACGATACGAATACTTGTTTCTAATGTTTTTTTTTTGAGATTATGTAGCAAGGAGACAGCAATGACTAGATGAATGGTTACAAGAACCATGATGATTACAGTGACGTGTGAAAGTTTTTTTTTCTCTATCATGATGTCGCTGGTAATATCCATTCGTTGTATGTCCAATTTTGTTGCAATAGAAACAAGTGAGTTGTATACGACTACATCTGGACGGTAAACGTGGAGTAGATGAAGGAGAATTATGTGTTAAAGAGTCATTCCACTGTGATCTAGTCAGAGAGCTTTAACGTCCGTGCTATAATGTTGCAACAGGTACGCGAGAATGAGCATTAGATATTTTGTAAAAGTCTTTG
>JAPQNM010000048.1:19808292-19844350 GCA_029783475.1 Metacarcinus magister
CTATGGCGCCAGTAGACTAGATGGAGGCTTGGATAGTTGTCCTCTGCCCGTTATTAGCGCAGATTACATTTTTTTAAGTGACGCCTCGTTTCTTATTGAGAGGCTCATGCTGCCTGCGGAAGCTCCTTGTGGCATCTTCACTTTGCAGCCCCAGTCGAGGATAGTGTTAATGGCAGCATGTGGGTGATCTTTGGCCACTCGGTGGTTTTTCCAAAGAAAAGTGGCAAGCTCGTCGCGGGACTCGAACTCGGGACTCTGATCTGGTCTGTCCTGCACGCTAGCCACCGCCTGGAAAAGTCAAACTTGAGTCAGGATCATTACATAAAAAACGATCCCACAATAAATAGTTGCTATCACAAAACATAAACAATAAGATAGAATATGGAAGACTAAGACGCGAAACAAAATTAGATGAAGTAAGAAAGATCTCGAAATATATATTGCAAATGAAAGTAAATCCAACCACAAAGAATTTTACACCTACGTCCGTAATAAAAAATTTATCACAACAAATATTCGCCCACCCCACCTAAAAACTGGTAGAGTAACAAATACAGAATTGGAAATGCCCGAAGTATTAAAGGATTACTTTGCATGCGTTTTTACTGTTAAAGACACATATGAAATAAAGGAAATAACTCCAGCTTAATTTAACTTAATTAATTTAATCGATTGTGACTTTACTGAGGATGCAGTAACTAAAGCACTTGATAAAGTAAACAAAACTCCTGGTCATGATCGTATTGCACCGATAGTTTTAAAAGAGGCAAAGTATCAAATCAGCAAACCTCTTGCATTACTATTCAATAGATCTTTAAATTCTGGAGGAGTTCCCGACATTCGGAAATTGGCAAATGTTACCCCTATACAAAAAAAGGGAGATGAAACACAACCGGTTGACTACAGACCAATCAGCCTCACATCCGTAGTTGGTAAGTTAATGGAAACTATGATACATGATACACTATTGACTTTTCTAGAAGAAAATATTATGATTGATATTACTCAACATGGCTTTCGTAACAAACGCTCTTGCGTAACGAATCTCCTTGACTTTTATAACGATGTATTTAACATTTATGACGAGACAAAAGCGGTAGATATAATTCATCTTTACTTTCAAAGGCGTTTGACAATGACCCCTTAAACTATTACTAAAGAAATTTGAGTCACATGGGAGAGCTGGGAAAATTCTTAAGTGGCTTGAAGACTGGTTTTCCGAGAAAAAACAACGTGGGACGTTATAAGCGGTGTGCCAAAGAGCTCAGTACTTGGCCCTATTTTAATTGTAATTTATGTCAATGATATCGATGAAGGCCTCACCTGTAAGATATAAAAATTTGCCGACGATACAAAAATCACAAGTAAAGTAACTACAACCGCCAAAAAACTACAATTACAATCCAACCTCGACATCTAAGTCAGTGGGTCAAAAAAGTGGTAAATGAAACTTAATGTTAATAAATGTAAAGTTTTGCATATCGGAAATAATAATCCATACACAAAATATTGACCACACCTTACCGTGTCCACACAATTCATATACATTCCACTAATAAAGTTCACATAATGAGTAGGCCCCCAGAGTGGAAAAAAATCACTTCACATCCTTCCTGGTGTGAGAAAAAAAGTTTTCATCATTTATGAAATATATACATTGTACATCAAAATACATAATAATGTAGTCTTAATAATACAGACATGTATGAAGAAAATGTTTAAAAATATGTTGACAGGAGTAGTAGTTTTGTTATGTGGAACAGAGGTCACTTTGACAATCTTTAGCCTATCCACATGCACCACTTCTGTAGTATTATGAGTTTGATCTAAAATGATAAATTCATTCCCGTGTAGTTTATTAGTGGCTAAGTAAGGTCCAGAAAATTTGTAAAAAAGTTTACATTGTCATTCATGAGAACATTTTATGACAAAGTCACCAATGGAAATTGCAATAGGTCAAGCTTGACTATGCTGTCTACGCATCATCTCCTCACGAGAACCCTTAATAAGTCTCCCACGGACTGATTTGTGAATGGTCTGAAAAGATCTGAATTTAATTTTAGCATAATCATCCATTGAGTAGACAGGAACAGGAGGTTGCAAACACACGTCATATGGTTAACGCTTGTCTGTACTAACAAAGTCTTTCCAGTAAATTAATTAACTGAGTCATTTATTGACGCAGATACATGTGGTAACCAGTCTTCCAGAGTTTCATGAAACTCACCAGCAATATGGTTGAAGACATCAGGACTCTTCTTATTCATCCTTTCAACTAGCCCATTGCTCACAGGATGATGAGCAGTAATGAAGGTTTGTTTGATTAAAAACTGTTTACAAATGCTGTGAAGAATTAAATTTCAAAATTCAGGGCCATTATCTGAGATAAGCACACGCGGTGTCGTAAAAGGACAAATTAATTTTGAAAGAAGAGCATGTGCAACAGTTACAGCAGACTTTTAAGCAATGGGGTTAGTACCACAAAACGTGTGAAGTGGTCTACACATACAAGAACTTATGGTGATTCTTGATGACTCCGAGGAAGCTACAAAAGGTCAATGCCTACAGTGTCAAAAGAAACATCAGGTAATGGGTACTCAAGGATAGAATTAATTATCGTACTACTTTTAGTTTGTGCACATGAAAGACATTGAGTAACATGTTTCTCCGCATCAATGCGCATGGTAGGCCAATTAAACTTACGACGAGCAGGTTCTGTCTCGACCTGGATGTCCCGCTTGAGGCATATCGTGAATGAGCCTTAAAGCAGTTTCCATTAAACTAGTAGGAATAACAAGTTGAGTAACACTGTTCTCGTTAATGGTAACATGACAACAAAAAACTCCATCAATAAATGAAAATTTTGAAAGTAGAACTGTCAATTTAGGTAACATAGATTCATCTCCAGACTCTAGTGTATAAATAACTTTTGACCATTCAGGATCTTGACATTAAGCATTAAATAAGTCTTGAAGAGAAAAATTTGAAGTCTCAGATAGGACAGCAATCCTTTATGACTCAAATTTTGATTTTATGGTATATATTTTTTAATTCTATTTACATGAGTTCTAAATGATATTAAGAAGACATATGAGGCAAAAAAAATACAAATATATACTTAGCATACATTTTACAAATGTGTGACTAATTCGTCACATCAAGCATACATGAGGGTGTGACGAAAGAGTCACATCGGGAACATAGTTTATATGTGTAGATAAATTGTCACCTACAAAATAAAGGAGTGGCTACAAGAGTGTGCCAAAACGTCATATTTAAAAATAAAGTCTTATTAAGCAACGGGTCTGAACTAACCATCGCAGGGAATAAGGTGCCATCGGCTGAAATTCCATGGTGCTTTGGAATTACGTCAATGTGATGTGTAGCAAGAGACTCAAAACCCAAAAGTCCGTCACATTGAGGAGCAAAGCGTGAGGTTACTACAACTTGTGTGTTTGAAATTTTGAAGTTAAGGCTTAGATGATGGGTCACCGTGCCCATCACCTCTAATGTGAAACTTTGTACACTGTGAAGAGGGGATGTAGATGGTAACAATAGAAAACTACATAACTTGTTTAAATTGACATAAGCACACTCACTAAGGAAATTACATGAAGCACCTGTGTCCACTCCAAGAGCAATACGAATGTTTTAAGTGAAACACTTAACTGTCATTAAATGAGAACAAGCAGCAAGTATATATATATATATATATATATATATATATATATATATATATATATATATATATATATACATATATATATATATATATATATATATATATATATATATATATATATATATATATATATATATATAAAGAATAATGAGTTGTTTTGTTTGTGACTTCTTGTCAGAAACTAATTTGGGTTTCTTTGGCAATAGTGTAATTCTTCCCCCCGACTGACGGAAGTCAGTTTCAGAATTAAAAATCATTCCTCTGTGGAATGATTACCACGCTCGTGTATAATACACCACTTTGGGGGAACCTGAAACTGCATACAAGACTGCTGAGAGCTTGGAGGTGCTACAAAGCGAGCTGGTTGAGAACTAGGTGCAAGATATTGTCTCTGCTGAACATACTGCATTTTGCTGTTTTTAAAAGCAGACTACATTTCTCTTCTTTTATGAAAGCATTTCTTATCATTATGATTTTGTTTTTCACAATAGGAACAATGTTTTGGTGCACGTGTAGACTGAGAAATGGCTGAAGGGAGAGGTGGTGGTGGAGGTGGAGGTAAGGGAGAAAGAAGGGAAAGTTCTTTTAGTAATTCTAGTAGAAAAATCTTGAATATTATCACCTGGCTTGAAATCACGAGATGAAGCTATACACGTCGCTCTTGTGGAGTCAAAAAGGTGACATATACTGGAATTCTAGGATGAATTTGAATCTTTATTTTGACAATTGACCATTCTCAAACCAATGTTAGAAGCACGCACTTGCCTTCTCAACCTTCCAACACAATCAAGTTGTGTAGTCAAAGCATCAACATAACTAAATGACCATTGCAAAGATCATTGTGCTTTGCAACTCCATAAATTCTCAGAAAGTTACGATAGAATACATCGTAGTCATAGTTAAGTGATTTGCCATCAAAACCTGATGCAAACTTCATTTTACTGTCTAGAGAATTAGGATACAGTTGTGATCTCACAACAGAAATCTTATCATTCACAAAAGTGACATTACTATTCTGCATAATATCCTCACATTGTTGAAGGAAAGACAAAGCACAATGAGTCTCTTCCTCTCCTGTGAAACTTTTAAAATATGGATCCTGATGTAGTAATTTAACAGTAGGTACAGTGGTGGGGGTAGTAATAGTAGCCATGTTGATAGTAGCTTGTGTAGTTATAGTAGTAGGTGGTGTAGTATTTTTAGAAAGAGGTGACATTCATATGATACATGAGTAAGTTTTATCATCTCTCAAAGTCATAATACATTTGAAAATAAAATAAAAAATTGACATAGCAATGAATACACCTCATAGCATATATAATTGAATGTAAGTAATTTTTATATTGAGTAACAAAGTAATGAAATACAAAAACTAATCTTCGACTTGGAAGAAAAGAAAATTCAATTGCAAACTTTACTAAATAATTAACTTTTTACTTTAGATTATGGCTTATGGAAATATGCTGGACTAAAAAAAATTACAATGTGAGTTCAACTCACGACAGTAGAACGCTGATAATGTGTCCTTAATCAAGACCAGCTTAAACACTGCAATTTCAGCTATCACATAACTGGAATGCAAGGCATATATGCAAGACATATATTTCAAAAATAGGTAATAGTTTACATCTCAACCAGAATACTCTAGAGAATTGACAGCTATATTTTTGCATTACCTGATAAATTTTGAGAAGGTTTTCTTAACTGCATTTCTGTCGCAAATTCCTAATATCTCAGATATTCAATGTTTTCTATGATCACAAATCGT
The DNA here is from genome assembly GCA_029783475.1 of Metacarcinus magister. Lineage (NCBI taxonomy): Eukaryota > Metazoa > Arthropoda > Malacostraca > Decapoda > Cancridae > Metacarcinus > Metacarcinus magister. The sequence goes on from JAPQNM010000048.1 coordinate 19,813,743, forward strand.
GGGTTTTGCTACTAAAGTTTGTTGTGATTATGATATTTATGGTATTACTTACTGAAACAAATGAATATCACAATACCACCATGGGTTTGGAACCAATGTTTGGAATCGTGATGAAGTGCGCATGCGTCGGTCGCAGCCAATTAATAAATTCCTTAAAATAATATGCCAATCACATCCCTTTACGTTTTGGGTCGGGAGGAGTCTCTGTAACGCTTAAACTCACTTTGTCGCCATGTGGACCGTGGACGGCGGTGCACACATATTACTGATACCTAACACATAAAAGCGCCGTTAATGTTAATTAACTTTTCGAGAGAGGACAACGAGGAAGAGGCTGGACCTTCTGATCGAGGAAAAAGGTAAGTTTTGTTTTGTTCTCCATTGTACAGGGCCACAAGTGCAGAATGGCTGGCATTTTCAATATGTTCTTTGGCTGATGTCGCATCACTGAAGACGGCTGCTTGTTGTTGGAAATGCAAGTTGCTCTTGATCATCTTCAGAACAGCAGCCTTGCCAATTCCAAAGACACTAGAAGTTGTGTCACACCCTAATATAGAATGCACAAATAGAATGTAGTTGCATACTTCATTTCCCAAACATCTTTTAAGGCTTGGATATCCCAGACTTTCATCTTGCGTTTTGCAGTTTGTTTGGGCTCAGATCTGAAGACAATTTTGTGGCTTTCCAAGCTCGCATGATGACAGAGTATGATCAGGAGGTCTATATCTTCACCAACAACAATGGTGTCTTATTTTTGTGATGACTGCAAGGCCATTTGCATAATCATTAGGTCATCATCTCATGGACAACTTTATATCCTTTTGCCTCAAGTTTGGCTTCTATAGGCTTGATCATTCTTTGCTGGTTAGCTTTGTTAGCCCGAAAGTGGTCTTTGACACTTGCAAACTATGTCTTCAGTAAAATTAACTGTAGGTTCAATATGGCCTTTGCTGTAAATGCGGCGTTGGTAGGTCATGTCCTTGGTAGATGGCCCTACTTCAAATCTATCAAATACAATAACTGTAAATGGACCATACTTTTTCTTTACATAATCTGTATATAGCATTGCAATGTCACTGTAAGTGGTAGCACGAGGCCAGGGTAACCTCTGTGAAGTGATCTCTCATCCAGTACATATTGTGGGATATGGTTATAAAGCGGCGAAGTGAGTATTCGTATCTGGCGGGTTGGTACCGCGTACCCAATCTGGCGGGGGAAAAGTGAAACAAGACATCAACAAAACTGAACCGAGGACGCCGGTGAATGCTAACGCCGCTTGCCACCCCATCCATGTGTGTTAGCTGTGGGACATGTATATGTAAGTGTGGCATAGCATATCTTGTACAGGGGAGGCCTAGGCTCGATGTGATGTATGGACTATACCGCATATTATGGTAGATATAAGCATATTACTTTGTACTCCACATCCTACATACGTAGCCTGTATGCCAATTGGTCTTATTTTGTTTCTTTCGCAGCCTGGAGTATTCGTTGTGTAAGCAAATAAACAAGGAAACGCACACACGAATGTCATTTTGACCATGCTCCTGGATGGTTTGCCCGTCAGACGTCTATGATACACACACCAGTCCAGGATGGTGGTGACCTTGAAGTGCCTAGGTTAGGTTCCATTAGTCAACCCCAGTCCAGTTTAGGTTAGGTTAGGTCAAGTCTGGCTAATTCTAACACATGATAATATTAAATTCTACAAAAAAGAAAAGAGAAATGTAGTCCAAAATAAAACTCGCTAACAAACATTGAGTCTATAAAAAAACTAAATTTAATAACTAGGGATTTGTCATTTCCTGGATTTTAACCCATATCACTAGAGTTCACCATTTCATATAGGCCTAGGGTTTCTTTAGACCATTTATATTCTTTGGAAGTTATAAATAACTATGAAATCATAGGATAAACTACCGTACTTGACTATTATTCTATTTATTTTTTAATTTATGTACTTTTTGTTTTTTTCCAGAATCACCTGTTCCCCCTCATCTCCAAATGTTAATTGCACTTGGTTGCATGGCAACAGGAAGCAACCAAAACATCATGGGTGATTGCTACAGTGTTTCCCAAGCAACTACTAGCAGATGCCTCTCACGAGTAGCCAGGAGTATAGTGGGACTGAGGCCTCGACATGTGAAGTTTCCCGAAAGTCAGGAACTCCAGACAGTAGTAATGCAGGATTTTTACAAGATAGCAAGGATGCCTGCGGTCATAGGATGCATTGACTGTACACACATTGCTATTCTAAAGCCAACGTGCAACAATGCAGAGTACTTTAGATGTAGAAAAGGTTATTTTTCATTTAATGTACAAGCAATTTGTGGACCAAATTTAGAGTTCTATAATGTTGTTGCACGTTGGCCAGGAAGTGTACATGACAGCAGAGTTTTTCGGAATAGCCAGATATGTCGGTCACTCGAGACGGGGGAATACCCGGGTCATCTTGGTGATAGTGGCTATCCATGCCGAAAATACCTACTTACACCTCTGCAAAACCCACAGAGCCTTCAGGAGGAGAGGTATAATGCTAGTCATATTAGAACAAGAAATACAGTAGAAAGAGCTTTTGGTGTCTTGAAGAAAAGATTTGCATATCTGGGAAAAGTCATGAGAACGAACCAAGACACAACTAAAGCAATAATCGTTGCATGTTTCGTTCTTCATAACTTAGCTGTGGCCACCAAAATGTTGGATCCAGTGCAAATGGTGGAAGTGAATGATGTGGAACAGCATAGTGATGATGTAGTATACAATGAAAATAGAAATATACAGGGCCAGGGAAAGAGGATGGATATCATTAATAACTATTTTTGATACAGCTTATGAGGCAGATCTCCAGGAAAAGAATATGAGGAGTGGGATGAAGGGTTGAAAAAGCTTCATATCCTTCTGTAATTTACAATTTGTCATTGTAAATTTTTGCAATATTTTTGGTCCATATCTATATCTGTATCTATATCTATATCTGAGCCTCAATAAAGGAAAAGTACTTTATAAATATTGCCATTATTATTGCTTCCTAACCTTGAAAGTGGTCAAAGGTGAAAAAAAAAAATTAAAACAGAACAATCAGGTATAGTTAATGTAATTTCACATTGTATTGCATGATATTTTACAATAAAGTTTATCTTATCTTATTACTTGTCATAATATTCCCCAGGAGTACTTCCCAATTCTACAAATGCAGACTTGGCTTTCCTAAACTCAGAGTTCTTTTTCTTTTTTAATTTTTAGAATTTCAAGTTCGTATTGTGCAGCCTGCTTCTTAACTTGGGCTTCATAATCTGCAGCCTGCATCTTGACCTGTGCTTCATATTCTGCTGCCTTTGCTGCATGTTCTGCTGCCTTTACTGCATGTTCTGCTGCCTTTACTGCATGTTCTGCAGCCTGTATTTTCAGTTTTGCTTCGTCTTCTGCAGCTTTTCTCTTAACCTGTGCCTCTGTCAATCTTTCTTGTAATAATTGTTCCTCTATCTCTATGGCTTTCTCATAAAACGAAGCTTTCTTCTTTGTCAGGGCATCCTGGGCATTCTCAGTTGTGGTGAATTTGAGTTCTCTACATAACTTCTTTTTCTTCGGTTGTGAATGAAAACTCTTCATTTCTTTTTTAACAGAAACAGTATTTGATGGAGTATTATTATTGCCAATGTGTTGTAAAGGCTGCATGCTGGAATTAGAACAACCAGGGAGTACCAGATCATCTTCAGCAAAATACTCTAGGCCAGATTCATCAATCTGGTCATCGGGGGAATTAGAATCAAAATTGTTTCCAACATCATCTAACTCTCCCCGAATGAGGTCTAGAACTTTTGCAGTTCCATCTGGGTAAGGAGCAGGAGGAGGGCCACCACCAGTTTTTTTGACTTGCGGTTTGAAGTGATCATACTCATCTTTGGCCCTGCAGGAAACAGTTTACATTAGTTTCAATTAAATTAAATTAAGCATATGATGGAATTTTTTGCTTAGGGACTTCATAACTTTGCCCCAAAAAAAAGGGCACACTGGCTATTTTTGTCCTCCTCTGAGTAGGCTATGTTATAGTTATGGTTTAGGCTGCCTAATTCACTGCAATGAAAAAAAGTAAATAATATATTATAGTTAGTAACCTAAATTTCCAAAAAAATATAGCTCTGCTTACCTAGATTTTATGCGATCCCAAATCTTCTTAACTTGCTTTGCTGTCCTTGGCTGCTTTCCAACACCTGAATGAAATTGATAGTACAGGTATATAACATAAAGGAGAAGGGCAGAGCATGCTCACCAATTCCCAGACAATTTCATAAGCTTGAATAAGCTGGTACAAATATGTTATTATAGAAATGCAAAAAATAAAGGTAAGAATCGGCTTATTACATAGGAAATGCCATTAGATTAATAGAAATATGTAGTTCACAGAGTGCAAATGTGGTGATATATAGTATTATAAAAGATTATAAGTATGATGTAAAAATCCAATACATGTACGTACATTACAGCCTAGGCGTGGGTAGACAGTACTGTTTCAGCAGTAGCCTCCTTATCACTCGACACACAAACATCACAGCTACCAACAGCCCACTATAACTCCACTCTTCCATTACAACCAGTTTATTCGTACTTAATATAGTAGAGTATATAGTACTTAAACAATTAGGCCTACCTGTTGCATTGAATGCCGTGGCGATCTCCTCCCAGGCTTCATTCAGTCTTGCGAGATACCATTTTTCCATCAGATCGCCGATCATTAACAACTGCATGGTGTCCCACGAAATCTGTTAGCACAGCTATTCCTTCACTTGAGAGTGGAGTAAGCCTATTTCTGCACTGTAAGTCCATGGTAGTGGGAAAACTTGGAAGCACTGCACCGTCCTCACGTGGTACCAGCCAGCGTTGTTGTGTTATTGTTTATATTTTCGTGCCCCGAGTCCTCGCCGACATACCAACCACACAAACGTTTCTCATTTCAAGAGTACAGGGCTACCAACATGTAAACTTTTCCTTTCATTTCAAGGAAATCTTTAAGCATGATGAGGGGAAGGAAAAATCCTTAGAAAGGAAAGATTTTTGTAAGGAAAGAATGATTTTTAAGAATACCAGCGAATGACCTACACGAGGCAGCTCCTTGCCCCCCACCCTTGGAATAATCCGATATTTAGCCATCCCACCTGTCATCCCTATCCATACTCTGATCCAACCGTCTTTTAAAGCTATCTATTAACTCAGCACTTACTACGTGTCTACCCAGCCAATTCCAATCGTTCACCACTCTGTTAGTGAACCAATATCTACCTATGTCTGTCCTGAATCTAAGTTTTTCTAGCTTGTACCCATTTCCACGTGTCCTATCCTGACTACTAAATTCTAAAACCTGATCAATGTTTCCCTTATTAATTCCTTTTACCCATTTGAAAACCTCAATCAAATCCCCTCTTGCCCTCCTTCTCTCTAGGGAGTGGAGATTAAGACGTTTTAACCTATCTTTGTAGGGTAAATTTCTCAGCCCCTGAATCATCTTGGTCATTCTTCTCTGGACTGCCTCCAAGAAGCCTATATCTTTCCTATAATAAGGGGACCAAAACTGAGCTGCATAATTTAAGTGGGATCTTACTAGCGCTAAATACAACCTCAGAATGACCTCAGAACTCCTATTTGTCACACACCTACTAATAAATCCCATTATCTTGTTGGCTCTATTTCTAGCTATAATACACTGTTCCCTGGGGCGCAAGTCACTGCTTATTTGAACTCCTAAGTCCCTCACACTATATGACTTTCCTAAGGTATTGTCATTTAATGTGTAGTCTACAGGCCTATTACCTTTACCTACACTTGTTAACATTAAACTGCATCTGCCATTTCTCTGACCACTCGTATAGCCTATTTAAGTCATCCTGCAGCATCCTAGCATCATCTAAATTCTTTACCGGTCTTCCTATTTTTGTGTCATCGGCAAATTTACTGATATCACTGTTTATTCCTGTCTCTAAGTCATTTATATAGATTATAATAACAATGGTCCTAGTACTGATCCCTGTGGTACCCCAATAGTGACATTACCCCATTCCGATTTCTTCCCATTAATCTGTATCCTCTGTTCCCTACTAGTAAGCCATCCCCTAATCCACTCTGGTAGCTTCCTTATATTCTTATGTTCTTCTCATGTCTTATGTTCTCCACATTGTACGTTCTTTATATAATATCTCCATTCCTCCCATCACTCTACACTGTAATCAGGTCTTCTCTTTCCCTTCTTTGTTCCAATGACAGGAGATGTGTATGTATGGATATATATGTGTGTGTGTGTGTGTGTGTGTGTGTGTGTGTGTGTGTGTGTGTGTGTGTGTGTGTGTGTGTGTGTGTGGATAGAATTAAGCCATATAGGTTAAATAAAACTTTTGAAATTTAAGTAAAAATGCGGAACAAGACCTTCTGCCCTTTCTTTTTTCTCTCCTTCCCTACATACTATACATAGTGTACTCAACACATCTGTGAAGGTTTCAGGCGGGGGTCACCATTGTTTATCTCGCAAAACGTCTTTGAAGTTATGTTAGATTATGTTATGTTATGTTGGTTATGTTATGTTTAGTTATGGTTAGGTTACGGTTAGATTATCGTTAGGTTAAGTTAGGTTATATAAGATTTTTACATATTATTACCCAAAAGTAAGGGTACTCAACCTTAGATTTTTTTCTGGATTTGGCTGATAAAATGTAAGAATTTTACATAACAGACCTACCCATAACCTAACCTAACACCCTTAACCTAACCATAACTTAACATAACCTAACCAACCTAACATAACATAACCTAACATAACTTCAGACGTTTTGTGAGGTAATTAATGGTGAAACCTTCACAGATGTGTTGAGTACACTATGTATAGTATGTAGGGAAGGAGAGAAAAAAGAAATGGCAGGTCTTATTCTGCATTCTTACAAAAATCTATTATAATTCATTTATCTTGGCTTTCCTCATTTTCCTTTTCAATTACTATCTTTCTACATGCAAAGGGAAAAAAAAACTGATAAAAATGTACAGACTGGACCGTGAAGGAATCATACTGGTGACTCACCAATATATGATTCCTTCACGGTCCAGTCTGTACCTTTTTATCAGTTCAGCGTCGTCATACAGGTTAAGAATGTCTTTTCTAGGCCTATATACTTTTGGCTTCCGGATTCCCACTTGTTGTTCGTTCAATAAGTGCTGCAGGGAGGACTTATAACATCAAATCATCGACCGTCAGGCGTCAAGTTAGTGATGACGTGATGAGAGCTAAATCAGTCAATCAGCTGATGTAAACAATCCCTGCTCCGAGGCAAAATCTTAAAAATAACACATCTTGGTCTTCTTTTTCACTCTCAAAATTCGTATGACCTTCCATTTAAGTATTTGGAATATAAAACTGATATTGGAATGAGATACCAGTGTCAGTTTTTCTATTTTCTCTTTTCGTCTCTTTTGCTCGATGTCTTTTTCATACTTGTATCATTCACCCCCGAATACTTTGCTCAGCGAGCCTTAAGCATAATCGTAAATTACACTTAAGGAAATTGCTTAGCCTAGTACTCCAGCACAGCACTTAAGTCTAAGTCTTTCTGAATACTCAAGAATGTTCGTGAATACGGGCCCAGATCTTAACATAACGAGTTTGAAATTAAGGTTTGTTTACCCTTTCCATAGTGCGAAAAGTAGTACCTATAATTTGGGAAACCTATATATGGCTTAACATATGGCCGTTAATCCTTTCCTGTCCCGCCAACCCCTGCTACACGGATCCAAGGAGGGCGTTCCTCAGATAAGGAGAGGTAACGTGTTTTGCAACACCCTGCCTTAGTGAGTGAAAAAGGGGGGTGCCGTAACAATAAAAAAAAATATATAGCACCTTTTATACACTATAAACACCATTAAAATTTAATAACATCATTATTACGTGTGAAATAGGATGTGAAAATATAGTAGGAGCAATATTATAAATAATTAATAATGCTTTATCGAGGTAAGAAGAAACGGGCTTTGCCCCAAGAGGCCATAACTCCGCCCATTCAAGAGGCTGTAGCTCCGCCTTCACGTTCGTCTTTTGTTAAGTAAGCGCATTAAACTATTATATAAGGATAATAATGAAATAAACTAAGCGTTAGGTTAGCCACGTAGGGTTATAGAGTTAGGTTAAGAATGACTATTCATAAAAGGGAACAAGAGCAGGCAGGAGACGGTATACTGCTAGCTAGCAGCTTGTGCGTCAAGGACTGGTGGAGACTGGCGCCTGGCGGTAAATGCGTTATCTCTGGCCGCTGCTGCAAGCTATAGTCAGACCGACCATACACTGCGGGTGGCGAATGTAAACAGTCGGGAATTACCCTTTTACAGGCCTGCCACGTGTCTTTTAATCCACATTGTAGAAATGTTTCAATATAAGTAAAACCATGGCAGACATGATCAGGAAATATGCATACACGTTTATTCATAGTATTATAATGTATGTAGAAACAGTAAACTTATAATGGATAAGATATATATAAATATATAAAGAAACGTGGCATACATATTTAACAGTGTTGCTAATAAAAAGCAGTACCTATTAATGAACTTCCCTTTCATTTTGGGATGGATAAGCAGTTTAACAATTGTATTTAGATGATATCGTGAAGGAAAGTACGATAAAATAAGCTGAAATAAGTAAGAAAGAAAAATACATTGAAATCCTAGTTGTGGAAATACTCCCAGACACGCTCGCGGCCTTGACCTGACCATCTGACCATAGTAGACTCACTTTGCCAGATGCCTCTTGTAAATTTTTTAAAATACGAAATTGATTTGAATTTGCGCGCAAATCTCGACACGTGGCACCGCTGTCACACGGGTATTCCCCACGATGGTCACACCCTGACCAAGGCCTAAGGTCGGTCTGACTATAGCTATAATAGTGATCTCGCGCATGCCCACCTCCCACCTGGTCCCTCTATCCAAACAGGACACCTCATAACGTGTTCATTATAAGGACACCAGAAGTTTGCCGTAGATTTGGCCACTGATGAAAACGCCTTAAATAAAGTATATATTATTATTATTATTATTATTATTATTATTATTATTATTATCATTATTATTATTATTATTATGAAAATTTTTTTTTCATTCTAACTATTCCCTCTGTAACTTTAGTGTTTTTAACAGTATTGTTATATTATTATTGTATTTTGTTGCAGCTCTTTCTACTCACTGTGTTCGTGTTACCTAGAAATTACTATTATTATCGTTATTATGATTATTATCAACTGCTGCCGTTGTAATTAAGTTTTACATTATTTTGTAATGTAATTAAAAATGGTAAAATAAACCTTATATTTAGCATAAATTTGGCATTATTTAGTCATTTATTTAGCATAATTTTGATCAAACTAGCTTTATTTTACGTTCAGTCTAGCATTATTCTGCAAAAGAGATGGTAAGACTGGACAGCAGTTGTCACTCGTCAGTCAGCAATCAACATCAGCCCATCAGCCGTTCGTCGGCTGTCGATGCGGCGAGACTCAATACTGCCGGAATACTTGCACTTGGGCATTGGCACTGTCTGGCAGATCACCTACCGAACCTTAGGCAGGGTTGGGGGAGGCGTGTACGGTTGTGGCCGAGAGAGGTACGTCTTTACTTCACCGTGGTTCTCGTGCGAGTCATCGCAAATTTTGGCTCATGACAACACGATATCCAGACATCCGCTGATTACAATTCAGGGTATTATCTTACATCTTCACCAGAATGAGCTAGAGAATTCAGGGTTGTATTAATGGGATAATCTTACCAATAGCGACTCCTCACGGATCACCAAAATATTGACATAGGTGATAAGGTATGTAATGTACAACACGTTTGTGGTGGTTTTATTTGGGGGACGGCCTTAGTTTGGCCACAGAGACTCTTTAAAAATCTGGAAGCTGCCTCAACTTCTAAGTCCACACAGATGTTAAGTTATGGTTAGGTTAAGGTTGTTAGATTTGGTTACGTTTATGTTATGGTTAAGTTAAGTGGTAAATTTGCAGTTTCAACCAATATTCCCTATCTCTACCTACACCACCCCCAACCCCTGAAGCAAGCTTGGGGGCTTTGGGGAATCAGGTTTTTTTTTTGGGTGGAGGCATATATGAGTGATATGTGGACTTTGAAAATCTAGGGAAATTTCCCGAAAAACTCCCTAAATGTAGCAAACACGACAAACCTATTCTAACCCTGGACCCCCCCCGCTAGGACACTATTCAAACACAACCAGAAACCTGGTTCAATATCCTAACCTAACCTTCATAACTGCAATAATACTTCATAATAATGACAATAATATAACAAAACATTCACCAATATGGACTAAAAAATCTAAGGAAATTTCCTTAGAAGTCAAAGAAATTTCCTATTATTAATTATTAATTTCCGACAGTGTAAAATGGGGCTAGAAATGCTCCTAACAGTGTCATCTAGATCCTGAGATAGTTTATAGTTACGTGTGGTGTATTGGTTGAAACTGCAATAATACCGGTTAAGTTAGGTTAGGTTCGGTTCAGTTAGGTTCAGTTATATAAGATTTTTACATTTTATTACCCAAATCCAGAAAAAAAAATCTAAGGTTGAGAACCCTAACTTTTGGGTAATAAAATAAAAATTTTTATATAACCGAACCTAACCATAACATAAACGTAACCTAACCTAACAACCTTAACTTAACCATAACTCAACATCTGTGTGGACTTAGAAGTTGAGGCAGCTTCCAGATTTTTAAAGAGCCTCTGTGGCCAAACTAAGGCCGTCCCCCAAATAAAACCACCATAAACGTGTTGTACATTACATACCTTATCACCTATGTCAATATTTTGGTGATCCGTGAGGAGCCGCTATTAGTAAGATTTACCTATTAATGCATTACCTGATGCATTTTAAGATTTTCTTAATAACATTTTTGTCGCAAATTCCTAGTTTGTGAGATATTCAATGTTGGTTAATCTAACTAATAGCATCTCATGGATCACCAAAATATTCACATAGGTGATGAGGTAGGTAATGTACAACACACGTTTGTGGTGGTTTTATTTGGGGGACGGCTTTAGTTTGGCCACAGAGGCTCTTTAAAAATCTGGAAAGTGCCTCAAATTCTAAGTCCACATAGATTAAGTGGCAAAAAAATTGCTTGCTTGGTCCAGCCCACCCTAAAACCCTGCTTTCCCACCAGCTAACCTAACCTAACCAAACCATACCATACCATACCATGCCTAACCTAACCATACCTATTTAGAATTTTGAAAAGTCTTTTGGGAAAAAACTGGTAAATCTTACTTATAGCATCTCCTAACGGAACACACGAACACACTCAGTTGTACCACCTGCCCAGACGCAAAGGTGTCTGGTGGAAAGATTAAGTAAAAATCTTCCAAAATAATGATATCTAAACATCTGTAAGTCCAGAATAATGAAGTTGTGCATTGGCTTAATCTGTTTGGACTTAGAATTTGAGGCACCTACCCGATTTTTAAAGAGCTTCCGTGTCCAAACTAAAGCCATCCCCCAAATAAAACCACCACAAACGTGTTGTACATTATGTACCTCATCACCTATGTGAATATTTTGGTGATCTGTGAGGAAATGCTATTAGTCAGATTTACCTAAATATTTTCTGGGAGACCTCTTCGAAAAGTAAAATTTAGTATTATATGAACAAGGTTCTGTTATTTGTCAATGTAGGTTAAGGTTTGGTTAATTAGGTTAGGTTATGTTAAGTTAATTTAGAAGCTTTCAAATGTTCTCAATGACCAAAAGTAGGGAGTTAGCGAGGTGCAGACGCTACTTTATTTCGAAAACAGACGCCATTATGGTGAAAATGTAAAATTTTACCCAATTCAGGGTTTGGTGTTCTTACTCAAGGAGTCCCCACAGTGAAAGATATTTTTTTTGGGTGGGGAATGGGAGTGGTGGGGGGGGATATTAATTTACATCTCCACCAGAATGCTCTGCAGAATTGACAGTTATGTTTTTTACATTACCTGATAAATTCTGAGGATGTTTTCTTTACTGCATTTTTGTCGCAAAATCCTAATATCTCAGATATTCAATGTTTTCTATGATCACAAATCGTAGGTTTTGCTACTAAAATTTGTTGCGATTATGATATTTATGGTATTACTTATTGAAACAAATGAATATCACAATACCAACATGGATTTGGACTTTGGAACCAATGTGTGGAATCGTGACGAAGTGTGCATGCGTCGGTCACAGCCAATTAAAAAATTCCTGAAAATAATCTGCCAATCAGATCACTTTACGTTTTGGGTTGAGAGGAGTCGCAATAAGGCTTGAAATCACTTTGTCGCCATATGAAAGGCGGTGCACACGCTTTCCTAATCCTTAACACATAAAAAAGCCGTTACCGTCAATAAAAATTTTGAGAGACGATAACGAGGAAGACCTTCTGTTCGAGTAAAAAGGGGTATTTCTGCATAACTACTGCTTGGACGATATTGATATAAATATGAAGTGGTACATACTATACATAATGTACTCAACACATCTGTGAAGGTTTTAGGCGATGCTCGTCATTATTTATCTGTTAAAGCATCTTTGAAGTTATGTTAGGTTGATTATGCTATGTTAAGTTACATTTAGGCTATGTGGTCAAATTTTACATCTTCACCATAATGGTGTCTGTTTACAAAATAAAATGGCGTCTGCACCTCGTCTAACTCCCTACTTTTGGTCATAAAGAACATTTGATAGCTTCTAAATTAACCTAACTTAAACTAACCTAAATTAACCAAACCTTAACCTACATTGACAAATAACAGAACCTTGTTCAAACCAAACTAAACTTTACTTTTCAAAGAGAAGGTCTCACAGAAAACATTGAATATCTCACAAACTAAGAATTTGCGACGGAAATTTAATTAAGAAAACCTTCTCAAAACGCATCAGGTAATGCAAAAATATAACCCTGAATTCTCTTGAGCATTCTGGTGAAGATGTAAAATAATACCGGCTGTGTTAGGTTATGGTTAGGTTACGTTAGGTTATGATTAGATTAGGTTATGTTAGGTTTGGTTGGGTATAGTTTAGTTCGATTAGGGATTTCTTCCTAGATTTTTTTCCGTATTGCTGTATTATGGCTTATATTTGACTATAATAATGAGCACCGCCTGAAACCTTCACAGATGTGTTGAGTACACTATGTATAGTATGTAGGACTTCATATTTATATCGATAGCGTCCGAGCAGTAGTTATGCAGATTTACCGTAAAAGGTAAGTTTACTTTGGTTTGAACAAGGCTCTGTTATTTGGCAACATAGGTTAAGGTTAGGTTAGGTCAGGTTGAGGGGAGTCTGACCCCCTCATTTAAAAGGACATTACATGAGTTCTATTTAGGTTAGGTTTGGAGGTGTCTGGGGGGCTTGGTGCCCCCAGCTAAGAGATTATATCGTATGTTCAGTTGAGGTTAGGTTAGGTTTTGGGGGTCCGTAGTTATGCGGATTTACATAGAAGATATTAAATGTTCTTTTAGCATAAATCACTGTATTTCGTTTTCCCCCCCACCCAAAAACCCTGCATTCCCACAAGTCCCCAGGCTTGTTGGGGGTAATGACGATATCTTACAATATATGCATTTGCCACGGAAATAAATCCTAAAATCATTCGAAATGGATAAAAATATATATGAAAAGTGTGTTGTTTGTAAGCAGGTGCATTCTGGTGTAGATGTAAAATTTTACAACAAAACAATTTTTTGAGATAGATATGGTTTTTGTTAACGTTTCTGGCATTACTAAGTAGGCAGAACACCGTGTGCCCAAAGAAAGTCTAAAGAAAGGCTTTTTCATTTCTATAAAAGCGCTTGATTTCATGCACAGCAGTTAGCCACAGTCAGCACACACATCTTGCACGGAACCACCATAGCAACCCCAAAATTACTCAAGAACCTCTTAATTGTTAAGGATAGATTAGGTTAGGATGCAAAAAGTTGAATTTTAATTTGTAAAAATTGGGAAAATTTGCATAACTACTGCTCGGATGATATCGATATAAGTGTAAAGTCCTACATACTATACATAGTGCACATTGACAGAATACAGAATACACCTTGGTCTCGTATAGAACATCCAATAGGTTGATAGAAGACGTCGTTCTATGCGAAATCGTTCTATGTGATGCATGTAACCTATAGGGAAAACGACAATTGGTTGATCGGTCACCAAAATTGTACCTGAAATTAACGTACACTGCATATTATTAACAACTATTAAATATAGATGATTAAAAAAACAATAAATAAGGTTTTCCTTACCTTAATCCTACAGGGATGTGCCTGAGCTAACTTGTCTTCAATAACCAAACCAGCCACAATACCCTCCACACTCTGTTTTATATCGCATATGGCGAAAATGGCTAGCGCCAGCGCGAACCCTGTCCTTGTATTACTATTCTTATTTATTATTGTTGTTATTGTCATTATATTTTATTATCATTATTATTATTATTATTATTATTATTATTATTATTATTATTGTTGTTGTTGCTACTATTATTATCACTATCAACTTCAATTTCTATTACTTTTAACAGTTCAATATATTATTATCATACTTTGTTCATGTTGCCTGTGCCTTCTGACGAAATTGAATTATTATCATCATTATAAGTATATTATTGATAGCAAATATTTATTTTATGTCAATTGGTAAGGCGTTTCATGTATCTGGCTCATTACACATAATAATATTTTTAAAGTATGTTGTTTAAAATCGTGGACACTTAAGATTACTGTCATTACTTGTGATGTATTGTCTGTGTATGAATTTAAAAAGTTGAGTTTCAGAATATTTAAGGTTTCTGAATATTGATAATAACCAAAAAATACTTATGAATATAATGTACATTCAACAGATTATGGTTAAAAATATGTTGGAGTGGAGTCAAATATTCCAATAAATTTTTTATTTTTTTATTTATTTTTATTTATTTATTTTTTTTGCGCTACTTTTAATTTTTCTAGAAAAGATAGCCAGGTACATGCCCACACAGATATACAATAGTTAATATAAGGGTAACATAATGTATAATAAATAGTTAACAAGGTATCAATTGGTTCCTTATTCTGTACAGCACATCACAACATACCTCTTTGATATGATACTTCCAATTTAGATATGCATCCATATAAAAATTTTGTATAGGCAGCTTGTTCTATTAATTCGCCTTTTTAGCATTAACGGAGGCAAATATTTTTTTAACATCTATTATGAAAAAATTGATTATTTGTCTTGGAAATGTTAAGTTTCCATTTATTAGATTTAATCGAATTATTTGAAAAATGTAACTCAGTACATAAATTAGAATATAAAGAGGGAATATTTTGATCATCTACTATAAGATTGATGTCATCTGCATTTATCGTAAATTTGACTATGGTGCTAGAATATGTGATGTCATTAATGTAAGTGAGAAAAAGAATTTGTCCTAAAGCTGTTTCTTAAGGAACACCTGTAGATATGAAATTAGTATTATAATATTATGAATACAACAAACAGTTTGTGTTCTATTACTAATGTAACTTTTAAATAATTGTAATGGCAGACCTCTGATATCAATATTTTCTTGTTTTCTAAAGAGGATATTGTGGTTTAGGGAATCAAATGCCTTAAAAAATCAATGAATAACCCAACAACGTAGTATTTTGTAAACACTGGAGACAAATTGAAGAATTGCTGACTCTGTGCAATGATTAGCTCGGATACCATGTTGATTGAAAAAGAGCATATTTTTGTTTTCTAAATAATTCACTAAACGATGTGTAATAATTTTTTTTCTGATATCTTACTGAGTGTAAGATATTAGAAAAAATCATTAACTTGTTCTGTCCGTCAATATCAGTCTTGTATGCTTAAAAGATGCTATTTTGCTCTGTGATCTTGCTTGTTTCAGTAGTGGGAGTTGTCTGTTTTATTGCTTGTGAAGCAGGTTAGAAATCTTAATGTAAATTCCAGCACCTTTAAACTTCCTCGGATTCCTTACTTCCCTGTTACTGAATTTCTCAAAACGCACAACAGCTCCTTGAGGACGAGAGGATGAAGCAGATCCAACTCAGTGAGCCCTTTCAAGATTCATGGCTGGTAGTTGAAGCTTGGTTGCAGGATTTTATTCACTAAAGTCAAAGTCTACTCCCATGTTTCACTTCCAAGTTCATCTAAGCCACTGATGTGCAGGTTGTTTCTATGACTATAATCTTCCTGGTAGTTAAGTCGTTGTTCAAGGTCTTTAATTCGTTTCTCACATATCTGAATCTTGGCCTTCCTTACACTGTCACATTTTCTTGATTTCTTCAATTCTCCTTTTAAGTCAAACAGCTGCATTAAATATACTTTACAGGTTAATAATGGAACACCAAAATGTGCTCAATTAGCAACTTTGAGAGAAATAGGAGCAAGTTTGATGCAAACCAAAATTAGAGGAAACCATTTCAATTACCCTAAGTATATATAAGTACGAAGAAGGAAATTAGCTATTAAAAAGAATAATCAAAGAAAAAGAAAAACTTAATAAAGACTACTGGACAGAATCAAGTAAGATATTTATGAAGGAAATGGGAATTACTCGTATAGAACTCAAAATCATGAACAAAATAAAATTTAAATAATAGAAAATAGGAAATGGGACCTGGAAAATTGGAGGAAGAATATTGCAGAAAATGCAAGTCTTTCTATATATCTAAAGTGGAAGTATGAAATCTAAAGAGGAGAGCAAATGTATAATGATGAACAAGCATCAAGGCTGGAAATAACAACCTAAATTTAAATGACAGGAACAGACATGTAAATAAAGGACACTAATCGTATAATGCGTGAGCATGAAATGGAAGATCATCAACATTTTGTGTTATGGTACCCTACATACAGTGAAGAAAGAAAACATAACTTGTGTTATAACAACCATACGGTTAAGTGATATAGAAAAAAAAATACATATAGGATAAAGAACAATTACTTGGAGAACTACTATTAAAAGAAGAAAGAAGAGTGAAAACTAAAGAAATATTGTACATTATATGGAAGAGAAAAAAGTAAATAAACACAAATTAAAAAGAGCGTGACATTGTGAAAATACTATCATGGAAATGCAGTTGCAAAGACTGTTTCCCGACCAACACCATACCAGATGGTTAGGAAATTATGAATGTTATCATTTACCGTAATTGTATTTCATTGATTTCTTCTTTTAGTCCACGTTTTGCACCATATTTTGAGCAATTGACAAGTATATATAAATCATATTTCTTATTATATATATATATATATATATATATATATATATATATATATATATATATATATATATATATATTGGATAAATTGATATATTTTACCTTCTCTATGGTAGCCACCATTTGTGAGGTCATATTTTGAAGAGGAGCTACGTACCAGACCATTGCTACGTACTGTATTAGGTTATGGATTTTTTTTATTCTAATGTATTATAATTCGTTTGGGGAAAATATATCCTTGTATGTATTTGTTGTTTATTTGCAATGTATGAATTACACAATACATAAAAGCAGTGTTGCATGTATCTATAAATTTGGGATATACTGTATTTTTATTGTTGTTGTCACCCCCACAACACAAGCTACACTAGAGTATTCAATGTATTTATTGTGAGGCAAGTTGAGTACGTTTAATTTCAATCTAAGTGTCATTGTTTTCTCTCTTGTGGTTCTCGCCATTCACATCACATTGACATTATTCTTATACCTCAGCTTCTGTTCCAGCAGGAGATATCAAGACAGATTGGGCTACTTTTAGCTAAGCATCATTCATCAACAGCAAAAGTATGCCAGCACAGTCTTACATATTCATAGTGAAATAAGTTTCGTTAATTTAATTTGAGTCTTATTGCACAGTCTTAACTCTTGTGGTAACCATTATTTACATGAATTTGCCATTGTTCCTTACCCATAATAATCTGGTAAATCTAGACAAGTGCTAGATTTTGCAGAGCCCTGAAACAGCAAAAGCTTTTTTAAGTGTGTGTACATTGGCAATCATCTCACGTTTATAAGATTTATTTGCGTGCCCTTATCAATGTGATTAAGCCAGTAAATATAAAATCTCAGAGTAATTTTACTGCATACCTGTTTCTTCACTCCTCTTCTTCCTTTACATCTGTGCCTTGTAATGACAACACTAGGTCGGATATACATTTTGCTCATGAGTATACTGTTCAGTTGCCATTTGTATTTAAACAGTTATAACAGTTCCTTCAATGATGACGCATTATATGAGGAAATGGGGAAATTTATTGGGAACTGCAACTATATTCAGATTTTTGCTATATGCATGTAGCTGTGTTACCTAACCCCCACATATAACAATAAAGGATCAGTGTCTGTATATATATATATATATATATATATATATATTAATGTGGTCTATGAGGCAAAATGTAACATTAACCATTGGATGAATTGATTACAGATGGACAAGGAAGCTGACGAGACCCGTGGTGTTGTAGCACAAGGTTGTCGGGCTGATTTAAGAGAAAGGTTCCTTGTAGCAGTGACCAGTTTGGCAGGAGTGTGGACGAAAGTGAACATGATGGATGGTATTGTAGTGCATGGAACATTACGTGCAGTTGACAAGGATGTCCTCTTGGCTCAGTTGCAAGACCTCCACACACCTTTCACCACTTACACATGGGCCACGCTCCGCCTCCCTGACTGTCATAGCTTTATCTTCAAACTCTGTTAGCAGAGGCATTTTCCTATAATTTTCTGAGTTGTTTATTTGTAACAAATACCTTGTAATAATGTTTGGTTTATTCTTTTCTTTTCTTCATTTGAGCTGTGGTAAACTCATCTATTACATTAAAAGAATATATCTTTGGCTTGAAACATCTAATTCAAGTTTTCAGAGATGTACTCTGAGTCATGAGTTTCTGAACCCACTTTCAACAGCAGATGATTTAAAATCTATAATGCAATAAAGTATTAAAACCTTTATCCTAATAAACTATGACAAAATTGCTTTTTTTTTTCAACATTTCCATACCTTCATTAACCTCATTGTTCATAATAAACGAGATGAAATTCCTGATTCAAGAAAAGAATTTAAGTGAAAGTGCTGTTACTTACTTAGTTAATGGTCATCCTCTTATCATGATCCCCTCCCTTTTCAACCCCATTGCCGTTGTGGAAGGTCTTCTGGACCAGAGACTGTAGCTCAGTGCAGTGTTGCCTGGGACTTCAGTCTCTGGTCCAACCAATATTTGCTTGGCCTTTTTCTTTGTCTTGCTTTATTTCACCTTGTTTTATGTCTTTTCGTCTTAGCCTCCCGCTATCCCAATTTTTTCTATAGTGTGAAAGCCATGCTGAGAGGATGACTACGAGTTCAGTCATGAATGGCCTGAGGGTGCCGTGGGCATGGTTTACCTTCCGTCTTTCATTGCCCTTACTCTCCATGGGGGATATGGAGAGCATACCAGTTATATCCCCCACTTATATTTGGCTCACCATGTCCAGTTATGAAAATTCAAAATTAACAGGTGTATTGGGTTATGCACCTCAAAAAATTTATTCCCCTGACTTCCCTGGTTTTGACAAGGACATACCTCCTAGCACGGCCCAGAAAACTCTCCTAACAACCCACCTGTCAACTCCATCGTCTCTTCCACCTCCTCTTGTACCTTTTTTGCTAACTCCAACACTAACCTCTCCTTCTACATCTGTATCTTCCTTTATTATAACCATCTTAGAACCATATATACCCCCAAAACTTAAAACCACTCACCAACCCTCTACTTTGACCTCCTCTTCTTCTATAACCTAAACTGTCCCTCCTCCTCTCACATTTACTTACGCCCATCCACTACCACTAATCACCTTCCCTTATCCAGCCTCTTTGGGCCTCGCCAATGGAAAAAAATATTTCCATATCCCTGCTCATGCTCCCCACTCAGAAAACACTTTACAATTTCAAAAATGCATCCAAAGACAGGTGGGAAGGGTAATTTTCCTCACACTACCTGACAGATTTTGCCTAGTCATTGTTGACTCAGAACCCCAAGCTGAAGCAATGCTTACCCTCAAAGACCTTGAATCCTTGATGGAAAACCATTTCCATTGTTGTCTGATACCCAGCTGAATGCTTGTACTTGTACCGTTCTCATACCCCATGAAATCTGGCAAGTGGGTGTTGGCCAGATTGATCTTCTGACCTAGATGAACTGATTGCAGACGAGCATGATATTACTCATGTATCCTACTTTACCATTAACCCTCGTGGCCGCTGCAAGTACCTATCAAATATCGCAAAATTACTTTCAAAGGACAAGATCTACCAGACAGTGTATACATAGGTGGGGCCTTCTGTACGGTTAAACCTTACATTCCTCCCCCCAGTAGTGCCAAAACTGCTGGAGATTCAGACATCCAGCAAAATACTGTAGATCCACCACACGTTGCCCTCTATGTCCCTCACCAACTGCCCTTCAACAAAACGCATTTGTGCAAACTGTACACAAGAATTTGAATTTGAATCAGAGGTTGCTGCCCTCCACTAATACTTAAAGAAGCTAGACAAGCAGCCAGCTTCAGTGGTTTTCAACAAGTTCCTCTTTCTCAGCGCATCTCCACTAACACCCCACGGACCATGTCTAGTTTTACCATCTCATCCTCCTTCCTCCACTGATACCTCTTCCTCTCCCACTCCTTCATCACCATCTCTTGCTTCTTCCCATTCTACTTTTCTCACCTCCAGTGACTAATAATTTTTCCCTGGCAATCCAACCTCTACTCCTACCACTTTAAGCCTTGCGCTGTGTTCGTACACAAAATACCAAACATTGCTCCTGTGCTTCCCATCCAAAACTGTCTACTGATCCCACTTCATCCTTAATTACAAAAACTTCTCTGCAACCTCCTGCCAAGAAAACTTTTACTCCCACTGTCTCCTCTCCTCCTTCCCCTAATGAGACTGTCTCTATAACTAACCGTTCTTGCTATCCCCATACTTTGCCTTGCTGTTATCTCTTTACTCTGCCGTCTGCCTTTTAGCTTAACATAACGCCATATGACCTCTGATGTCTGGTACTTACTTTCTTCACATTAACTCACTCACTCACTCTTATCATGACAATTCGTGATGCTTCTGTAAGTTTCTTACAATACACTTCTTTCATTTTTTTTATATTATTAAATCTATATTATTAGATTTCAAAATACTATTCATATCACATACTGTATTCATATAATTTATACATGTAGAGATGCAGTGAGTCCTCAGCTCTAATACATTTTTGGTAAGAATAAAGGTAAAAATAAACTTAAACTAAAGGTGGCGGCACACTAGGTATTCTTCAGTACCATGTTACTAGTTATTGTTAGCCGTTTTGAGAACAAAAAGTGCTTGTGTGTCACAAACGGGAATATTTAGTTTAAGAGTTTGCCAAATACAACGCTGCATTCCATCGTCACGACCCATATTTCCTGGAACAGCACCATGGAACTCACACTGGAAAGTCTTAAAAACAAATGCCAAACAAAAACGAGTAACATGTTATTGGAAAATGCCTAGTGTGCTGCCACCTTGAGTGTCTGAATGTGTGAGAGTCCCTCTGGTCCCTCTGGTCCCGCTGGGCCGCCCGTCGCTTCTCAGGGAGCCACTGGCGACTCTGCCATGAGTGGGCCTCAGATGGCTCAAAAAAACTAAGAGTAAATTCTGCCATTCCCATTGATTACATGTATGTAAATAAGTCTGTTTATAACTTATTTTTCACTATAGTTGTGTTGAATATTAATAGTCTCACAAATAAGTTACATGTTTTGGGTGATATGCTTATAGATAATTCCATTGATATGTGTTGTGTTACTGAAACTTGGTTGTGCCCCTTTATTCCCACCTCTGCTGTTAACATCCCTGGATACAAATTTTTTAGACACGACTCCCCGACTAATACAAGAAAACATGGTGTGGGTATATATATTAAAGATAGCATAAAAATAGGTAAAAAATTTTATGACCATGCTGACACCATTGGATTGTATTTTCCTGATTTCAACCTAACGACATTGGTTGTTTATAGACCACCTAGCAACTCCACGCTTGATAATATTGCACTTATTTCCTTTCTCGAGATATTTTGTGTTAGCAGGGAGTTAATTTTGACTGGTGATTTTAACCTTCCTACTATTGATTGGTCCTCTGATATTCCTGTGGGTCATTCCACAGTAGATAATAGGTTTTTGGATGTATTTACACTTCTTGGACTTACTCAGTGGATAAATGTACCAACCTTTGTTCGTTCCGACAATATCCTCGACCTTGTCTTTACCACTGATGCTGACAGAATATCCTATGTTACTTTATTTGACCCTCTACCTAGCTGTGACCATTTCCCTATCATGTTCAAGTACACTTTTACACTGCCTATCCTAAATGACAATCTCAATGAATATGACTTTTTTCAAAGGAAATTATTATCTGTTCAATACTTATTCAAGTAGCATCATTTGGGATTTTGAATTCCTTGGGCTTAATATTGACCAAATGTATGTTAAATTTAAGAGTATACTACAGGAAGCCTTCCAGGGGTTTATTCCTAAAAAGACTTGCTCTCCTACCAGAAGACCACCTTGGTCTAGGAATGTCTCAGGAGCTGCCAAACTTCTGAAGCGACAATGTTGGCTTGAGTACAAAGATGACCATCAAAGGTTTGGCAGATCTTCCCTTGTGGCCTCTAGACTATGGTTCTCTTTTAAGAATGCATCATTACAGTATAGTGAATCAGTACATAATGCAGTAAGCAAGTATGAATTGTCTCTGGTCCGTGGTGGCGATAATGACTCCAAGCGTTTCCATAAATACATTTGTTATAAAAAAGTTAACAGACCAACTACTGGCCCCCTAGAAAGAGATGGTGAATGGCTCACGGAGGGTGCTGACATGGCCGAATGTTTTGTTGAAGCCTTCTCCAGAGTGTTCTCAAATGCTGTCCTAGACAATCTTTCCCAACTTCAGACTTGGGTGTATGGGTAGACCATGAACTTAAGTTCCATCTACATGTAAGAGAAACTGCAAAGAAGGCAAGTGGTGTGTGGTTTGGCATTCTTAAGGGTACGGTGTGTCGCTCCCCTGAATTTATGAGAGCTGTATTTATTACCCATATACGACCAATCTTGGACTACTTTTCTGTGGTGTGGAACACAGGCTATCTTGGTGATCTTAGATTGTTGGAGGGAGTACAGCGGAAATGGACAAAGATGATATCTGTTTTCAGAGACTTGAGTTACTCTGAGCGTGTCTCTACACTTAAGTTGTACTCAATTAAAGGCCGTTTGCTTAGAGCTGATCTTATCATGGTTTATAAGATTTTGCATGGCTTGTGCCCTGATCTGGATCACTTGTTTGTCAGGAACATTAATGTTGGAACGAGAGGTCACTCCTACAAGCTGGCTATTCCTCGCTGGGACACAGAAGTCAGGGCTTGTTTCTTTTCGATTAGGGTGTTGCCTGTTTGGAATGAGCTGCCTGAACATGTTGTCACTGCAGTTTCCGTCGTTGCATTCAAACGCCAACTCGATTTATCTTTGGGAAATGTTCTATATGAGTTTGTGTGAACTGTTTCTTGGAGTCTGGATGAAACCACACTAGCCAACCGTTACACCATCCAACTAGATGTCTTCAAATGTAGTCCTGGTTGGAGGTTTCATCTGCTTCTAGATGGGGCTCTGGCCTCATCTAGGTAAGAAGTGTGCATGAATGATAGTAATGGGTGGTCCCTGTTGTGCGTAAATCCCTTCCTAGGAAAGTATAGCTCTTGTCATGAAGAAAGAAGGGATAAAAGATGTAGATATGGAATCTATAAATGAATAAGCCTGGGGGTTAAAGAGGTCGAGAAGAGAGTTTTTTGAGAACTATTGAGTATTAACGGATAGGATGATGCCATAGGCGTGTTCTCACGAGCAAACTGATATCAAGATAACATATTCCACCTTGATTCATATGTTGGCCATGAAGCATATTTTGCAAGAACTAGCTGTCTTGATTTTGCTCTCAGCATCTCACAGTCGTTTGTAAACAAACACTTCTACCCCATCAGCTGATCAGATTCTACCATGTTTATCCTCGGTCTTGCACGAGAAGCATGGTAAAATGAGGACATACTATTTTTGACCAATAGCCTTACAGGCTTACCCCACCCTGTTTATGGTTCATTGGATGCTCTGCCAGTGTCTCTGAGTACAAGTATTTTGTAGAAGGATTCGACGTTGCCCCAAAACCTCCTCTCATCCTACCTCCCAACCCATCTCCCAGCTGATGGAATCCCTCGTGAGACAACCCCGTGCTGGAGGTGTTTCACCTTCCCACACCCTTACCACCTCGTCTTAAACCCCAACCCGATCCTCCCCCTCCTCTCCAGCCTCAGCCTTATGCTACACAGCCAGCAGTCCCAGCCCTCAATAGACAGTGCATGCCTTGAGCCTCCTCTGACCCCTTCACAGTCTCAGCATGCATTGGGTCTTTCCTGGTCAAAATACATAATGGGATTAGCACTTTTTGCACTTAAATTTCTTAACCCTCTTAATACAGGTTCTAGCCTTTGAGAAAGCCTCCTCCAGTTCTTGCTTCTCTCATTAATCACAAAGTAACTTCTTTGCTCCCCTTCCACTTCATACTCTGGAGCGCCTGGTCCTTGTACTGGACCCCTATGTTTCCAAACCAATTGTCGTTATGGAGGGGCTTTGGGACCAGAGATTTTGGCGCGATGCAGTGATGCCTTAGACTTCAGTCTCTGGTCTAATCAACTTTTGTTTAGCCTTTTTTTATATAGCTCTATTTTCCCTTGTTTCATTTTTTTTTTTACCTAACCTCCTACTATCCCCTTCTTTTCCTAAAGTGTGAAAGCCATGCTGAGAGGATGAAAGGCTAAGTACGAGTTCAGTCATGAGCGGCCTGAGGGTGCCATGGGCATGGTATACCCTCCCTTTTTCATTTGCTCTTATTTTCCATGGGGTTATGGGGAGCAGACCAATTACATCCCCCACATACATTCGGCTCACCATGGCCAATAATGAAAATTCAAAATTAACAGGTGCATTGGGGAATGCACCTCAAAAAATTAATTCCCCAGACTTCCCTGGCTTTGACAAGGAAACACCTCTGACCTTGGCTCTGAAAAACCCCAACCGCCCATCTGTCAACCCTCTCGCCTCTTCCATCTCCTCTTGTACCTGTTTCCCTAACACCAAAACTAATCCATCGTTTTACATTTGTATCTTACAATATTTTAACCACTTTAGAACCATATAGGAACCATTTAGGGGAGGCGGTGGCCAAGTGGCTAGTGTGGGGGGCATACCAGCTCAGAGTCCAGAGTTTGAGTCCCCTGACAGGCTGGCCACTTTTCTGTGGAATAACCGCCGAGTGGCCAAAGATCACCCACATGCTGCCATAACAATAGCCTCGATGAGACTACAAAGTTACATGCATCAAGGAGCTTCCAAGGGCAGCATCAGCATCTCGACAAAGAAATGAGGCATCACTATAATAAACATAAACCTGTGCTACTAACGGGTGGAGGCCGCCCATCTAACGCCTCCATCAAGCCTACTGGCGCCACAGGTGCAATACATAAAAAACATACATATATATATATATATATATATATATATATATATATATATATATATATATATATATACAGGAAGTACTCATTTTACGATAGCAATGCGTTCCTTGAAACCCTATCGTAAACCGAAATAGTGTATACCAAACCCATTTTTACATGTATTAGATAGGGATGCGTTCCAGCACATTGCCAAAGTCACTCCTTCAGGTTCAGATACATACATAAAGACATACCTTAGTGTAAAAATAAACAAATTGAATGTAAATAATAAAGAAAAGAATATAATTATGCAATCATCTGATCAGCTGATGCGGGCGACGTAGGCGGTGAGGCGGAGGTCGAGGGTGAGGCGGACGATTCAAAACCTGAAGTTGATTGCTCTGTTGAAATGGATGGTCCAGCTGATGTTGATGGGCTGGCATGTTTGAAGAACGTCGACATCGTGGACTGTTTGGCACAAGGTTTCACTGTGTTTGTAATGGTGGCGTGGGAATGACTAGTTGTCGGAGTTGGCCGCATGTAGCTTAGCGGCGTGGTGGCGTTGCATGTTTCACCACGCCGATTTGGCCACGCCCAACTCGCCACGCCGATTTTGGCGCCTTTTTTTAATATCGTAACTGCGAATCAAGTATCGTAAATCGAAAAAAGGGCACTAATTGGCTAGTATCGTATCTGCGAATTTAACGTAAACCGAACTATCGTATAGCAAAGACTTCCTGTATATATATATTATACCTCCAAAAAGTAAAACCACACATTAATCCTCTACTCTGGCCTCTCCCTCTTATATAACCCAGATTGTCCCCTTCTTCTCTCACCTTTGCCAACGCCCATCCATTACCACTAATTACCTACCTTTATCCAGCCTCTTTGGTCCTCGATGATAGAACAAATAATTTCACTTTCAAATGCATCGAAAGACTGGTGGGAAGGGTAATCTATCCTACCTTTACATCCTTTACCTTTACATCCTACCTCTAATACATCCTATCCTCCTTACTCCACTCATACCTTTTCCTCTCTCACTCCTCTTTTTCCTTCATCTAGCTGCTAGATGAAGGGGAGTAGGGATTGAAGTTGGAGTAGAGGTTGGGGTGTCATGGTCTAGTAAAGAAAAATTATTAATCACTGTTACTGAAGGAATTACAGAAATGGTGATAAAAGTAGGTGAAGAAGCAAGAGATGGGGATGAACAGAGGGTAATTGCAGTGAAAGAGGTAATTGTGCTAGATTCTAGCACAATTACCTCTTTCACTGCAATTACCCTCTGTTCATCCCCATCTCTTGCTTCTTCACCTACTTTTATCACCATTTCTGTAATTCCTTCAGTAACAGTGATTAATAATTTTTCTTTACTAGACCATGACACCCCAACCTCTACTCCAACTTCAATCCTTACTCCCCTCCCATGCCGTATTCTCACACCTATTAAGTGGTGCACCTGTGCTTTCCCTCCAAAACCATCTTCTGATCCTACTTTATCCTTAATCACTAAAATTTTTTTCCATAGTCTTCTATCAAGAAAACTTTTATTTCCACTGTCTTCTTTCCTCCTTTCCCTAGTGAAACCATCTCTGATATTGAAGCCTTTATAGCAAACCTTTCATTGGTGCCTCACCTCCTTCCCCATCCTCTATCTTATCACATTCAAATCCCAATAAGACTTGCTGTTCCAGCAGAAGTTTCTTCCCCGTCCCTTGACCTTCCCCCCCCCTCTACACCCACCCCTAATACTATATATCCCCCATCTTTCCCTCTTCCTTCCTCTTCACTCTTTTTCCCTTCTTTCCCTCCCACCCCTTCACCTACATCTACCAGAAAATCTCTTATAACCTTCTTTCCCATACCTTCTGGATACTGCCCTTACTTCTATACCTCCTACTTTTGATGCCCCCACATTTCGTAATCCCAGTACTCATATCCCTACCATTATCACAACTCGTTCATTTTCTTTTAAAATATTCTGCTCCCATAGAAATTACCTCTGCTGCATATTCTTTATCTATGTTGTTTCAAGTCTGATACACTAACTTGCATCTTACGATCCCTTTTTCTTGAACACTTTTCTACTCATTCCAACTGCACTCCTGTTTTCACTGATATCTCTAAATCTCACTATGGCTCTGATTTTGCAATTTTTTGACAACCCATCCTCTAATTGATCTAAACATTTCACTATAACTAGGCATTTTTTCCGTCCCATATTTTGCCTTGTCGTTAACGTTATCTCTTTGCTCTACTGTCTGCCATAGAACTTAACATTGCTTAATTTGACCTTTAATTTTGGTGTCTGGCACTTACTCTATTCCCATTAACTTACTCACTTTACTCGGGATTTTATATTGATATACACTCGCAAGAAAACAGCTTACATGTACAAGGGGGAGATAAAAATATATATAACAGTGGTAATGGATACCAGAAACAAAGAAGATATAACTAGCTACATTAAGCCTTGTTCTTATGGCTTTTAATTTATAACTACGTGGCAAATACCACCTCTACCATTGACTAGATGGTGAGGCAAAGGAAGGTAACACTTTTCCAGACGTAAATAATGTATATGTACTTAAAAAGTGCCACAGCAATAGTGTTAGCACACGACATGGCTAACCTCTCCTTATGTCCCAATATTTCATAATTTTGCCATTTTGTACTTTACGAAAGCGAGTATTTTCTACATGTTATGTGTGAAGAGAGCCTTGAATGAAACTCATACAATGTTCATAAATAGTATATTCGGTAAATTTTCACAATAATGCACCTGGATCTAATGACACTTTTCCTATAGATTTTGTGGCATTTTGAATGATTTTGACATTGATTATTGTCACAAATTCATATATTCAAAAATATCCTCATCACCCCCAACATGCCTGGGAACTTGTGGGAATGCGGGATTCTTGGTTGGAGGAGACAAAATAGTGATTTATGCTATAAACAAGGTGCCAGAATCACTAATCTAATATAACCTAACAATTCCCTATTCACAAACACGCAATGCATTGATGGTTATGGGGTAGAAGCTAGGGAAGAAAGTTGCATGTGACTAGGGAAGAAAATTTCATGTGGCTATGGAAGAAAATTCCGTATGGCTAAGGAAGAAAATGATGTTTACACCTGGTCCAACCTACGATTTGTGCTTAAAACATAAGAATATAAAAACATAAGGAAGCTACAAAAGGCCCGGGGGCCTACACGTGGTAGTTCTTGTTACTCCCTTATTACCTACATCCACCTCTCATCCCCATCCATAAAGCTGTCTAGTCTTGTCTTAAAACTCCCTATCGTCTGTGCACTAACTACCTGCTAACTGAGTCTGTTCCAATTATCCTGTATCGTTTTGGTCATCCTTCTCTGCACTGACTCTAACAATCCTATATCCATTCTATAATTCGGGGACCTAAACTGTACGGCGCATAGTCGAGTTGAGGTCTGACTAATGCCAAATACAACTTCAGAATAACCTCAGCACTTCTACTTTTAACACTCCTAGCAATGAATCCTAACACCTTATTAGCCCGATTTCTAGCCTCAATACATTGTTTTCTGGGATGAAGATCTGAGCTAACCTGTACACCCAAATCTCTTTCACATTCTGATCTATTCAGTGTAACCTAGCTTATGTTGTACCTGTTGTGAGGATTTTCCCTACCAACATTCATTACTCTACACTTGTCAATATTAAATTCCATCCGCCACCTGACCATCCACTCGTTTAACCTATCTAAGTCTCCCTGCAGGTCCTTTACCTCAGATACTGATTTATAATCCTAATCTAATAATCTAAATATCTTAGAATCATCACCGAATTTACTAATATCCCTACTAATCCCACTGTCTAAGTCGTTAATGTATATCAAAAATAGTATATGGTCCCAAAACAGATCCCTGTTGAACCCCACTTGTTACCCCTCCACTTAGACTTAGAACGATTAATTGTAACTCTTTGTTGCCTATCGCTTAGCCAAGACCTAACCCAGCAAAAAATTTTCCCATCAATACCATGTTCTCTAATCTTACTTAGGAGTTTTTCATGTGGAATATTATCAAATGCTTTACTTAAGTCCAGCCTATACATCATAATTCTCATAATTACCTTCTGCCTCATAAACCTTCCAATAGAAACTCAATAAGTTGGTACATGACCTAACCTTGGTGAACCCATGCTGTGAATCATTTATTAAAGTAAACTTTTCCAAATGTTCTCTAATGTTATTTGCAATAACAGACTTTTATAATTTCCCTACATTTGAAGTCAGACTGACGGGTTGGTAATTATACATTTTTGCCCTGTCTCCCTTCTTGAAAATAGGGACTACATTCGCTTGTCTCCACATTGAAGGAACTTCTCCTAAATCCACTGATTTCCTGAATATGTCAACAACAGTTCGCTAATCACCTCTTTGCATTCCTTTATTACCTTGGGATAAACCTCATCTGGACCGGGTGATTAAAACTTCATTTTATCTCTTTCCCTAATTCCCTAGTTATCTCAATATCTTTTAGCTTTTTCATTTTCCATGCCTCTAAATATTTGCTCGCTAACAGGAACTATTTGCCTGTCCTCCTTAAAGAAAGACTTCTTGATGATTGTTTATTTCTCACCAAAAATGAGCATAAACTATCTTCTTTTTGGCAATTTGATGGGGCCGTGCAGGCTGTGGTGCCACAGCCTCTAGTGCCCCAAAAGTGCAGGTTGCAGATGAGTAAGTGGATCAGATCCTGTTGAGTTGACCTGTCCTTTGGAGAAAGGTCCTGGTGTGTTTGAGTACTTTGAAGGCCAGGCCAGGGTCTTGAGAGCCACCTAAGAGGTCAGTTATTGCTGGTCTGCGGAGGTGAAGAGACGACAGTGAGTGGACGAGTGCCATGCGGTGGGAGTGGTGACGAGGACAGTGTATTAGGAGGTGTTGTGTAGGGCACCAAGGGCAGTGGGGGTTCTCTGTCATGCCCAGCTTGGGTAGGTGGGAGT
>JAPQNM010000048.1:19844450-19876912 GCA_029783475.1 Metacarcinus magister
ACTCTACCGTGGTTCTAGCGCGAGTGAGCATAAACTATATCTGAAAGAACAAGAGGAGAAACGGTAGTTTTTATTATAGTAATAATAGCTTGTAAATCAAGATCAAGATCAAGGCTGACAACACTTGGTGGAAAAGCGAGATAGACAAAACAGTGAAAGGTGTGGGACTAAGTAAGTGGAAGACTGAGATGGGACGAAAGAAGACTTTGGAATGGTACAGAGAGAAAGAGGCCCCAATGTATGTAAGGTGGTATGATGGAAGCCTGGGTGGTGATCTTCTCTTCCGAGCTAGGGCACAGTGTATGGATGTGAATGCAAGGAACTACAGATGGTCAGAGTCCCGCAGCAAAGTGTGCCAGATGTGTGATATGGGAGAGGATGAGACGGTAGAGCATGTAGTACTAGAATGCGAGAAGTATGACCGTGACAGAATGGAAATGATGCGTGTGATTCTGGCAGAAATGGGACGTGAAATGAATGAGGTGACTGAAAGAACTGGAAGGGAATGGATGGCGTTGTTGCTAGGACTGTGTGAGGAGACGAGTGAACGGATGATTGATGCGGTGAAAGAGTTCCTGGAGAAAATGTGGTATGCGAGATTGAGAGATTAGGGCATGTAATTAGAGTATGCATCTTTGATTTATTTAATTTCTTTTTTTCTGTGTATTTTCCTCTTTTTTTTCCCCCCCTTATTCCCCTCACAGGAGCTGCCGATATAAAGGCCCGACTTGGAGGAAATTTCAAGTCACCTGTGACATCAAGATCAAGATCAAGATCAAGTTTCAACTGCACAAGGAGACTAATAGCTTGTAAATCAAGATCAAGATCAAGGCTGACAACACTTGGTTTGAGCTGCACAAGGAGACTGTCCACGTATAACCCAGTACGTTCCACTGCCACTGCCTGGAGGCTGCCGGCCTCTGCCTCCATTCTGACGGCAGAACTCTTTGCCATCAGAGAGGGCCTCAGGTTTGCCACCACACTCACCTCCCCTTGCTCAGTCACTCTCTTCTCAGACTCCCTCTCAGCCCTCCAACTCATCCGGCGTCACCGCCCTAAAACACACCACTCCCTCTGCTTCACCATTCACAACTTTCTTTTCTAACTATCCTCTTCTGGCTTCTCCATCCACCTTCAGTGGGTCCCCTCACACGTTGACGTCATGGGCAACACAGTGGCCGACAGAGCGGCAGCGGAGGCACACTCCCACCCCTTCCTCATACACCTCCCCACTGACCAGACTGACTCTCTGACTAACCTCCACACAACCTGTAAACTACACTGGGACACAGACCTGACTAACGCCTTACAGTACACCTCACTTGGACGCATTAGACAAGACACACGACACCACTGGTGGACCTACTCCCCCAGCCGTGCCCTTGACACTGCCGTCACCAGACTCCGAATTGGACATAGCCGCCTAAACTCCCACCTACACAAGCTGGGCATGACAGAGAACCCCCACTGCCCTTGGTGCCCTACACAACCTGACACCCCAGAACACCTCCTACTACACTGTCCTCGTCACCACTTCCACCACATGGCACTCGTCCACTCCTGTCGTCTTTTCACCTCCGCAGACCAGCAATAACTGACCTCTTAGGTGGCTCTCAAGACCCTGGCCTGGCCTTCAAAGTACTCAAACACACCAGGACCTTCCTCCAAAGGACAGGTCAACTCAACAGGATCTGATCCACTTACTCATCTGCAACCTACACTTTTGGGGCACTAGAGGCTGTGGCACCACAGCCTGCACGGCCCCATCAAATTCCCAAGAAGAAGAAGAAGAGACTGTCCACAATGAGGCATAGCTAAAGGCAAGGAGTGATAACAAAAATATGCGGTTGGCCTTTCTAAATACCAGAAGATGGAATGAAGAAAAGTGGAGAACTCTAGTGGAAGAAGGAAGAAAAGATTGTGACGTGATAGCAGTGGGAGAAACAGGATGGCATGACCGCATTGAATGGCAAGAAGGCGAGTGGACAGGGATTGGAAGAGGAAGAAAAATTGGAGAAAAGAAGGGAGGGAGAGTAGGTGTAATAATGAAGAGGAAAGAAGGAAGAGATATATCTGAAGTGTGCATGGAGGAGGAGTTGGAGAAGTTAAGGTACAACAAAAGTGATATATTAACAGTGAAAGTAACAGAGTATAATGAAGTGTGGTGGATTACAGTAGTTTATATGGGAGTGGAAAAGGTAGAAAATTACCCAGAAAATAAAAGGCTAAATGAAGTGATGGTTAAAATAAGTGAAAAAGTTCGGAAAGATGATTATTGGGTGGTAGTGGGAGATATGAATGGTCACATTGGACTGAACAGTGAAAAAGTTAACAGAAATGGCCAAATGCTGTTAGATTTTGTGGACTGCACCAAGTTGAAAATAAAGAACTGGGAGCTTGAAAACCTGACAAACTGGCATGACAACAATGCTGAATCAGCTATTGACTATATCCTAGTGAACAAGAAAGTAGAAGAAAAAGGCTGTATAATTTGGAAAAATGAAGACATTACTATTTCAGACCACTTTTTGATTGGCATAACTTGTGGGAAAGCAAAAATGAAAAAAAGATGAAAAAGGAAAAATGGATAGAAAAATGGAGAATAGAGAAAGCAAATTGGGAAAAATATGCAACAAAGGTCAATGAAAGAATACAAGACCAAATTAGTGAAAGACTAGCGAGTGTAGACACATGGGAAAGTGAGATCAAAGAAGTTTTGAAGCAAGAAGCAGTCAATGAAATTGGAACCAAGAAAATAAAAGTGGGCCCACTCAGACTTAAAAGATGGTGGGACAAAGAGGTGGAGGAAGCGATAGCTAGCAGAAAGAAGGAAAACAGGATACAGAGAAGGTTGAATAAGAAAGTAAAGAAACAAAGAAACGAATACCAGCAAGAATGGCAAAATGCCTGGGAGAAATATAATAAGGCGAAGAAGGAGGCTCAAATTTTGGTAAGGAAGAAAATTACAAAATGGGAAGAAGACCAAGCCAAGAAACTTAACGACATGCCACATAGGGAACGAGAAAAGGAAGGATGGAGGAGACTGAAAAGGAACCTCGGGAAAGGAGTATCAAGTGATGAGGTGAAACTACAAGTTGACGGAAGAGAACCAAGGAATAGTGAAGAGATAAAGACTGAAATAAAACGTTTTTGGAAAAAGGTGATAGTGAAGAACACAGAAGAGGAGACACAAGAAGACATAATGATCTACAGCAACACAAAGGACATGGAGGCCGTACACATAAAAGAGAGAGACGTGGAAGAGGCCTTAAGGAAAATTAAATTGGGAAAAGCCGGAGGAACTGATGGTATCCTCGGGGAATTTATAAAGTGTGGAGGAAATTAACTGAAAAAGGAATTGTGGAAGTTATTTGGAAAAAATTTATAGGAAGGAGTGGTACCCGGAGACTGGAAAAAAAAGTAGAGTGACTTTAATTTACAAAGAAGGAGGGAAACCGAAGAATAACATTGAAAACTATAGGCCCATAGCAGTAATGAATGTGATGGTGAAAGCGTTTGGTGTAGTGATGAATGAAAAGCTAAAACAGTGGGCAGAGGAAAATAAGATATGGGGTGAAGAACAAGCAGGTTTCAGAAAAGGAAGAGGAGGACTGGAGAACTTATTTGTTAGAGACGTGATTGAAAAGAGTAAAGTAACTGGAAAAGAGCTGTATTTGGTATTTTTGAACATAGAAAAAGCGTACGACACTGTTGACAGAAAAAGATTACGCAGCCTGCTAAGACATCGGAATGGACAGGAAAGTCGTGAAAGTGATAGAAAACTTATATGAAAATAATGAAGTGAAATTTAGTCTTGGATCGGTGAGCACGGGATGGCTGGAGAACAATGTGGGAGTAAGACAAGGTTATGTGATGTCCCCAACGTTATTTAACATATATCTGGAGGAACTGATAACAAGAATTAGAGTGAGCGGCAGAGGTGTAGAAATTGGAGGCAGCAGACTAGGGTGCTTAGCTTATGCTGATGACGTGGTACTCATGACGGACAACAAGGAACATATGGAGGAACTATTGCAAATAACAAACCACTATGGAAAAGAATGGAAGCTAAGGTTCAGTTCGCGAAAGTGCAAAGTGTTTCAGATTAACGATGAGCGGAACAATCAGTGGGTGCTGGGAGACAGTGTATTAGAGGTGGTGGAAAGGTACACTTACTTAGGAATGGAAGTCAGCAGTGAAGGCATCGGCGGGGAAAGATAAAGGAAAATTAGTGAAGGCAAGGCAAGGAGAGCAGCATGAATGATACTGAATGGAGTAAGTAGGGTGATTAACAAATATGAAGTTGGCAGGAGTCTGTGGAAGGGTATGGCAGTCCCACATTGTTTATATGGAGCCGAGGTGACAAAATTCTCAGAGAAGGACATCCAAGAATTAGATAAAGTGCAGGACATGACAGGTCGGTGGGCTCTGGGAGCCAATAGATGTACAGGTTTGGAGGCAGTAAGAGGTGATATGGGGTGGAGTACCTTCAGGGAAAGAATTGCTAAGGGAAAACTGTCATTTATCAAGAAAATTGAAGGACTCCAAGAAGATAGATGGGCCAAGAAAATCATGAAGGAGAACAGGCCAGGATCCACTTGGAGGAGAGAGGTTAATAGATGGAAGAGAAAGGAAAATCTAGAAGAAGATTGAAAGTCAGGGATATAAGCAGAAGGATAGAGGACAATGGATGGAGAAAGTGGAGATCAGGAATAGAGAAGAAGTCTACACTAAAGTGGTATAGTAGGAAACAGAAACCTGGGAGGATAGAGTGGCACGTAGGGGATTGGGGAAGTAAATTACTGTTTAAGGCAAGGACAGGCACCTTAGAACTGAATGGTAGAAATAGGGATGAACAGGAGCAGAGCTGTGGATTATGTGAGGGAGTGAAGGAAACGGGAAACGGTAGAACATATGGTAGTGGTTTGTGATAGATACGAAGAAGAGAGAAGACAGCTGGTAGAAGGAATTACAGAGATTATTGGTGGGGGGGGAAGAAGGAAGCAAGAGACTAGATGAAGTGGATGGAGGAATCACCACTATACTATCCTATAGTCTTCCAAATCTTAACATAGATTCCTGGTGGGGCAGAACCCAGTATTCCCATGGGTCTAACGCTGCCTGTCTACGTGAACTAGCCAGTTAGAGCTTGATGTACATAAGTAAAAGGCATATAAAATGCTTTAACGAAATTTGGCACCGTTGGGCCCATGGGAATACTGGATTCTGCCCCACCAGGAATCTATGTTAAGATTTGGAAGACTATAGGATTGTATGGAGACAAGGAAACTGAAAGAGTGGTGAAGTGTACTAAAAAGTTTTTGCTGCAGAGTTGGGAAAGGAGAAAGAGACTGACTGAGCAAAATTGAGCAGCAAAATCTATAGAAAGAGATAGAAAAAAGAGACGACCTACAAAGCGATATCAAGCGGAATAGGTCAAAAGAAGAAGAAGAAGAAGACCAAGGACTCTACATCAAGAGGACGGTCCACTCCTATAGGCGAGCCAAGGATCTTGTACAAGATCCTTGGGGCGAGCTGGTCGCCGCGCGAAGGTAGCGCCGCCAAGCGGCCAGAAGGATAAAGCACTCAGCTGTCGTACTGAAACGCGTGGAGAGAGGTGGAAATTATTCATGCACGCAGCTTATTAAACGTGTATGCTTTGCCAATATGGAAATTCGGGCGTGCTCAGCAATGTACTGCTCAAGCAGTTCAAAGTGGAATAAGGATTTGTCCTTTTTTCGCTTTCCCAAGGATCCTAAGAGGTGAGACAACTTTATTTTGTAAGCTCAGAAGTTCCTGAACTATAATCTGAGGCCTGTGTCATTTACTGAGATTTTTAGATTGCAGGTCATGTACCAGCCTAATGGTTACATGGCATTATGACCGAGCTACTCGTGGTCATTCCTTGAAAGTAGGTAAAGTTTTCATGTAGTACATACTGAGGTGTGTTGTGAGTGGTTGCAGTGTGCACTTATCTTCCACAATCTGGTTACTCCATCTACCTTGCCAACATTCAAGTCCACTCTGCACTAATATCTTTGCATTAATATGTTTCAGCATTATGATAAACGTCTTATAGTAAATGCAGGTTAAAGTACAATTTCCAGACCATATACATATTCACATGTTTGGTGTGCCTGTGAATGCTGACTCCCTTATGTTTCATTTCTCTAAAGCCTGATGCCATTCGTTATGATGTATAAATGTGTGTGTGTGTGTGTGTGTGTGTGTGTGTGTTCTCTCATCTAGTGGGCTTCAGTACCTAGGACAAACCCGAGGGCCCAGCGGAAGCTGCACTCTGCTGATGCGCCAGCCCATCCAAAATTGTACAACTAATTGACACACTTAGCAAGAAACAGCTGGATAGTGCATCAAGATTCTCAGTGCTACCATTAATTCAGGGATGACATGTCAGGGTACTGTTCATTATGAAAGATTGTCAACAAAGAGCTGATGAGTACTGTAGATTCATTTGTAAAAATATATGATATCTTAGTGTAGTTATTGTGTTAACCATTACATTAAGGTGTATTTGGGTTTATTACTTACAAAAAGTTACGTATGAATGAATGACTTCACATAATGTAGGCTATGGTGTTTAATGGTGATGATGATGAAGGAACACTGATGGTGGTGATGATATTGTGGCAGGCTGGTTATATCAATGCTTTTTATTAGAGACTTATTGATGGTGAAAACATTGATGGTAACAAGGGCCAGTTGACAATAAAATGTGGTGAGTTTTCTGAGGTATAATCATCAATTTATGAACTGAATTGTATATGAAAATTTTGTTATGCAGGCATATTTTTTTTACATAATTTGATATTAGAATCAGTGATGTAGAAGAAATATTTAAATGCCCCAAGATGGGGAAATAGATCACCTTTGGGTGAGGGGGGATATCCCTTTAGCCAAGTGGGTAAGCAAAGGGAGTAATTAATGTGTTCAACGAGGAATAAAGAATTGTACTGGTTTACTAAAATTAGCACCAGCGCCTGTTATAGCAAGGAGCACACCAGTCAAGAGTGGGTGCTGTGGAACTGATTCATTTGAGAAGTATGTGGAAAGGCTATATGAGATGGTGGTACAGCTATAGTTATATTATAGGAATACCGGCAGGTATCGCACTCAATTGGATTAAACTTTAACATAATGCATAAATATATAGTTTTTTGCGGGCAAATTGTGTACAGTGAAGCTTGTGGGCATGATAAATCATTAAAAATGAGCTTTCAAAAGGTGTGGGTAATGCTAGACGTATGGGAGCGAGCGTAGTGTTACCTGCTGGCCGCCAGAACAAAAAGTTAACATTGAGTGGACCGTCCTGGTAAATGTAGAGTCCTTGGCTGCACCAAGATATAAAATTTAGGAGTCCCTATATTCTCGGGAAGGTAGCCGGGCATAGGGAAAGTGGAAATAAAGAGCAGGTAAGCTCTTAAAGACATGGCGATCATCCCCGGTTACAAGGGCGAGGGCATGGAGTATGAAGACTTCCCACAACTCACATGTGGCAAGCGAGCGAGGACACCTTCTCCATGCAGAGAGACGCCTGGGAAAACACCACAGACAACCCACGACCAACATCCACCCACAGACCACCTGGTAAAGGCGTCTTTCATGCTTAGAGCCACCAGAGGTGCTAAAGTCTTTGCCAACCCCAGCAGGGTATCCCATGCTCTCCACCAGTCACCCCTCGGTAAGTACATCATCGAGGGAAAAACACGGTCACTGGGCAATGGATAAGCCCTAATAATTGCAGTGTGGGAGCACAACATCTCCAAAATCCCATACCTAGAGAAACCTACTTTCTCACTAGGGAAATGGGAGATAATTTGCAGGAGGGCAAACCGTGACGGTGAAAACTACAAGTACGCCAGGGTGGGGCCTCTAGCAGAGGACGCCGACATAGAGGAGATCCGGGATGGCTTCAAGTCCTTCGGGACGGAAGAGGTAGTGGAAATCACCTGGATTCCACCACGCTGCCTTCCAAGAAGCACCATAGGGAAGTGGATACGCCTCAAGGTTAGGGGACCCATATCAGATTGTATATTGGGCACAGCCCTTCCTCCTCCCTATGCTACGCTGTCCTGGGTGCCTAAAGATAGGACACTCCATTAACACCTGCAGGTCACCAGGGCGTTGTTCACGGTGCAGCGGCCCACATTCATTCCACCTCGATGAAAACACCTGCACCAGGCCGTATCACTGCTTCCAGTGTGGGGAGTCACACGGTCCCAGATCAGTCCACTGCCCTTACAACCAGGACGCTCAGCAGCTGTACAACACCCAAGCACGTGATGGGGTTACCCTTCACGAAATTAACAAGCAACTTAGGGAAATACAGCTGCCCAAAATTCAGGCTCATCGCAGGCCACTACCACCACCATCCAAGCCAGCAACATCCACACCTTCACCTGCTAGAACAGTCCAGGCAGGGGTATCGTTCGCCTCAATTACCATAGAAAACAGGTATAACACCTTAATGACTCTCCAGGAAGAGGAAGACTCCATACAAGACGCACCCATTGCCCCAACCTCTCCACCAGCACGCAAAGTTAACCACCCACGAAAGCCTCCTCGTAGGCAGTCGGGTTACCTGCCACCACCGACAACCCCAACCCCTCCTGATCTAGACAACGAGATACACCACTCAGTCACCACAGCAGAAATACACCAGCAGCAGGACAACACAGCAAGATAAGGACGGGACACACACCGCACCTCACGCCATACCACCTTCTTACCACCACAACATATTCAGGACTCACCCTACCTACCAGAAAACACCCCCTCCTCACCCCCCGTAGAAAACTTTCTCTCCAGCCTTCTCAGCCTTCTATGGAAAGGCTATCACTTTTACCAGAAGGGTACTTCAGTATCTAAGATTTTAACAGCATTGTGGCCCACTCTCTCCGTTCTCCTGTCAACCCTCTTTTCATAAAAAAGCACTCACCTTTCTACTCTGGAATGCCAGGTCTCTCCTCAGGAAATCCCAAGAACTCCAGTCTTACCTGCGAGACACAACTCCCTCATTGGTCGGGCTGTGTGAGACTTGGCTCACCCCCACCCTCACACTCAACCTACCTGGATACTCCATCTACAGGCAGGACCGCCCCCAGGGACGCGGTGGGGGAGTTCTTCTCGTCCTTCGTGACGAGACAGTCCACTCATACCTCACACTTCCACCGTGGCAGGGTGGATACTTGGAAATAGTCGCTGCCCGGGTAGGCTTACAAAGCTATAACCCACGGGTGATAGCAAACTACCAGGAACTTGAGCACTATTTTTCCTCCCTTCCACCTCCAGTGCTCACCACCAAAGCTGGGAACCTAACCTACCCCCTCACCACAGAAACTCTCTTGGTAACAGCTTATTTCAAATCCTGCTGGATTCTCCCCATCTGTCCCTACTTAGCCCACCAGGACTACCCACCAGACTCCACCCTTACACTGGTACACTGGTGCATCCTCAGTCTTGGACTTGTTCCTTGGTGATCCAAGATTCCACAACTCCACCTTCTCCACATGGGGAGTGACCACCTTCCTATTTTGGCCTCTCTCCCACAAGCTGCTCCCAGACCTCATCCTGGATGCCTGCCACGATGGAAAATAAGATCCTCTGAATGGTTAAGATACAACGCAGCCCTCACAACTCCTCCTGACTACTCCACTCTTTCCCTGGAGGAGGCAGCCGAGTCATTCAGCAAGACTCTGGAGGAAGCGGGTAAAACTGCCTTCCGCCTCATCACCCGTCACACTCCCCACCGCCCAGGGAAGCCATGGTGGAATGAGGACTGTGCTCAGGCAGTACAGGCCCACTGTAGGGCCTGGAACAGGTGGCGCAGGACTCCAACGACACAGGCAGGCAAAGAATACCGTCGATTGGATGCTATTTGTGCCAAGACCATCTTGCAAGCTAAGAGGAAAGCATGGGGTTCCCACTGCTCATCTCTTTCCTTTTCCTTCTGCACAAAAAGAACATGGGACTTTCTGCACTCCATGGAGGGCAAGAAGGCACGTCTCCCCATCCCCCTGCAAAATCCTAACAACACCCAAACAGCCCTAGATGACCCTCAGAAGGCAGAAGTGCTGGCAGACTATTATAAGGCACCCCCTGCTACATCAGCAGCCATCTATGACCCTGGCGCCTCCATCTGCAGGACGTGGAAGCTTCCACCGGAGACAGACGTGGTAACAGCGGAGCTTTACGCCCTCCACCAAGCCCTAACACACCTCTGTACCTCTTACACTAAGGGCAAGGTTGTGGTGTACACAGACTCCCTCTCATCACTCCACCTCCTCCTCTCCCGCCACCCAGCCTCATCCACGACCCTCGTCCACGCAACACAACGGAGTTACGAGTTATTACGAGCACTTTACGTGTACACCTTTTCGCCCTCAAATTTACAAAATGTACATTAAATTTTAAAAACTGAACATCGAATTAAAAAAAATTAACATTAAATTAAAACAAATGAATTTCAAATTAAAAAAGCTGAACATCAAATTAAAATAAATTAATTTTAAATTAAAATAAATAAAATTTATACTAAAATACCTAATGTGATACGGTCTCTTGACAACCACCACCACCACTAGTCAACACCACCAGCAAAAAATAAAACACCAATAGTCACCACCAATACTAACAGTCACCACCACAGCCATCACCACCACCACCACCACCACCACCACCACCACCACCACCACCACCACCACCACCACCACCACCACCACTACCACCACCACCACCACTAATAGTCAACATCACCACAACCATCACCACCACCACCAACACCACCACCACTACCACCACTACCAGTCAACACCATCACCTAAACCAACACCACCACCAATAGCCAAATAGCCAACAACACCACCACCACCCCAACCAGTCAACATCAACATCACTACCACCACCACCAGTAGTCAACACCACCATCAACTCCACTACCAGTAGTCAACACCAATTAACACCACCATCAATCAACACCAGTCAACACCACTACCGGTATTGGTGGTGGTGATGGTGGTCAAGAGTACCTTATCACATTAGGTATTTTAGTATAAATTTAATTTATTTTAATCTGAAATTCATTTATTTTAATTTGAAATTCATTCATTTTAATTTGGTATTCAGTTTTTTTTATTTGAAATTCATTTATTTTTATTTGATCATTTTTTAATTTGATGTTCATTTTTTTTTAATTTGAGGGTGAAAAGGTGTAGTTACGAGTGGTTGTGTGGAGACAGTATCTACAAGCATGGCTCCAAAGAAGAAGGCAGTCAACAAGAAGTCTCCTGCTTTTCGAAAATCTCCTCGATCTCCAGAAGTGATGCTTCGGACGATGGTGCAGTTACAGCTACTGCCACGATTTATATAGTTTTTGGCAAAAAATCGTAAATACTCGTAACTAACCCGTAACTATTCGTAGCACCACGTAAACAAGTCGTAACTAACACGTAAAAGCTTTGATGAATAGTAACATTCCGTAATATACTCGTAACAATCCGTAAAAAAACTCGTAAAATGCCCGTGACAACTCGTAACAAATCGTGGAATTTTTCCGTAAATACATCGTAATAATCCGTAGTAAACCGTTAATAGCTCGTAATAACTCGTAACAACTCTTAAATCGGTCGTAAAAGTAGCCAGATCGTAAGGATCCATGAATTTGTGCGATCCGTAAGGACTCGTAAGAAAAATCCGTGTATGTGAAGGGGGTATGATGCCGCCGCCAAGATAGCCTTGTCGGAGGTAAACATAACACCTCTCCCCCTTCCTCTCTCTACGGCAAAGCGTCTCATCTCACGGGCTTGCCGCTCTGCCTGGGACAACACACTCCATGATGCCCTCCACATCACATCCATGGGCCAATACCGCAAGGACTCCTCTCCACAACCGTGGATACGGAACAGGTCACGTATCTAGCGGTATAAACAAACGGTCTGGGTCATAAAGCCATTATTATTATTATTATCAAATAGATGGCAGGAGTTGAAACTAGGGGTATAAGAGACAGAGGAGCAAAGAAGAAAACTTGCATAAGATGTGATTACAGTGGAAGAGTTAATGAAGACACAATGTGCAAGAGATGTAAAGAAGAGGTAACAAGCAAAAAGGAAGTCTGCAATAAGTGTGAACGCTGGGTAGGGGAAGGGGAGGATGGCATATCATGTGACGGATGTGGTAACTGACGGCACAGGGTAGGTGAACAAATAAGTCAAGAAGCCTAAACAATCATTAAAGGTATGAATGTATGGTTCTGTAAGCCTTGCAGTGATGATTTTAAGACAGACGAGATGGAACAACAACAACTCAAAAAGGAGAATACTAGAATGAAAGAAGAGCTGAAAGAAGTAAAAGAGGAAAATACCACTATTTGTGATAAAATTAATGAATTTGAAAAGAAACTGGATAGGCAAAACCCAGAACAGTCATCAAGGCCAAGAAGATGGGAGGAGAATGGAAGAGGTAACATAAGTGATGATATATCTGTTATGAAAGAAGACTTGAGAAAACTAAAGAGGGCAAATGATGACCTTCGAGATATGATTATGTGTACTGACTAGCTTGTTGTTGTTAAGACAGTTTACCCCCCAGATTGCTTTTTAACCTTGTTGGTGGTTTGAGGGGGGAGAGAAGGTGACGAGTCCGAGGCCGACGAACGCGGCGGCAGTCCACCACCGACCTCCGCACACCACACCAGCCTTCTCCTGCCCAGAGAGCCCACTAGCGAGTTCGTGCCACCGGGACAGCACGATTGAAGGAAGAGCGAGCAACGGAGCCAAGTTGGTGGCCCGTGAGAGTGCGTGGGACGCACTTGTCGAGTGTCGCTGCCGTGCGGAGGTGGAGGTGAAGGGGCGAGCGTGAGCGGAGGGAGGCAGGCAAGACACTCGTTGTAACAGCCGGAGCTGTGACTGCCTTGTTTACCTGACGGTTTCTCTGCACTGTAAATAAACTGCACCTTGGGAAAAGTGTTTACAGTTAAGCCTTGACACAAGCTATCTAGGCATTATGGTTCCCGATCCGTCCCCCCTCGATCTGAAACTAATATCGGAGTATGACGGCATGGAAACGCAGTCAGTGGTCGAGTGGATAGAAAAGCTCGAGCTCATCTGGAAGCTACGCAACGTCAGTGATGTGGCCAGTGTTATTCCTCTGCGTCTTTCTGGAGGTGCGTTCGCCGTATACCTACAGCTGGACGAGGCGGACCGGAAGAAAACGGAGAAGATCAAGGAGGCACTTTTGGCTGCCTTTCCTGTGGACCCATACGTTGCGTATGAGCAGTTCATCGGCAGAAAGCTACAAGCTGGTGAGAGTCCAGATGTCTTTCTAGCAGAGTTACGACGCCTAGCGTCACTGTTTGGAGGGATGCCAGAGAAGGGCCTCGCCTGTGCTTTCGTTGCTGATCTCCCAGAAAGCGTCCGGCAACTTCTGAGGGCGGGCTCATGAATGGAGATACTAGACCTGCCTCAAATTCTGGCGCGGGCGAGAGCAGTTGTTCGCGACGACGGCGCATATGATGTTGTTCAAGAAGTGTGTCTCGGCACTAGGACTGGGATTCCAGAGACTACCCCGGGTCAACGGTGTTTTGTCTGCAATGGTGTGAACCACTTTGCCAGGGACAGCTTGGCTCGTCGAGACACCTATAGTGGTAGCAGTCAGAGAAGCGCCGGACGCACTTCAAGACGTGGTGTGAGGTGCTACCGCTGTGGTGTCCTGGGCCACATCGCGTCAGCATGCCCGGAAAACGACCGTGGATGGGAGGCGTCAGCGCCAGCCTTCTTTCTGGACAAACAGAGAACAAGGCGCTACCTGTCGCTGAGGTATGGCTGGACGGGAACCGGCACAGAGTATTGGTGGACACCGGGTGCTCTCGGTGCGTGGCTCACGTCTCGTG
The DNA here is from genome assembly GCA_029783475.1 of Metacarcinus magister. Classification (NCBI taxonomy): domain Eukaryota; kingdom Metazoa; phylum Arthropoda; class Malacostraca; order Decapoda; family Cancridae; genus Metacarcinus; species Metacarcinus magister. Next base: position 19,858,357 of record JAPQNM010000048.1, read on the forward strand.
TTGCAAGAGGTGGAGGAAGGAGGACGTAGCCATTCTGACCATCAGCGGCGAGGAGCAGAGATGCGAAGGCACAGGTATTGTGTGCCTCCAACTTGGCAACGGTGCCTCTGTTGAGGTCAAAGTTTTCGTGGTCAGTGCCAAGCCTCTAGGGTTTCCGTTCGTGTTGGGAATGAACGGGGTCACGGCCTTGGGGGGAGTTTCGGTATCCGCGCATCGTCAAGTACGGTTTGGTGTGGAGGACGCCCCGGTCTGTGCAGCTGCTGGCACTACCACTGACATAAGAGTTGACGAGCAAGACTTCAGTGTTACCTATGATACAGCAAGTAACACCTGGACGGCGGCGTGGAAGTGGTCGGGGGGTGAAGAGACCGGCGTCCTGCAGAATAAAGTGGAGGAGTACACCATGCCTCGTGAAATAAGAGCACAGTATGAAGAAAAGGTGGATAAGTGGGTTGAGGACGGATGGTTGGTGTCGCACGACGAATGCAAGCACGGCCCAGCAAAAGGGCTGATTCCCCTGATGGCAGTTATACAGCATAACAAGGGGAAGGTAAGACCTGTTCTTGACCTCAGGGAGCTGAACATCCACATAGACACCTACACGGCAGACTCCGACATCTGTGCCGACAGAATAAGAGAGTGGCGGAGGCAAGGTACGAATGTGTCTGTCATAGATCTGGAGAAGGCCTACCTACAGATACACATGCATGAGTCTCTCTGGCCGTATCAGACGGTTATATACAAAGGTCGCAGGTACTGTCTTACCCGTCTGGGTTTTGGTCTGAACGTCGCCCCTTTGATAATGAAGACTGTCCTCAACTCGGTGTTATCGTAAGACCCCGATGTGAAATGAGGGACGTCAACTTACATCGATGACGTCTTCGTCAATGAGGATGTCGTCACAGCCAGTCGCGTGGCGGAGCACCTTCAACAATACGGCCTGACCTCCAAGGCTTACGAACGTGTTACAGACGGTGCAAGAGTGCTGGGTCTGAGGGTTTGGGGGGAGCGTGGCATGCTACTCTGGGGACATGATGGGGAGGTGAGTGGCTTACCCAGTCAGCTCACGCGGCGAACAGTATTTTCCTACTGTGGCAAGTTGACTGGTCACTTTCCAGTGTGTGGGTGGTTAAGAGTAGCGGTGGCCTACGTGAAAAGAAGAGCTAACCTTGTCACTCACGGCTGGGATAATGTCATCGTCGATGGTGATCTGAGAGCTATGCTGGAAGAAATTGTGGAAAAAGTAAAGAAGAATGACCCTGTTCGAGGCAGGTGGGATGTGAGAGGAGATGCAGTGAAAGTGTGGGTTGATGCCAGCTCCTTAGCTATGGGTGCTGCAGTCGAGGTGGACGGGAAAATCGTCGAGGAGGCCAGCTGGCTGCGTCCTGACGGCTCCAGCCACATCAACATGGCCGAACTTGATGCGGTCATCAAGGGACTTAATCTTGCTCTAGTGTGGCGAATGAGTCGAGTGGAGTTAATGACCGATTCCTCCATTGTCCACCGATGGATTAATGACGGCCTTACTGGACGAGCGAGGCTGAAAACAAAGGCTGCCAGCGAGATGTTGATTCGCCGACGAATCGGCATTATTGTATCCCTGGTCAAGGACTGCGGACTAACCCTCACCAGGCAGGAGAGGAAGTTTGGGTAAAGCCTCCCGGCGTACGTTGTGACGGGCGATACAAGGAGGGCGTGGTGACTAGAGTGGTGTCTGATCAAGTCGCTGAAGTCGATGGTACACCACGTCACGTTCGTGATCTACGACACCGCATTCCCCCTCAAAGTTCTCAGGACCGAGGAAGCTCCTCTTCGGACGACAGCTACGAGGATCTGATCGTGACTTTTCCTGATGAAGAGCCGCGTGGGGAGTAGGCCCTCGAGAGGAGCGATGAGGATGCTGGAAGCGTAGAGTTGAGGCGCTCCACCAGAATCAGAAGAAACATGCAGTGTTTGTTGTGTGAGTGAGTGAATGTGTGATTTAAATATCAGGGAGGAGTGTGTACTGACTAGCTTGTTGTTGTTAAGACAGTTTACCCCCCAGATTGCTCTTTAATCTTGTTGGTGGTTTGAGGGGGGAGAGAAGGTGACGAGTCCGAGGCCGACGAACGCGGCGGCAGTCCACCACCGACCTCTGCACACCACACCAGCCTTCTCCTGCCCAGGGAGCCCACTGGCGAGTTCGTGCCACCGGGGCAGCACGATTGAAGGAAGAGCGAGTAAGGGAGCCAAGTTGTTGGCTCGTGAGAGTGCGTGGGACGCACTTGTCGAGTGTCGCTGCCGTGCGGAGGTGGAGGTGAAGGGGCGAGCGTGAGCGGAGGGAGGCAGGCAAGACGCTCGTTGTGACAGTCGGAGCTGTGACTGCCTTGTTTACCTGACTGTTTCTCTGCACTGTAAATAAACTGCACCTTGGGAAAACTGTTTACAGTTAAACCTTGACACAGATTATAAATATGGAGAAAAAATGGATGGAAAGAGAGAATGAGATTGTAAGAAAGGTGACGGAGAGAGTGGCTGAAAATCTGGAGGAAATGCATGACAAGGAAAAAAGAAAGAAAAATGTGATTGTATTTAATGTACCTGAGAGTAAAAAGATTGAGGCAATGGAAAGAGAGGAAGAAGATAAAAAGTTCTATGTAAAAGTACTCCAGGATTCTCTGAAAGTAAAGGATACTAGGGTAGAGCAAGTGATTAGACTAGGACGTGGTGTAGAAGGAAAAGATACACCTGTAATTGCCTGCATGAATGAATTAGGAGCAAAGTGGGAAGTGATAAAGAGAAGTAAAGAGCAAAAAGAACTTGACAACCCAAATATCAAAAACATCTTCATTGCTCCTGATCTCACCAAAAAAGAAAGAGAGGAACAATATAAACTCAAAGAAAAGTTAAGGGAAAAGAGGGATGAGGGTGGAAAATGGATCATAAAGAAGGGTAAGATTGTTAAGCTTGATGATACTATCAATAATAGGAATAGGTGGCGCGAGTGACATGTGAAGAGACAAAGTAACAAGAACAGTAGCACCAGTAATATAAATAGAATTATTAATTTTAAGGTGATAAATATTCAAGGTTTGTCAAAGGCTAAGGTCTGTGAAGTAGAGAAATTGGTCTGTGAAAACGGTATAATATGTTTAACTGAAACACAAAAGAAAATTAGAGATGTGAATTTTAGTAACAGAATAAACATTATAGAGGGAATGAAGGAATTAAAAGATAAGAAAGGTGGTGGATTGATGATACTCCACCAGAACAATCAAGACAGTATCCTAGACAAAATAGCCACAAAAAAAAAAGATATTTTATATGTTAAGGGTACAATTAGAGGCTGGGAAATTAAGATAGTACAGGTGTACTTTAGTGTTAATGATAAAGAGAGAAACCATACCATGAAAGCAGAGGTAGAGAAGATACTAGAAGACAACACGGAAGAATCATTATTATTAGTAGAAGACTTTAATGGAGGAGACTTTAATGGTGGAGGGGGCTATACACAAAATAAAAGACAAAGGTGCAAGTGCTTATAAGGAAGGAGATGTATACCCATGAAGAGAAGATAGCAAAGGAAATAAAGGAAAACAAAAGTAACGGGAAAGACATTTGGAAATACATAAAGGTTCTAAAAGGGGAAAAAGAAAGTGAAAAGGAGTGCTTGCTAGATAATATATATGGAGAGGATGGGAGAAAACTAGAAAGAGATGAGGTAACAGAAGAAATCAGGAATTTTTGGATTGGGATGTATGGAAAACATGCAAACAATATAAAAGAAATCTGGAATGGGGAAAGGAAGCAAGAATATGAAAGAGAGAGAAATATAATAGAACTAGAGATAGAAAGAGGGCAGCAGTGTAAAGTGATTAAAACAGGTGGAGAAGAAGGGAAAAACTTTATTGGAGTAGACCTATGTAGTAAAGAAATAAGAGAACATCTAGAGATGGCATTGCAAATAAGTAAAACAACATCCAGCATTGAAGATGAAATAATCAATGAGGTAAGAGTAAAACTGTGTCTGAGGAAGATGAAAATAAAGAAAACTGCCGGGCCAGACAGAATCAAACCAGAATTCTATAAAACCTTCTTAGAAAGTGACACTTTAATTAAAACATTAGTTGAAGCATTGCAAAACATAATACAAACGGGTGTCATACCAGATGGATGGAAGGAGTCCAATACAATACTGATTCCGAAAAACAAAAAGCCTAAAGTAAATGAATTAAGGCCTATAGCCCTTACAAATGTTGGATTTAAGTAATGATGGCAGTCTTAAGGATGAATGTAGAGGAGCAGATAGAGAAAAATGGATGGGGAAAGGAAACACAGGCGAGATTTACGGGGGGAGCAAGAATCGAGAACAATATTGAAATACCGTATTGACAAAACATTTCAGATGAAAAAAACCCTTATAGTAATATCAATAGATTTTTCCAAAGCTTTTGACAGCATAAAGAGAGATGTGATGATAAAATTATTAATGGAATATAAAGTAAATCACAAAGTAATATATATTATAACAAAGCTTTATGAAAGCGATAAGACAAAAGTAAAACTAAATGAGGAAGAAGAACTTGAAATACCAGTGAGTAGTGGTATTGTGATGCCACGAAATGAGCCCCCCCCCTTTAGGTTTCTTTTTTTTTGTTTATACCTTTTTGAATTCTGGCGCGCTAGAAACTTCCCGCCGAGTCGAGTGTAACATTCCTTGGCCGCTATTTATGTGGTCGTAACACTCTTCAAAACCCAAACTGTACTCCTACTAAATGTTTTTACTCACATTACCTATAAATTTTCTTTGCATTGTTTAGTTAAGGGATTAATTTCGTAAGGCGTAGGGGGAAAGCAACGGGGAAATAGGTAAACACTAGTTGACAAACTACCAGGCAGAACGCTCTATCCTGGCTGGGGGGTGAGCCATGTTGCTCCCTCTTCCCCACTAGCCTTCGAGAAAGAAACACGTACTAATATGGTGTATTTCTGCAGGTGAGATATTAACGTTCCCTAATATAGAAATCCCTCTAGAATATCAGTATTGTCATGGGTCTAGAATTTGTGGCCTACGTGACAGAAGGCAGCTACGTCATGGGTCAGGAATTTTTGGTGTCTACGTGACACAGGTGGAGACGCATACCGGTGTGGAATATTCCTTTTGACGTCACAGAAAGTACATGCCGGGTCCAATAAAAATCCTGCATTCAGACAAGGAGCGGGTCAAGAATCCAGCTTACATTATATCCATGGGGGGTATTATCAGGCTGGAAGACATTTTTGCATGCAAGCAGGACTACTTAATTGTAGGGATAGCTGCATGATTGTATAATATTTACAGGCATGTTAGATTGGGGTTGTATTATACAATCTAAGTCTTGCAGAAGACGCCGTATGGCGGCGTATGGTACGACGTGAGGTCGCGGTGGATTTGACCCAGGCTGACCGGGAAGAGTCAGTCTGGTTGGCGCAACTGTGGTGAGAGGTCAAAGGTTTGGGGGTGACTTCTTTTTTCTACGTATATTTCTCGTATTCCCTTGCAAACTCGCATCGTCGGTTGACTGTGATTGCAAGGTTAAGTGAGGGATATACGTGGAGTTTCTTTGCAGAGAAACCGGCGGTGGAGAGAGAGAAGTTGTGGTGGAGAGAGTGGAATCTGGGTGGAAGAGTGGAGTCTGGGTGGAGTGGAGTCTAAGGTGGAGTCTGGTGGAGTTGTCCTGTCCCAGGAGAGACCGACCGTGTGTTTGGAGCTGAGGTGAAGGGTGGAGTCTGGGTGGAAGAGTGGAGTCTGTGGTGGAGTCTGGATGGAGTTTCTTTGCAGAGAAACAGCGTGTGGAAAGAGAGAAGGAGACGGTGTATCTGGATACCACGTGTGCCCACCCACAACCCACGCCCGCCACACCCACGGACGCCACCCCACACACGCCTGCACCTACGTGCACGCCCGCACCCACACTACTTCCTTAAGAGTAGAAAGGTCGTGAGTGCAGTAAGGAATCTTAAGGCTTACAATTAAGTTTTAATAGCCAGGTAGCGAGTGAATGGTGTGTGAGTCTTAATGATCATTCCATTTCAGGGTGAGTTTATTTAAATAAACAAAAGAGGCCTGTCAGTACTTGTTTTAATTGCCGAACACTCTGGGTACATTAGATTTAAGACTTAGGTGATCACAGAGTCTCCCGAAGAAGGTGAGTAAAAGAGGTTGTTGTCGGAAGGCCTGTTTTCATCTACCAGAATTTTATCGTCGCGAGTCCACAGAAACGAAAAGAAAAGAACCCGTAACAAGTATTATCATCCTAAAGGGAAGGTTTTCAATAATATGTAAGTGAATTTAAGTAATATTTACCAGTATAGGTGAAATAAGGAAGTGAAATATGGCCTCATGGTCACCACCCTCTTCTCCACTAGCCTTCGAGAAAGAAACACGTACTAATATCGTGCATTTTTGCAGCGGTTGCCACGACAACACAAATACACAGTGAACACTATCACACTATGTAACTCAGTGGAAACCAAAGCCAAAGTGGGGATGATGCCTGTGAAGAACTGCACCTGTCTCGTCTCCCCGTAATTAGTGGTTGAACTACCACTCTAGTCTGCCGGCGCTGGTTCACCTCTTCAATTGCTTGTTCACCGGCTTCCCCGCCACTACCCCACCCCCTTGTCCAGGGGTAGGGGGTAGTCTAACCGAGCCAAGCTCCACGCTACCGGCTTGGAGAAAGACAGAACGCCTCAGCTCTTTCACCTAACAACACCACCACCTGCTGCTGGTTCTCAACATTCCGAAGGCATTTCTGGAGACTTGGGCTCCCTTCCAGTGTGCCCTTCAAACTGTACCTACACCATTCGACCCTCCCTGCTGTCTGAGATGCAATCTACGTTGCCGAGTGTTGCTGCCACGCATCTCATCCTCCAGACAGTTGTACAGGGAGTTACTTGGGTGCCATACCCCTGCTCTGTTAATTGTTTACGACAGATCGTCGTTGGTGATTTATTTTGGCTTTTAGCCTACTGTTTGCTATTATTGTGTGTGTAAATATATTCGGGGTATCATACTCCATGATTTTTTTTTCCCCACAACTCTATAGAAGCATAATATTAATTGGTAGTCACCTCGGCCCTGACATATTGGCGACCTCGCCAGGATAAGAACTACCAATTATTTATTATCTTTTTACAGATTGTGGGTTTTAATCTGTAATTTGCTGCTGCGCGCCGTAGCTGCCTGAGGCCCGGGAGTAATGTTATGAGAGTGTTCTGATTGCCGTCAAACTCTTGCTTTTGCCAGATTTTGCACGTGAGGTGTTGTCCAATTTTTTTTTTGTATTGTGTTCTCTATTTGGTCTTCTCCATGTCTTCCTTTCAAGAACTGAAGGAGCAGGGTGAAGCCCTCGGTCTGCATGGCAAGGAAATTGGCCAGTGGATCGTAGAACAGAAACACGAAAGGGAAAAAAGTCAAGCTGAGAGAGAAGAAAGACAAGCCGAGAAGGAAAGAGAAAGAGAAGAAAGACAAGCTACGAAGGAAAGAGAAGAAAAAGAAGCTGAAAGAGAAGAAAGACAAGCTGAGAGGGAGAAAGAGATTAAGCTGGCAGAAATTGCAGCTAAAAGTAAGCCCTCAGTCCTACCATCACATGATCCTGTTTCCAGACCTAGTCTACCACCATACAAGGATGAAGAGGACATTGCCACCTACTTAACTAGGTTTGAGCGTGTGGCCAAGGTGCTGGTTTTACCCAGATATACCTTTGCCGTTCATCTGGGTTGCCTCCTTACTGGTAAAGCTGCTGAACTCTACACGTCCCTTCCGTCATCCACCACTGAGGATTACGAGTTACTGAAGCAAGCCTTGTTAACAGGCTTCAGTAAAACTCCAGATGGCTACCGGGTGGATTTCAGGTCAAACAAGATTAGAGTAGGACAGATTGATTGATTGATTGGTGACAATAGATCATGGTGCCGCAACATCGAGGTCATTTGGCACCGTAAAAAAAAAAAAACTAAAAATTAAAAAGCTACATAAATACTACTTAAAAAGAAAAATAAATCTACAGGAGGTGGAGAAAGCCACTTTCCTGTAGGAATTTTAACACTTCATGTCCCGAGGAGAGTGCCTCCTCCCCCAGCACCAGAGAGAGAGAGAAACTCCCATCTCTGCTCCGACACTGGGCGAGGTACTGCTCTCGCAGTTCCCTCAGACTGGGGCACTCGACCAGCAAGTGCCGCACAGTCAGGGGAACTAAGCAATCATCACAATAGGGCTCAACTCCCCGGGACATGAGGAAACCATGGGTGAGGCGGGTATGGCCCGTCCGTAGACGGGCCAATGCTGTCTCACGGCAGCGGCCTCGGACGTGCGCATAAGACCAGGGGCTCACAGCCCTTGCGGTAATTGCACCCATCTTGGAGGTAGCTCTATTGGCATTCCATCTCTCTTGCCAAACTAGAACAATAGCAGCTCGAATTGTGGGAAACAGGTCTCTGTGAGGGACGGGGCAGGTAGTGACTTGACGTGAGGCGCCAGTCTTAGCTAGCTCATCTGCCTTCTCGTTCCCTTTAACAGAGACATGGGCTGGTACCCAACAAAAAGTAATTCTGTGCCCACGACGGGCTGCTAGTACGAGCCAGTTGAAAATTTCTGAGACTATTGGATGTACGTTATTAAAATCCTCAAGGGCTGACAAAGCTGCTCTGGAGTCGGAAAAAATAACAAAACCTCCAACATTCAAGGTAAAAAGAGATTTTATCGCTACTAAAATGGCCCACAGCTCTGCGGTAAAAATTGATGTACAGGGGGGTAGACTGCCGCACCGGGTAAAATCAGGGAAGACCGCTCCAAATCCGACGCCTGCATCGGATTTGGAGCCGTCAGTAAAAATGGGCGTGCAACCCTCATGTACGGAGGCATGATCGGTGAACAAAGTCCTCGCAGCATGCTCCGACATAGCACTCTTGTTAGCCGGCATGTAACGGCAATACGATACTGCCAGCCGCTTCCACGGCGGGACAGGCAATAATCGTGGGACAGCTATGGCAGGGCGAGGAAGGGACAACTCTTCAATCACGCCACGAGCCCGAAAGCCAAAAGGCTTTGGGAAGTGCGGGTGCTGGGTGAAAGTGGCGTCCCGTGAAGTGTCCGTCACAGCACTGTAAGTGGGATCACCATAGAGACTTTGGCATCTGAACCACAAACGTGCCATCTGAGTCTGACGGTGAAGGTCGAGGGGTAACACTCCTGCATCTACGAGTAGACTGGGGATTGGGCAAGACCGAAAGGCGCCCGTCGCCAGTCTGATTCCACCGTGATGTACAGAGTCGAGAGTACGAAGGCGAGGGGATGTGGCTGAAGCGTAGACTTGGGAACCGTAATCTAACTTGGACAGAACGAAACAGTGATATAAACGGAGGAGAATGGTGCGGTCAGCTCCCCAAGACACATGGGAAAGAAAACGGAGCAAGGACATCCGTCGCTGGCAAGCCGCTTTCAGGTCCCGCAGGTGTGGCAACCATGTAAGGCGTCTGTCAAATATTAAGCCCAAGAATCGAGTCGTTTCAACTACTGGCAGTCTCCTGCCATAGAGGTATAGGTCTGGATCCCTAAAATCACCTCTGCTTCGAGAGAAAAGCATAGCAACCGTCTTTGTGGGGGAAAAGTTAAAACCATGACTCTCGGCCCAACGGGTGACCCGGCCAAGAGCCAACTGGATGTGTCGCTCGGCCACATCGAGACGAGAGGAAGCGTAGGAGAGGGAAAAGTCATCAGCGTATAGCGTGCATCGAAAGTCCCGGTGGACGCACTCGGTGATGCTATTGATGGCAACGCTGAATAGAGTGACACTGAGGACACTACCTTGTGGGACTCCTTCTTCTTGCTCAAAAGAGCTAGAAAGAGCAGTGCCCACCCTCACCCTAAAAGTACGGTCCTGTAAAAAAGACCGGAGGAACAGAGGGAGGTGACCCCTGAGTCCAACCGTATGGAGAGCTCGTAGAATGCCATACCTCCAGGTGGTGTCGTATGCCTTTTCAAGGTCGAAAAAGACGCTCACAACCCGCTGCCTGCAAGCAAAAGCTTGGCAGATAGTTTTTTCTAATCGCAGAAGAGCGTCTAAAGTAGAGCGAGATCGACAAAAACCACACTGTACTGCCGAAAGATGGCCACCCTTCTCAAGGAACCAGACTAGACGAGTGTTAACCATCTTCTCAAAAACTTTAATCATGCAAACGGTAAGGGCAATGGGTCGATAGCTAAGGGGGAGTGAGGCGTCCTTTCCAGGCTTGGGGATTGGTATGACTATAGCAGACTTCCAGGAGGGTGGTACGTATCCGTCACTCCACATCCTATTAAATAATCCTAGGAGGAAGGACAGTGATCCAGAATTTAGGTGACGGATCATTGAATATGTAATGTTATCTGCCCCTGGGGAAGAGTCCTTACAGGAAGATAAAGCTGAACGCAGTTCCGGTGGAGAGTAAGGGACATTGTAGTTTTCACCCCCACGAGATGAAAAGTCTAGTTGGCGAGCCTCGTCTGCCTCAAACTGGCGACGCACTGCTGGAGATCTCGAGGCCCGGCTGGACACCAAAGAAAAAGTCTCAGCGAGTGTGTTGGCTACCGCCTGGCTGTTAGATACCTTATCCCCGTTGACATGGAGGACCGGAGGCGGACCTGGAGAGAACTTTCCTGCTATCTTCCGCACGCGCTTGAATACCTGCGACATAGGTGTCTGCACGTTCAATGTGGAGACAAAAGATGCAAGGGACTTACGGCGAGCATCCTTGAGGACTCGGCGAGCCTTAGCTCTAGCCAGTCTGTATTGTCCCCGGAAAAATTCGGTTTTGTGTCGACGGTACCTACCAAAAGCTCGACGACGCTCTGTCACTGCCTGTCTACACTCATCAGACCACCAGGGGACCGGTCGGCGCTTGGTAAACCCTGTGGTCTGAGGGATGGAAAGCTCACCAGCTCGCTGGAGTATAGATGTAAAATACTCGACAGCACTGTCTATGTCTAAAAACTCATCAACCTCGCAGTCAACTATGGCAAGTTGTTTAAAAAGTCCCCAGTCAGCGCGGTCTAGCCGCCAGCGGGGGACACGGGGTAAGGGGAGGACGTCGGGAGAAGACAGGAGTATAGGGTAGTGGTCACTCCCACAAAGATCTCCTGTGACGCTCCATGTGAAGTCAAGTATAAAGAGCAGACAGTGTATGTTCTCCTGAGGTGGAGCTGGACAGCCACCAGCTGCAGGGGGGAGACAATATTAAAAGAGGTAAAAGCAATGCCGCGTGAGTTATCTAAAAAAATTGCTGTTCCACCATGATGGCCTTGCGCGCGATCATGAGGAGAGTAAAAGCCAGAGTAACCCCTGGGTGTAGGATGGGAGGACGAACCAATCATAGTCTCCTGCAGACAGACACAAACCGGCTGGTTTCTTCGCAGGAGTAGACTGAGCTCCTCCCAATTTCCTCTCAACCCACGAAGGTTCCACTGTAAAATATTAAAAATATTAAAATTAACGGTGCGTGGGAGGCCCTCTAGAGGAGAACCCTCCCAACACCAGTATCCTTCGTTCGCTCTTACCCCCTGTCGCTAATGGCAGTTGGCTAGAGAGTGTATGCAGTGGAAAATCAGCCTTGCACGTCGTTTTCCTAGCCCAGTGGCCCGTGATGTGGCCAAGCAGCATGAGCATTGATGACGGCGTAGCCGAACAACGTGGTAGGATTGCGGCCAGGAGTCCTCCGACACCAAAAGGCGGGAGTAACGGCCGTATCCGCGACAGGGGCGTGAGTAACGGCCGAGCCTGGTCAGCCCGTGTGCACGTATGTGTTTTGTCAAAGTCAAAACGTCGTTCCGACAGCGGTGTGGGAGGGACTGCTCGGAGCCGACACCGTGTTGTGGGAGTACGGTGCCGTGTGAGCCGACAACCGGTTGGGAGTGACGGCCGGAGCCGACACGGGTGGGAGTGACGCCGTGGCCACCCGGGGTAGAAGTTACTGGCCGGGAGGCCGACAACCTGGTGTAGAAGTTACTGCCGGAGCGACACCGTTGTTGGAAGACGGCCGTAGCCGACCCCGGTGTGGGAGTGACGGCCGGAGCCGACACCAAAGGGGAGGTATTGTGACGGCCTGCAAGCGACCTGGGTAAAATGACGGCCGGGGAATCCGCACACTGGTGGGGCCTTCGTGGCCCACCGAGAGGTGTCACTCTAGCGGCACCCTCTGGTGGGCCGATTCCCCCAACACTGTGGTGTCGCGCACTACCCTGGGGTGCGTGAGATTATTTGGCTGGGGGTGCGCAAGAAAAAATCTGTAATGGCGGATTTTCATTCAATTCTGATAGTTATCGCGCGGAGTTTCATACATTGTGTTCTCAAAACTCGTAATTAATGGACGAAATTTAAAAGCACTGACCAAATTTTAATACCGTACCTTACTCCTCGAATCTTGGATGATACATGTGAAAATGTGACATTATTCCCTAAGTCTTATAACGGGACAAATGGTAGTAATAGACGTGTCATTTATCGATAAGCATTACATGAGGACACTATGGTTGTAAATAGCAATACTGTAAAATGCTATGTGTCATCATGCCTGGGCGAGAGAAGACACAGTCAGCTGCTTGCTGTCTCGCACCACCTCCTCTTCATCACCCACTCAGACGTGATGCCACGTAGATTTTTATAGTATTGCTATTTACACCCATAGTGCCCTCATGTAATGCTTATCGATAAATGACACGTCTATTGCTACCATTTGTCTCGTTATAAGATACTCTCATGCAGTCAGTGCTGTAGTGTGAGTGTGTGTGTGCGTGTGCGTACTCAGTACTGTACCCGAACTTGACACGTCCGATACCTGATCAGTTGCCCGAGCCTCGGAGGACTGACTCTTAACGGGCCTGGTAGTCTGTCAGTTGCATTCATAGAGGGAAGGTGTTAAGATTACAAGTTCGTTCAAATACCGGAAATGGATATTTGGTTGAAAACAGGGAAACTGTCAGGAAAGAAAAATCCTGAAAAGCAAGCCTTGACCATATTGTCTGGTGAAGGTGGGGCGAGTGCCACTGATGTTACTGATGAAGAAGGCCGGAGAGAAACACAGGGAAAAAGACACAGGGTGGAACAACATGATATGGAACAGCAGGGTGAAGCAGAGGGACAGAGCGGAGTGAAGGCGCAGAATGAACAACAAGACCAACTGAGTCAGAAAGATAGAGCTGACGAATGTGAAAAGAAAAGTAAAAAACGCAGATATGATGAAAGCTATATCGCATTGGGGTTTACATGGATTGGTGATGCTGAAAAACCAAGTCCACAATGTGTTCTTTGTAGTGAAGTTCTAGCTAACAGCTGTCTCAAGCCCTCTTATTTACGTCGCCATCTGCAAACAAAACATAACAACTTGAGAGACAAGCCAGTAGATTTTTTCAAGTGTAAATTGAAAGAATTAAGAAAAAACAAACAACTATTGGCATCATATTCAGGTACTGGATCTCGCAAGGACGCTCTACGAGCATCATACCTTGCTAGCTACAATTTAGCAAAAAAAGGAATGCCACACACGACCGCGGAAGATGTATGCTTGCCAGTGGCAAAAGACTTGGTAAACTGCATGTTTGGGGAAAAGGCAGCGAAAAAGCTGGATATGATTCCACTTTCCAACAACACTGTGGCCCGCCGCATTGACAGTATGTCTTCAAATATTCTCTGCCAGCTGGTAAGTCGTGTCAAGGACAGTGAGTTTTACTCCCTGCAGATTGATGAATCAACAGATATTGCAAATCTGGCTAATCTTTTGGTTTATGTTCGTTTCTTATATAATGGCACAGTTCATGAGGAATTTTTGTTTTGTCGGCCTCTTGCCACTCGTACAACTGGAGAAGACATTTTTAATCTGATCAACAATTTCATGAAAGACAATGGAATTGAATGGGAGTGCTGTGTAGGAATAAGTACTGATGGAGCAAAGTCAATGACAGGGAAACATAAAGGGCTTGTAGCTTTTATTAAGAAAATTGTTCCTTCAGTTTCCTGGGTTCACTGCTGTATTCACAGAGCGGCTCTTGCTTCAAAAAATATGCCAGCTGAGCTGCTGTCTGTTCTTAATGATTCAGTGAAAATGGTCAACTTCATCAAAGCTCGCCCATTGAATTCAAGGATTTTCAAAGTTCTGTGCAACGAAATGGGCAGTGAACATGAGACACTACTTTTGCATACAGAAGTGCGGTGGTTATCCAGAGGCAAAGTTCTGACAAGACTTTTTGAGCTTCGATGTGAAGTTCAACAGTTTTTTGTGGACCACTCATTTGATTTGTCTTCCTGCCTGCATGATGAAAAATGGCTGCAAAAACTTGGATACTTGGCAGACATTTTCTCAGTGTTGAATGAAATGAACTCGAGTCTCCAGGGTGTCAACTCCACAGTGTTTAACACAGAAGACAAGGTTGAAGCAATGATAAAAAAACTAGCATTTTGGTCAAGATGTGTAGAGTCAGGCTCCATTCAGTGTTTTCCATTGCTACATGACTTCAATGAAACAAGTGAAATTGTCTTGAAAAAGTGCGTGAAGAGTCTTATTCTTGAACACCTCAAACAACTGAGCGAGCAGCTACGAAGATACTTTCCTTCCAGGGACCCATCATATACTTGGATACGCAACCCATTCGAAGCTTCTCTCCCAATCACACATCTGTCACTAAAGGAACAGGAACAGCTACTGGAGTTGTCATGTGATGGAGAACTGCAAATACAGTTCAAACAAAAACCACTCGTGGATTTCTGGGCACAAATCATGGAAGATTATGTTGACTTATCCAAGCGAGCATTGAGAGTGTTGATGCCCTTTGCCACAACATACCTCTGTGAGGCTGGCTTTTCTGCACTCACAGCTGTGAAGACGAAGTATCGCCAAAGGATGGATGCTGAGAAAGATCTGAGAGTGAAACTTTCTTCAGTTGTTCCCAACTTTGATGACCTGTGTGCTGAAATGCAGGCTCATCCATCCCACTAATTACTAACAGGTAAGCGCTGGCATATTATCAGTAACATAATTTTTTTTAACAAATCTCCTCTTTGTAACTGGTATAATTTCTTACTTATATTTGTAAGATATGAGATTCATATGTTATAAACAACTGATAGGAGGGATATCATTGTGTTAATTATTAAAATGAATAAACATGTGAGGTGTATAAACGTAATGATAATGTGATGCATGCAATTACTAGTAAACGGTAGCAAAAATGGTGGTGGCAGTAGGAGGGGGGTGCGTGGACTCGGTCATATCCTGGAAGGTGGTACGTGGCCTGAAAAGTTTGGGAACCGCTGATCTAGAGTGACAGTATCGTTCTCTCTCTTTCTTTCTCTTTCTTTCTTTCTTTCAGGCCACGTACCACTCCAGGTCTGGACAGTCCGCGCACGTGGTGAACGACCGCTCCTCCTACTGCCACGCACCCATTTTTGCTACCGTTACTAGTATTTGCATCATCACATTATCATTACGTTTATACACCTCAGCATGTTTTTCATTTTAATAATTAACACAAGGATATCCCTCCGAGTCAGTTGTTTTATAACATATTGAATCTGCATATCTTACAACTATAATTAAGAAATTATACCTTTACTAACGAGGAATTTTTTGTTAAAAACATTTGTTAGCGATAATATGCCACGCGCTTACCTGTTATAATATAGTGGGATGGATGAGGGCCCTGCATTTTCAGCAACACCAGTCATCAAGACGTTGGGAACAACCTGAAGAAAGTTTCACTCTCAGACTTTCCTCAGCATCCATCCTTTGGCGATACTGTCGTCTTCACAGCTGTGAGTGCATAACAGCCAGCCTTCACAGAGGTATGTTGTGGGAAGCAGGCAACACTCTCAAGCTCGCTTGTATAATCAACAGTAATCCTCGCTGATTGGTGCCCAACTCCACGTAGTGGTTTTTGTTTGAACTGTAGTGGTCAGTTCTCCATCCACATTACACTCCAGTACTTTCCTGTCCTTTAGTGCCCCCAGAGATTGATTGGAGATAAGTTCGATGGGTGGGCGTAGCCAAGTATATGATGGGGCCCTGAAGGAAAGTATCTTCGTAGGCTGCTCGCTCAGATTGTTTGAAGGTGTTCAAGAATAAGACTCCTTCACGCACTTTTTCAAGACCATTTCACGTGTTTTCCTTGAAGTCCTGTAGCAATGGAAACACTGAATGGAGGCCTGACGCACACATCTTTACCAAAATGCTAGTTTTTTTTTGACATTGCTTCAACCTTTTCTTCTGTGTTAAGCACTGTTGGAGTTGACACCCTGGAGTACTCGGTTCTTTCATCAACACTGAAGAAAATGTCATGCCAAGTATCCAAGTTTTTTGCAGCCATTTTTCATCATTCAGGCAGTAAACAAATCAAATGAGTGGTCCACAAAAAACTGTTGACCTTCACATCGATCTCAAAAAGTCTTTGTCATAACCTTGCCTCTGGATAACCACCGCACTTCTGTATGCAAAGTATGTCTCAGTTCCGTTTTGTGTGGGCCCATTTACGTTGCACAGACACTGTGAAAATCCTTAATTCAATGGGCGAGCTTTGATGAAAGTTGACCATTTTCACTGAATCGTTAAGAACAGAACAGCAGCTCGCTGGCATATTTTTGAAGTCAAGAGCGCTACGGTGGTGAATAAGCAGTGAACCCTGAAACTGAGCGAACAATTTTCTTAATAAAAGCTACAAGTCCCTTTATGGTTTCCCTTCATTTGACTTTGCTCCATCAGTACTGTATTCCTACACAGCACTCCCATTCAATTCCATTGTCTTTCATGAAATTGTTGATCCAATTCAAAATGTCGTCTCCAGTTGTACGAGTTTCAATAGGACGACAAAACAAAAATTCCTCATGAACTGTGGCCATAACATATAAGACCACGAACAGAAACCACAAGATTATGACCAATTTGCCAATATCTGTGATTCATCAATCTGCAGGGAGTAAAACTCCTGTCCTTGACACGATCTTACCAGCTGGCGAGATATTTGAAGCTACTGTCAATTCTGGCGGGCCGCCACAGTGTGTTGAAAAAGTGGAAACCCCAAACCCCCCCCTCGGATAGTCCGCTTTTCGGCTGTCCCTTTTCCGCCCCCAACATGCATTTAGCCAAGAGTCTTTTGCCACTGGCAAGCATACATCTTCCGGCGGTCGTGTGTGGCATTCCTTTTTTTGTCTAAATTGTAGCTAGCAAGGTATGATGCGCGTAGAGCTTGCCTTGCGAGAGCACATACCTGATAGATGCCAATAGTTGTTTGTTTTTTCTTAATTCTTCAAATTTACACTTGAAAAATCTACTGTGCTGTGTCTCTCAAGTTGGTATTTTTTGTTTGCGATGGCGACGTAAATAGAGGCTTGAGACAGCTTTTTAGCCCTAGAACTTCGACTACCAGAATAACACATTGTGACTTGGTTTATTTTTGTTTTCATCATCACCAATCCAGTGTAACCCCCAATGCGATCTAGCTTTCAGCATATAGCTGCGCGTTTTTTAATTTTCTTGTCACTTCGTCAGCTCTTCTTTTCTGACTCAAGTTGGGCTTGTGTGGGTTCATATCTGCGCCTTCACTCCGTCTCGTCCCTCGCCTTCACCCTGCTGTTCCATTCTTTGTTCACCCGGTGTCTTTTTCCTAAGGGGGACCTTGTTTCTCTTCACTGCCTTCTTCATCGTAACATCATTTCGTGGCACTCGCCCACCTTCACCAACAATATGGTCAAGTGCTTGCTTTTCCCAGGATTTTGCGTTCCGGACAGTGTGCCCTGTTGTTCAAGCAAATATCCATTTCCGGTATTGTGAACCGAACTTGTAATCTTAACCACCTTCCGCCCTCTATGAATGCAACGGTGGACAGACACCAGGCCCGTTAAGAGTCACACAGTGCCTCCGATGCTTCGGGCACTGATCACTGTATCGGACGTGTCAAGTTCGGGTACAGTACGGAGTAAGCACACGCACACCCACCTCCACACTACAGAGCAGCTGATCTACATGAGAGTATCTTATAACGAGACAAATGGTAGCAATAGCCTGTCATTTTATCGATAATCTTACATGAGTCACTTATGGGTGTAAACTCGCATATACTATAAAAATCTACGTTGCCTCACGTCTGAGTGGGTGATGAAAGGTGGTGGTGCGAGACAGGCAAAGCAGCGACTGTGTCTTCTCGGCGTCCCAGGCATGATGACACATAGGCATTTTTACAGTATTGGCTATTTACAACCTTTATGAAGTGTTGAAAAATATAGTGTCCTCATTTAATGCTTCATCGATAAATCCACGTCTATTACTACATCATTTGCCCCGTTATACGACTTAGGAATAATTCACAAATTTACACATGTTAATCATCGCAATTCGAGGAGTAAGGTATGGTATAAAATTTGTGGTGTTGTCCAGTTGCTTTTAACTTTCGTCCTTATTAGGAGTTTGAGAACACAATGTATGAAACCCGCGCGGACAACTATCAAAATTGAATGAAAATCCGCGCAGTTACAGATTTTTTCTTGCGCACCCCCAGCCAATCATCTCACGCACCCCC
>JAPQNM010000048.1:19884512-19924512 GCA_029783475.1 Metacarcinus magister
ATTGGGTCTTGGAACCAAACCTTTATTTTATCATTAGTTATGTATTTTGCTATACAAAATTTTGCTTTATGATCATGCCAAGTGGAACCAAACTGCTTGTATCTTCGGGACCTCCCTGTATTATTTGGGCATATAGAGATAGATATATGATTGTATAGTGTATATAGACTTACATTAAAGTCATACTTTGTACACAGTGGCTGTTGTCACCTACACATTAATCCCCAATCAATTAATTCGAGCCCATCTACTCACCAGCCTCCAATCCAGTCTCAAGTGTCAATTGTTACATGTCAGAAGAACATAAGAATATAAGGAAGCTACAATAGGCCCGGAGGCCTGCACGAGGTAGTTCCTGTTAAGACCTAAACTATTGGAATTTTCTCACTGACCAGATGTACCTTATCCTCACATGTATTTCTGCTACCCCGTCTCCTGAGTGTTTTAATAACTGTTGACGTTTATACTGAGTCAAAGGCTTTTTCATAGTCTATGAAAATCATGCATAGTGGCATAGTGTATTGTGCATGTTTTTCAATTACTTGATTAATGACAAGGATGTTGTCAGTTGCTGAACAACCACTTTGGAATCCTGCTTGCTCTCTTGGCTGGTTTGAGTCAAACGTTGCAATAATTTTATTAGTGAGCACTTTTGTAAAAAGCTTGTATACTAGACAGGAGGCTTATTGGACAATAGTTTTTTGGTCTTTGATGCCTCCTTTTTTGTGAATTAGTATTATCAAAGGTTTTTTCCAAGTACTTGGTAAAGTAGAGTTTTGCAACATTTGGTAAAAAGTGTTGCGAGTTTGTCTAGTAGAAAATCGCCTTCATCCTTGATTAGGTCAAACAATAAACCATTTGCATCTCCTGCTTTGTCCCTGCTCATTCCAAATGGTGCTTTCTTAATTTTACTTGTGTTTACACAGGGTACTTCAATGTTCATAATTTCCATGCTGGGGTTTGCCTATCATTACTGGTATACAATTTATGGTAGAATTCCTCTGCTACCTAGATCACTTCATCAATCTGACTGTGATCATCTTTTAAAGCATAAAGTGGCTTTCTGCCAATGTCAAGTGTTCTCCTTGCTTTCTTCATACTTGTTCCTTTTTTAGAGTTTTCTCAACTATTTTCATGTACTTTTGAATGTCATCAGTTTTTCTCTTATTTATGGTTTTAGACAGTTCAATTGTTTCTATTTTGTCTCGTCTTGTTTTTATTACCATTCAGCAACGTTTTAAGCTATTTCCTTTTGGGCACTTTCCCACATACTTCTAGTGCTGATTCTTAGACTACATTAGTTAGGTTGTCATTTAAGCTCTCTACCTCTCCATTCACCTCATCTACTACTGGATGCTAATTGCAAACTCATCTGACTTCTCTTTGAATGTTGGGATATTTAGCCTCTTCATTTTGAATAACTTCTCTTTCTCTCTTTAAGTCGAGCATTACTTTACATCTCACCATCCTGTAGTCATTTTACTTTAATTTATTCAATACTGCCACATTCTTTAGTGTTCACTTTGTTTGTAAAAATGAAGTCAATTTAATTCTTAATTTCACCATTCGGGCCCTTTCATGTCCACTTCTTGCTTGCTTTATGATAGAGGAATGTGTTCATTATCTTTAAATTATTCCTCTCTGCAAACCCTGCAAGCATGCCACCTCTATCATTTTGAGTATCAATTCCAAAGTTTTCTATTGCTGTCATTCCTTCACTCTTCTACCCAAACTTTGCACTAAAATCACCGACTAAGAAAAAATGCTAAGTTTTGTGCAATTCCAAAGCTGCTTCTATATCTTCATAAAATATTTTTACATCTTTGTCATCATAGGCTGATGTTGGTGCGTAAACCTGTATGATTTAAATTTCATATCTGTTGTTTGATTTGATTATCAATCCTGCAATTTGGTAACTTACACTATAGAAATTTTCAATATTTCCTGCTAATTACTTGTTTACTAAGAAGCCAACTCCATGTTCTATCTTGTCTTTTAGTCCTCTGTAGCAATAAAAGTGAATGAATTCTTCTCCAGTTCTTCAACCCTCACTTAGGCCTATGATATCCAATTTGATGGCTTCTAGTTTATAAATAACACTTCAAGACTACCTTAACTAGCTAGTGTCCATACATTATACGTGCCAAGGTCAAAGTTCCAAAAGCAGCCTGTCCAAACCCAGAGACTCTTAGCACCCTCCGCTCTGGAACAGATCTGACGGCTGCCATGACCAGTTGCTCTATAGCTGCTGGGGACTGGAGACCATGACATGTATCTAGTAGTCTAAAGGGGGGACGGGTGTTAAGCCAATATCAAATATTCTGGCTTAGGGCATCTTGGCGGGAGAACACTTATAGTTTAATTTCTTACCTGCCCAGTTTGGTTGCACTTGTCTAGTTTAACTCCACTGATCATTGAAATGTTTAGCCTTCTCACCACAGCAAGGTAGTGTTCCAAAGAAAAAGGTAAATGTAACATAGGCAACTAAATACACACCAAAAAATAAATAAATAAATAAATAAATAATTAAACAAATAAATAAAAAAAATCTAATTAAAATTCATCCATAGGAAAATAATTAAGGCATTATCAGGTTAATGAAGCAGATAAGAGGGCAAGAGAAAAAAGTACACAACTCACCATCACCCGAGCGTACAAGCACGAGGAGAGAGTAAAGGAGGGCAGGAGCTGGACAGGTATCCATGAACTTTAGAGAGTGGGTGACCAACACAGCTACCATCCTGTCCATGGGCAGCTTGTAGTAAGAGGTTGAGGCCAAACAAGGGATAACGTAATTGGATATCTGGCTATGGACTGCTTCACCCAATACATGCTGACACATCTCTGCCAGCACACAACACCTTGAAAAGAAATCAGTAATGGAATCTATCTATCTATCTATATATCTGGCTTAACTAAGACAAGCGTTCACAAATATACATCGACATGCATTCCCCCACATCTTTGCCTCTAGACCTCTTGGGAAGAAGTGACCAATCCTCATTGAACTAAACTGAACTAAATTGAATTAAACCCTTCCCACATCAATTTAAATAAAATAAATAGCTGATTGGTTCAAGTGCAGGGAAGGATATCTCCTTCCCTGCACTTGAACCACTACTCTCTCATTCAACCTTCTCTTTGCAATCATTCCACCCCCCTTACAAGCCCCGGCACTCCCACTACCACCCACCCAAGCCCTCGTTACTCCTTTCAAAATTAAATTTGGTCTTTTATGTTATGCATTTATTGTTTATAATGTTCTTATCGATATATCATTGCACATTTCATATTGTAGGTGTAATTGACACGTAAATAGTGAACAAATGATAGGAAATTGGTAGCTGATAAACCAAATACAATCAGTCCCATTCATTATTAAATTTTGGTGTCGCGCTTTATGCTATCACACGCATCTGCGTTAACCAACTAGGCGCGATAGCAGAAGGATGAGTGTATGGAAGAAAGCATTTAGGAAGCAAGTAACAACCCATATACAACAGCCAGGATGGGATGACCCTCCCTGAAGGCGTACTTCATCTGAAAAGAATATATATGGCAGTGATCAGCACTGGAGCGACACTGCAGGTCCCAAACCTCAAAACCACAAGAGGAGAACAAGCCAGGACTAAGAAGAAGAAGATTGCAGTCGTAACATAGAATGTTACTAGTCGTGAGTAGAATTTGAGTATGAACAGAGTTGCATAACTTTTATTTTAAAGGGTCTGAGAGAGTGAAGCACTGTATCTTATTGTTAAGGTTGAATTAATTCTTTATATTTGTATGTGTTTAAGCTAGGTATTACGTGTGTTATTAAGAAGGTACTCTATATTCGTATCTATATGTATTAAGATTAACCACAAAGGGCTACTGCTCCCATAAGATAATAAGCAATAGAAATATTTATCAAAAGTAAACAAGAGCACTTTGAAGTGAAACTGTTAACAGCTATATGTGTGTACTGAAGTCAAGTGGACATAGGCAGGACACATCATGCACTGAAGAGATAATAGATCAACAACAAGAATAACAGAATGGCAAACTAGGGATGAAAAAAGAAAGCAGAGTAAACAGAGAACTATTGGAGGAATGGGAGGAAGTTTTGCTCATTTGGTCTTGAATAGACAGGCAGCTGACAGAAATGAAGGAAGTATGGAAAAGACCTTTGTCCGGCAGTGAAATCAGAGATAATGATATTGATGATGATGATGATGATGATGATGATGACCTCAAAACACTCACAATTCGACACTATATTCATCCTCTTACCATCTACCATCCTCATATATCTAATTACTTCGCTCCTACTCTCAATTTCCTCCTTATACACACACTTCAAAACTCTTCTATCAGTTGCTTCATCCTCTCCTCTGAATGTGCAGTATCATCTACAAACAGCAGCTGATTCAGATTCCGCTCTCTACCATCAACATTCATCAAACTCAAACCTCTACCTAAAACTCTCACATTTACCTACCTTAAACACTATCCATATAAATATTAACAACCAGGGTGACATTGCACATCAGACGTAGCTCCACTCAAGCAGGACACTAGTAACTAACATTATTTATCACTCTGACACATGTTCTACTATTCACACTAAGTTTTTCACTCCATGAAACAGATTAATAAAATGGAAAAATGTTGACAAAGGCAGTAATCACAAAACTCATAATTCTACACATACATATGTCACTACCCATTTCATGTTATACTTACAGGAGCATTGTGTCTGTCATGGTGGTGGCAAAAGTGAGAGGCTTCAGGAGGAGGTGGAGCAAGGCATCAGCAAGAGGGATTGGGGGTTCTTGAGAGGGTTCATATACCTCAGGAACACGTGTAATTAGCAGTCGAACAATTTGGTGATAATAACCTGCAATAAAACATATATTTCATGTTATTTCAAATTTTCTTTCTTTAGCTCTACTGTTATACAGTACAAATACTAAGCTTCAAAATATAAGACTGTACATAAAGACCTCATAGTATGTTTGTATATATATATATATATATATATATATATATATATATATATATATATATATATATATATATATATATATATATGTACTGGCACCTTGGTATAAGTCCGCCTTGGAATAAGTCCAACTTGGTATACGACCTGTTATGACTCGAAAAATTTGGCTTGGTATACAACCTTTTTTTGGAATACAACTTGCGAGAGGGTCAGTACGGCATTTTTCCGAAATTTGGGATCGATTTCCTTCCGCCCCGCCCTCTCCAGTGACATAGCATGACTACCTCGTGATTGGCTGGGCTTGCTCTCCTCCTTGCCTCACCTGCCTCCCTCCCACAAACCCCCCTTTATCTCCCTCACTCCCAACCACCCTCCTACTCTCTCTCTCTCTCTCTCTCTCTCTCTCTCTCTCTCTCTCTCTCTCTCTCTCTCTCTCTCTCTCTCTCTCTCTCTCTCTCCTTATTTTGTTATAACTGTTGTGAATATTGATTTGGGAAATTCGATTCAAGTGTCTTATTTCTCGTTTTTTCTTCTTTCTTTTTAGTTTGTTTGGTTAGGTTAGGTTAGGTTAGGTTTAGGTTAGGTTAGGGGAGAGAGAGACCTAAACCTAAACCTAACCTAACCAAACACAAACTAAGAAAGTAAAATAAATGAGTAATAAAACACTTGAACCGAACTTCCCAACTCAATATTCACAACAATGTTTTTTTTTACAGTTATAACAAGAGAGAGAGAGAGAGAGAGAGAGAGAGAGAGAGAGAGAGAGAGAGAGAGAGAGAGAGAGAGAGAGAGAGAGAGAAAAAAGGAGGGTAGGAGGGAGGTGCAGAAAGAGGGAGGGAGAAAAAGAGGGGTTGGTGGGAGGGAGACAGGCTAGGCAAGGAGTGAGCCCAGACAATCACGAGGCAGTCATGCTATGTCACTGGAGAGGGCGGGGTAGAAGGAAATCGAGCCCAAGTTTCGGAAATGTGCATCAGTACACCAGTTCCTTCCCTTGAGTGAGCAACCCGCGCTTTAACTGTGTGAATTTTCATGTGATTTTGTGTTTTACACACGTAGATTTTTAGTAAATTCATTTCATGGGAACGGATTAATCATTTTCCTTTTATTTCTTATGGAAAAATTTGTTTGGTATACGTCCTTTTTGGTATAAGTCCAGGGATCTGGAATGGATTAAAGACGTATACCGAAGCACCACTGTGTGTATATATATATATATATATATATATATATATATATATATATATATATATATATATATATATATATATATATATATGTTGTGCTCAATAGGGATAATTGTACATTAACGTTAATGGGCAAGGGCATTTTGCCCATTAATCGTAATGGGCAGACGGGACTGCCCACTTGTAATAACTTGCCCATTAAAGCTAGTGGGCAACCAGTAACGTTAATGGCGAAATTTAGAGGTTAGGTTAGGTTAGGTTAGGTTAGTTTAGGTTAAGTTAAGTTAGGTTAGGTTAGGTTAGGTTAGGATAGGTTAGGTTAGGTTAATGGGCAACAAAATGTCCATTAATGTTAGTGAGCAACTGCAACAAAATGTCCATTAATGTTAATGAGCAACTTGGCTTGCCCAGTAAGAAATACACTGCCCATTAACGTTAATGTGCAATTATCCCTATTGAGCACAACATATATATATATATATATATATATATATATATATATATATATATATATATATATATATATATATATATATATATATATTTATAAATATATATATATATATATATATATATATATATATATATATATATATATATATTCTACATTAAAAGGGTACTGGCCAAGGGCAGACAAAAATTGCTATAAAAAAAAATTCCACTTGTAAAGAGGACAGTAGGAGAAATAGAGGCAAGGGGTGGAGATCCAATTTGTTGGTTAGAAGTGTCTTGACACTCCTCTTTTGAAGAAGTTCAAGTCATAGGCAGGTGGAAAAACAGACAAAGGAAGAGAGTTCCAGAGTTTACCAGTGTAAGGTATGAAAGAGTGAAAATACTGGTTATCTCTTGCATTAGAAAGATGGACAGAATAGGGATGAGAAGAAGTAGAAAGCCTTGTGCAGCGAGGCCATGGGAGAGGTAGAGGCATGCAGTTACCAAATTCAGAAGAGCAGTCAGCATGAAAATAGGGATAGAAAAGAGACAAAGATGTAACATTGAGTCGGTGACTTGAAAAATCAAGACAGTCAGTTAGAGGAGGAGAGTTGATGAGACAAAAAGCTTTAGACTCCACCCTGTTTAGTAGGACTATGTGAGTTTAATCCTCCCTCATACTTGAGAACCATACTCCATACATGGGTGGATAAGGTCCCTGTACAGAGCAAGCAGCTGGGGAGAGAAAAATGGATGCAGACACCTAGGACACCTAACTTCTTGGAAGTTGATTTAGCAAGAGTAGAGATATGAGATTGCCAGTTTAGATTTTTAGTAAAGGATAGACCGAGTGTGTTTAATGTGGAGGAGAGGGGCAGTTGAGTGTCATTGAAGAAGAGGGGATAGTTATCTGGAAGGTTATGTCAAGTAGATAGTTGTAGAAATTGAGTTTTTGAGGCATTGAACATAACCATGTTTGCTCTGATGAATAATAGAAAGAGTGGGCAATAGGACAGATCCCTGAGGAACACCATTGTTAATAGGTTTAAGAGAAGAAGAGTGAACGTCCACTACAGCAGCAATAGAACAGCCAGTAAGGAAACTGGAGATGAAGGTACAGAGAGAAGGATAGAATCTGTAGGAGGGTAGTTTAGAAATTAAAGATTTATGCAGACTCTATCGAAGGCTTTTGATATCTCAAGGCTGACAGGAAAGGTTTCACCAAAGTCCCTAAAAGAGGATGACCAAAATTCAGTTAGAGAAGCAAGATCACCAGTAGACCGGCCTTTCCAGAAACCATACTGGCAATTAGATAGAAGGTTGTAAGCTGATAGATGTCTCATTATCTTCTTAATAAGAACAGACTCAAAAGTTTTAGAAAGGCAGGAAGTCAGAGCTATAGGACAATAGTTTGAAGAATTGGAGTGGTCACCCTTTTTAGGGATAGGTTGAATGTGAGCAAACTTCCAGCAAGAAGGATAGGTAGAAGTAGAGAGACATAGACCAAGAGTTTGACCAGGCAGGGAGAGAGCTTGGAGGCATAGTTTTTGAAAATAACAAGAGCGACTCCATCCGTACCATAAGCCTTCTGAGAATTAAGGCATGGAAAATGTCATACTGAAAAATTTTAATTTTAGGGATGAAGTAGTCAGAGGGTGGAGGAGAAGTAGGAGGAATATGCCCAGTATCATCCAAAGTAGAGTTGGTAGCAAAGGTTTCAGCAAAGCGTTCAGCTTTAGAGAAAGAAGAGACAGCTGTGGAGCCATCTGATTGAAGTAAAGGAGGGAATGATGAAGATGTAAAATTGTTGAGATACTATTGGCTAGATGCCAGAAATCATGAGAAGAGTTAGAATTGGAAAGATTTTGACATTTTCTATTGATGAAAAATTTTTTAGTAAGTTGGAGAATAGATTTGACATGATTACAGGCAGAAATATAGAAGGCATGAGTTTCAGCAGATGGATGGCTACGGTACCATTTGTGAGCCGCCTCTCTATCTTTGACAGCATGAGAACAAGCAGAGTTAAACCAGGGCTTTTTAGCTTTAGTATTAGAGAAAGTGTGAAGAATGTATGACTCCATGCCAGAGACAATCACCTTTGTCATGTGCTCGGCACAAAGAGAAGGATCTCTGACATGGAAGCAATAATCATCCAAAGGAAAATCAGAATAGTACTGCCTCAGGTCCTCCCACTTAGTAGAGTCCAAATGCCAGAAGCACCTCCGCTTAGGCGGGTCCTAAGGCCACACTGGAGTGATAGAACAGGTAACAGAAATAAGATTGTGATCGGAGGAGCCTAACGGAGAGGAAAGTTTAACAGATTAAGCTGAAGGGTTGGAAGTTAGGAAAAATCAAGAATGTTAGGCATGTCTCCAAGGTGGTCAGGGATACGGATAGTGAACTACACCAGCTGCTCTAGGTTATGAAGGATAGAAAAGTTGAAAGTTTGTTCACCAGGTTGGTCAGTGAAAGAGGATGAAAGCCAAAGCTGGTGGTGAACATTGAAATCCCCAAGAATGGAAATCTCAGCATAAGGAAAGTGAGATAGGATGTACTCCACTTTGGAAGTCAAATAGTCAGAGAATTTTACATAGTCAGAGGAATTAGGTGAGATATATACAGCACCGATGTATTTAGTTAGAGAGTGACGTTGAATTCTTAGCCAGATGGTAGAAAATTCTGAAGATTCAAGATTGTGGGCACGAGAGCAAGTAATGTCATTATGCACATATACGCAACAGCCAGCTTGGATTGAAAATGAGGATAGAGAAAGTAGGAAGGAAAAGAGAAGGGGCTGCTGTCAGTAGTCACAGACAACTGTGTTTCAATTAGGAAGAGAAGATGAGGCTTTGTGGAGGAGAGATGGTGTTCCACAGATTGGAATGTTGCAGAAATCAATAGATAAAGTATTAGAGGAAGTGTCAAGACACCCAAGGTCTTCAGCAGAGGGGCAATCTGACCAGGGGACATTTGTGGTCCCCTTCCCAGATGGGGACTCCGAGGTTGGGCGTAGTGAGGCCATTATAAGAAAAATTTGAGTTGAAGGGTATAAAAGTGTAAGGTGCGCATAGTGTTATGTAAGCAGTAGTAGAAGTTGTCTTTAGAAGGCAGGCTGCAGCTGCTCTCTTGTGTAACTGAGACACTAAAGCTACATACACACCAAACGAGTTGAGTCGAGTCAAGTCATCAGTCATTTGACCCAAGTCAGATTGACTCCTTTCCATTCACATTGAAAGAGTCAAGAAGAGTCACATTTATCAGTAACCTGTCAGATGCCAGGGAGTATGAACACACATTTTCTCGCTGTCCTACATGCTTTGTTGTGGATTTAGCAGCGAAGAAGGAAGAGGAGCAGAATATGTGTGCATAAACTCTACACCAAGAGACCTGAGTTTGGTGCTTTTAGTCATGTTTCCTGATCTAAATAATCCAGACAAATTCTACAATTTCTTCAGAATGACAACAGAAAACTTCAAGAAACTGGTTGATATAACAGGAATGTCTATCTATAGAGCAGGGCGCCCCTGAACAAGATTTATCAAAGTCTCAAGCTACATGCTGCACAGTGGACTCATGATGACTGACCACAAAAAATGGGTCTGGCCACATTCGTGACTCAACGCAACTCAGCATAACGCAACTCGACTTGACTTGACTCCCATGGTGTGAATGGTTCTTGCAAAATTGCTTAAAAAAATATGTTCCCTTGACTGGCAGGTCACATAGAGTCAAGCCTCTATGTGACTTAACTTGACTCGACTCATTTGGTGTGAATGCATCCTAAGGGAACCCAGAAGAGAGGACACAGGGAATCACTAAGTCCACAGCACCGCCTACATTCCTGTAAGTACCTCTCCTGGAGTATTTCACCGGGCAGCAGATGTTTGTATATGGCTCACCTTTATTGATGAGGTGTGAGTATACTGCAGCAAGGAAGAGGTGCTGATGAGATGGAGAAAGCTTAGTGGACCAAGAGGCTGGGGATGAAACAATCTCCAGAAGACGTAGGGGTCCAGCGTGTGACACAGGATTACCTCCTTCACCAAGAAAAATAATGTTTACTGTTAATTCATAATTTTACATTATTTAAACACATGTTACTTATATTGATTCTGAAATTTAAAAATATTTTGGTACACATTCCTGAAAGTGGATGGGGAACTGAGAGATCTAAGAAATGAGAATGCAGAGAGGAGATGCCACAGAAACTAAACAATGGGTAATTGGAGGTAAAAGTGAGAGTATGGTTGTGAGCAATTAGATTAACCCATACAGCATCAACCCCCTACAATAAAAAGTTTTTGCTGGCATCAGCCTTGTGGCAGTATGATGTATACTTTTCATCAGTCAACCCACAGAAGTCTATATTATTTTCAGGTATGGCAGAGGTTTGGCAAGAGAAAGGTATATAATCAGTGTATTTTACCTGTTCTAACATATGGATCCAAAACCTGAAATCTTATATAAGACCTGGAACGAAAACTTCAAAATGTCCAAAAAAGGAATGGGGGGAAAATTGCTTGGTATAACATTGAGAAATAGGAGGGGAGTATCATGGATCACAGAGCAGATCCATGTTGAAGACAGCTTGAACAAAATTAAAAGAAAAGAGTGGACATGGGGAGGACACGGAGAGATAATAGATGGACTGTCAGAGTAACAAAATGGAAACGCAGGTATGGTAAAAGAAGGCAGGGCAGACAGAATTAGATGGAGAGATGAGATAGGAAGTTTTGCTGGACTAACCTGGAACAGACAGGCATCTGACAAAAATGAGTGGGGAAAGTAGGTGAGGCCTTTGTTTTGCAGTTTACACATTGAATCAGATGATGGTGATGATGGAAGACAAACAGGAGGAATCTATAAAAAGGAAAGAAGGAATCATGCAAAAGCAAACTATACTGTAATGAAGTAGTTTTTCAATGCAACTGACTGGACGAAAATGAATGAACTAATGGACGTGCAAGAGAAATATGATTTCTTCCTGATGATATACGAAAAAGAAGTCAAGGGATACATCCCATTTTCTTAAGTAAAAGAAAAAGGGAAAAAAAGTGGCTTAATGGCAAGTGTGAAAGATCATAGAAGAGAAAGGATGGAGTAGGGAAGAGAATGAAAGGAAAACCGATTCAGAATAGGAAAGAAGAATATAAACTAGAAATAAATACATATGTAGGAGTAATAAGAGAAAAAGATAAGAGATATGAAAAAGATATAGTTGGCAAATGCAACGAAGAACCAAAGCTGTTTTATATATTCATTAAAGAAAAAATATAACAAAAAGCATAAATAGATTGAAGGACAATAAGGAAGTATATGAGGACCTGAAAGAAATGTAAGAAGTATTAAATCAGAATTTTCAGAAAGTATTTAGAACAGAATCTGACTTTCAAAATCCACAAGGAGGATAAGAAAAATGAGATATGGGAAATCAGGGTAAATAGAGCAAAAATAAAGGAAATTATGAAAAAATTGGATGAAAGAAAAGCAATAGAACCAAATAGGGTATCAGGATACATTCTCTTAAAAGAGGAAGTCCCTAAATCATTGAAAAGAGCTGATATAGTTCCTATTCACAAAATATTGAAACAAAGAAGAACCACTTAATTATAAACCAGCATAGTCTGTAAGATATGTGGGAAGGTTATCAAGAAACAATGGATGAAATACTTAGAAAGAGAAGGAATAAAATAGAAAATTTGGATTCAGAACCAGATCATGTGTCACCAACTTATTACGTTTTTATTCAAAAGTAATAGATATAATACAAGAAAGAGATGGATGAGTGGATTGCATATATTTAGACTTAAAAAAGACATTAGATGAGGAGATTACTATGAAAGTTAGAATACATTGGAGGATTGAAAGGAACCTTAAAAAAAACTAGATTGAAGACTACCTGAAAGGTAGGGAAATGAGAACAGTAGTAAAGGATGAAAAATCTGAATGGAGGGAAGTAAAAAGTTGAGTACCACAGGGATCAGTTTTGGCACCAATAATGTTTTCAGTATATGTAAATGACATGACAGAAGGAGTAAGCAGTTACATGAGTCTGTTTGCAAACGATGCAAAATTACTAAAGAAGATAAGAAACCACAAGGATTGTAAGGAGAATGACATAAAGATGTATGAATTAAGCAAGACATGGGAAATGGAGTTTAATGCAAAAAAATGCCAAGTATTGGAAATGGGAGTGGAATGAGACCTACATGGACATTTGTTAGACCCACATGTACACATAAGTTTGACCCACATGGACACATAATTTAGGACATATTATATCAATAGAAAGAGAAGAAAAAAGATTTGGGGGTGATAAGACTGATCAACTTATCATCAGAGAAACATAGATAAAATATTTGGTGACACTTTCAGGATGCTAAGAATATACACATGTTTTTTCACTTCCTAGATATAGATATGAATAAGAAAAAAAAGTTATATCTACAAAGATTAAATCAAAATTGGAATATACAGAAGTAATATGATCCTACCATAAGAAAATGTATGTGTTGAAATTGGAAAGAATATAGAGAATAACAAGTAAGATAGTGACAGATTTGAAAGACCTAACATATGCGAAAAGATTAAAAGAAATGCAAATGACAACACTAAAAGAAAGAAGAGAAAGACAATTACAATATATAAATTGATGAACAACTTGGAGGAATTAGGTATAAAATATCTGATAATGAAAAGAAAAGGCGAGGCCAAATATTTGAGGGGACACAAAAAATTCCAAAAAATTAATTTGCCCGAACAATACAAAAAAAAACTACAGCTTTCCACAGAGAAGTGTACATACTTGAAATAGACTGAAGAAGTGATAATGGCAAAGAATGTACAACTCTCTCTCTCTCTCTCTCTCTCTCTCTCTCTCTCTCTCTATATATATATATATATATATATATATATATATATATATATATATATATATATATATATATATATCATCCTTCAAGCTTACCTTGTACAGGATGTGTGACGACCACAAGGGCCATGTTAGCCAGACGGGGCAGCAGGTATGTCCAACGGTTACATGAGCCACACACCCACTCAGCTACTTTTTTCTGTTCCTGTATCACTAGCTGGCAGGTGGCAAGCTGCAATGATATTCTTATTATAGACAATGCCTCTCAAAACTTTGCTTCAGCAACCAGAAAACAGTTGTTAAGTATCTAAAGCATACTGACTGAATATTGAATGATAAATGTAGACTATGCAGTTTTAAGGTACCAAGCTTCAAATGCTTAACGGTAATCACAAACAAGATGTATAACCACAGCTTAGTGAGCTACTGTTAGATTATTGAGATTCACTCTTCTAAACATGATGTCTGCTTTTAAAAACAGACTGAAAATCGAAACAGATTGATCTCTATTTCACAATGAACCTGGATAGTGAAAGTGGAGGCATTCCAGTGTAATGTATCTCACTTCCGTACTTGATGGTGGTTGGCCATTTATTGAATGGTATTATTTGATATTACTTCAAACAAAAAAGTTTGTTTCTGTATAAAAATTATGTTTTCATTTAGCTAAAATATGGCTTCCTAAAATTTTACATTGTTGTACACAAAACAGTTATGCAAAATAATATAGTTATGAAAATGTTCCAACACAGCAGCATCCATTGATTTGTACAATAATTTTCCTACAGGAATGTATGTGACGGTACAAACTTTAAGTAAGGCTGAAGGGATTTTCATATCTTTCAACCAACAATGAATAATATAAGCATTGATAACTATAACTGATATTTCCTTCAAGGGTAGATTCTTTCTGTATGACACTTTAAACAAATTCACAGCAGAATTACCTTTAAGTGGACAATAGCAACACTGGAATAAATCAATTAGCTGTTGCTGTTGTAACCTATATATGAGTTAGTATCAAGTTATGGTGACATATTCCATCCATTTCCCAGGTGCCTTCTTTGGAGTAATCAATTGATATAATGCAGATGACTATATATTTATAATAATAATAATAATAATAATAATAATAATAATAATAATAATAATAAAAACAACAACAACAACAACAACAACAACAACAACAACAACAACCAACCAACCACAACAACTTGGACAACATACCAGTCTATCACTGTCTTCCGATGGATGAAATATTCTAATCAATAAGGAAATCAATCTGATGGCTGAAGCTTCTGATATTCCCTGTGCTCTGGTCAATGCCAGATGGGAGTCATACTGCTGGCGCAGGTCAAACTTAGTCCGCCGCTGACTTAAAACACCTCGTGCCCATGCCTGCAAGGTCACTGCTGCTGCCTCTCTGCATCTCTGTCTCTGAGAATAAAGTAGCATGCATATTTTGAGATCTGCAACAATCGTGTTTGGAAGTAATATCATATAACATCCTGCCAATTAGAATTGTAGTAAGAAATTATTACAAA
Source organism: Metacarcinus magister (assembly GCA_029783475.1). NCBI lineage: Eukaryota > Metazoa > Arthropoda > Malacostraca > Decapoda > Cancridae > Metacarcinus > Metacarcinus magister. The sequence continues at coordinate 19,899,528 of JAPQNM010000048.1, forward strand.
ATAAAATTCCTAAAATATAAACAACTTTTCTTTTAACCTCACGTTCCTCCCTGTCTGCCTTCAGCTGGTTAAGGAGGTCTGAGCGCTCAATGTTACGAGTCTTGCTTGCCCCACCCAGCCTCTGTTGAGGCTTTCTGCGGTAATCGCCTTCAAAGCTCCACATGGTGATCTTTCAGGATATCCCTGGAACAAAAAATATATAATAAAGGTTACTTTTTGATGCAATAAATACTATACAAAAGACTACTGTATAGTGATACCTTGGAACTCGATCATAATTCGTTCTAAGAGGCAGTTTGAATTTCAAAAAAGTTCAAATTCCAAAGCAGTTTCCCATAAGAAGTAATGAAAAGTGAAAAAAATACGTTCCCAACCCCAAAAATACCCATTTAAAATACAACTAATTTAATGTAAAATAACAAAAGTTAATGCCCAAAATAATAAATAAAAACAAAAAAAACAATAAAAAATTAAATAAGATTAAAATATAAATGAATTTTAACTGAAAGACTGTAGGAGCAAGAAATGAAGTGAAGAAGGAATTGATTGCTAAGCATGAAGCACGAAAAGATAATATTTCCAGTAATGAAATTAAAGGCTTTGTCACACAGTCCATGGATAGCCACAAATTTTGTCATTTTCCTACAGATAGCTGCCCAGGTCTAGGAAAACTCAGTAGATAGCCACAGCTATTTGTAGATGGCACATAGCAATTTAGCGATTTTCCTGGCCTGGTCCAGCCCTGCGCAGGTGGTGCAACTGAGCATCTATAGCAGGGGTTGGCAACCTCCAGCCCGCTGGTCAGATCTGGCCCACAGAGTCACTCATGGCCCGTCACCCTGCTTGATATTTTTAAAACAATCCAGCCCACAACAACCTAGCCAACCAAATGAGTAAATTGGCGCCTCTTGATGTGATCGCGAACGTGAACGCTTTAGACAGGCCCAGTGTCTCATTTGCTTGAAGACTGTGGCTGTCCTCAAAGAGTATAATGTGCGCCGCCAATGGGAGACAGAGCACCAAGCATTGAGCTTTGCATCGATGTCTGCTGCTGAGAGGAAGGAGACCATTGTCAAACTATCAGGCAACCTGCAGAAAAGCACTTCACTCTTCCGTAAGCAGACTACTGAGTCTGACAAAGTGACGTGTGCCAGCTATGAGGTTTCCCGCCTCCTTGCTCGTCGTATGAAGCCATTCACAGACAAGGACTTTATCAAGGAGTGCATCATGGTTGTGATAGATTTCCTCTGTCCTGAAAAGCATTCTGCTTTTGAAAGTGTGAGCCTTTTACCCCGCACTGTTTGTTGTCGCATTGAGATGTCAGACAGCATGAACAACTTGCTAAGACCTGTTGCTCAAATTCAATGCCTTCTTTCTCGCTCTTGATGAGAGCAATGACATGAAGGACACAGTGCAGTTGGCAATTTTCATTCGTGGAGTCACTGCTGCCCTTCAGGTTTATGAGGAGTTTCTCCAGCTTGTTCCATTGCACGGCACCACCACTGACTGGGCAAGACTTCTTTGACGCCGTGCTTCAGTGTGTGAAGCAACACTCCCTCGACCTGTTCCACCTTGTGTGCATGACGTGCCCCAGCAATGACTGGAAAGAGAAAGGGTACTGCCTCACTGCTAGTGCATCACTGTGAGGCTGCCGGACACACCCAGCCCATCCACAAGGTGCACTGCATCATCCACCAAGAGTCCCTGTGCTCCAAGTCTTCATTCTCTCCCGCAGCCTTAACCACCACCAGTTCCAGGCACTAACGGACGAAGTCAACGCACACTATGGTGACCTGCTTTACTTCTGTGAGGTCCGCGGGTTGAGTCATGGAGCCATGCTGTCCTGCGTGTGTGACCTGCAGCAGGAGATAGTCACCTACCTCCATCAAAAGAACCTCCCAAGTGCTGATAGTTATCAGTACTGGGAGCAAGCCATTGCTGGTTGGAATTTTTTTTTTTTATTTTACAAAGTGCTTAGAGATACGGCAATCGTACCACGTTGTCATCCGCTATTCCTACGGCCTGTGCCTTATTATTTACCTGGTAAAGCATTTTTCAAGTTATGTTAGGTTGATTATGTTATGTTAGATTTGGTTAAGTACGGTTTGGTTCAGCTAGGTTTGGTTGTATAAGCTTACCCAAAAGTTAGGCACGAGCCGTATCTATAAGCGAGCACTTACAGGTACGGCTGCCGTACCTGTAAGCTGTGCCTATATTTTACAAAGTGCTTAGAGATACAGCAGTCGTACTGCGTTGTCATCCGCTATTCCTACGGCCTGTGCCTTATCATTTACCTGGTAAAGCATCTTTCAAGTTATGTTAGGTTTGGTTAGGTACGGTTAGGTTTAGTTATATAAGCTTTTTACCCAAAAATTAGGCACGTGCTGTATCTTTAAGTGAGCACTATGAGGATACGGCATTTGTTAGATTATGGTTAGAATAGGTTATGTTATGTTATGTAAGGTTAGGTTATATAAGCTTTTCATATTTTATTAACCAAAAGTTGGGCACGTGCCGTATCTATAAGTGAGCACTTACAGGTACAGCTGGCATACCTGTAAGCTGTGCCAATACTTTATTACCCAAGAGTTAAGCATTTCACCTTAGATTTTTTTTCTCGGATTGCCATATTATGGCCTATATTTGATTATAATAACGAGCACTCACTGAAACCTTCACAGATGTGTTGAGTACACTATGTATAGTATGTAGATTTACCCATATGACGCCTCAAAACCCTCAAATGAACTAAATAAAAACTCAATGGTAGAAAAAAAAATAACAGAAATAGGAAACAGCCATAAAGGAAATATGTACGGTAAATTTTTACATCTTTACCATAATGGCGTGTGGCTACAAAAGAAAATGGCATCTGCACCTTATCCAACAACCGACTTTTAGTCATAGAAAACATTTGATAGCTTCTAAATTAACATGACCTATATTAACCAAACCTTAACCTATATTAACAAATAACAGAATTCTGTTCAAACAAATTAAACTTTACTTTTCGAAGAGAAGGTCTCATAGAAAACATTGAATATCTCACAAACTAAGAATTGGTGACGGATATGTAATTAAGAAAACCGGTTAATCTGCATAACTACTGCTCGGACGCTATCGATATAAATATGAAGTCCTACATACTATACATAGTGTACTAAACACATCTGTGAAGGTTTCAGGCAGTGCTCGTTATTATAATCAAATATAGGCCATAATATGGCAATCCAGAAAATAATCTAGGGTGAAATCCCTAACTTTTAAGTAATATAATATAAAAAGCTTATGTAACTGAACCTAACCGAACTAAACCATACCCAACCAAACCTAACATAACCATATCTAGTAAAGATTTGTAAGACAACCCATTCAATATCTCCTTACCTTTATAATGCACTGCAAATTCAACCTCAGATACTTGTTTAGATAACCTCAAACAGTTATGCCACTGTATTACAGAAAAAAATATGAATATTATTTTTATTAGGTTAAGTTAGGTTTGGTTAGGTTTCGCTAAGTTTAGTTAGGTTTGGGTGGGTTAGTTTTGGTTGGGTTTATTCAACTGCAGCTCTGGGAAAGTTATGCTAACAAAGCTTTTTTTTTTTTGGTAAATTTTTACATCTTCACCAGAATGGCGTGTGGCTACAAAATAAAATGGCGTCTGCACCTCAAACAACACCCTACTTTTAGTCATAGAAAACATTTGATATTTTCTAAATTAACATAACAACCTAACTAAGCCTAACCAAACTTAACATAACCTAACGTAACCTAAAACAAACAAAAAATATGGTATTTCTTTACAACTACTGCTCCACCTCTTTCTTTTTTCTCTTTCCCTATGACTATACATAGTGTACTCAATATATCTGAAGGTTTCAGGCGGTGCACACCATTATTTACCTCGCAAAATGTCTTTGAAGTTGTGTTATGTTAGGTTATGTTAGGTTGGTTAGGTTATGTTAAGTTATGATTAGGTTAAGGTTGTTAGGTTAGGTTACGGTTATGTTATTGTTAGGTTCGTTATATAAGATTCATACATTTTATTACCCAAGAGTTAGGGTTCGCAACTTAGATTTTTTTCTGGATTTGGGTAATAAAATGTAAAAATCTTATATAACCGAACCTAACTGAACCTAACCATAACATAACCGTAACCTAACCTAACAACCTTCACCTACCAATAAATTAACCTAACCTAACCAACATAACATAACATAACCTACTGTAAGAAACTGTAAGAATAACCTAACATAACTTCAAAGACATTTCGCGAGGTAAGTAATGGTGAGCACCCCCTGAAACCTTTACAGATGTGTTGAGTACATTATGTATAGTCATAGGGAAAGAGAAAAAAGAGGTGGAGCAGTAGTTGTAAAGAAATACTAAAATTTCGCATTTTTTTCTGTAATTCAGCGGCATTACTGTTTGAGGTTATCTGAACAAGTATCTGAGGTTGAATTTGCAGTGCATTATAGAAGTAAGGAGATATCGAATGGGTCGTCTTAAGAATCTTTACCCCATATCTAACCATAACCTCACGTAACCTAACCATAACCTAACATAGCCAAACTATAACCTAACATAACATAATCAACCTAACATAACTTCAAAGATGTTTTAACCTGCTAATGGGGAGCACCGCCTGAAACCTTAGCAGATGGGTTGAGTACACTATGTATAGTATGTAGGACTTCATATTTATATCGATATCGTCCGAACAGTAGTTCAGAAATACCAGAAAACTTTCTCAGAATGCATCAGGTAATGTAAAATTATAACCCTCAAATTTCTAAAGCATTCAGGTGAATATGTAAAATAATACCACATGTGCCTTCAATATTTACCACACTATCCTTATTTTCGTTAAATAAAATTGCTCGCGAACGTCATTCTGCATATTAATATATTATGTTTCCTATTGTTTACGTACTTCTGGCAACTGAGTCGACAATTACTGTCAGCATTTAGGAGACAAGACATACTTTTAAATCACCTGAATGAACACTCTTATTTTCATACACAAGGTGCCAAAATCATGGCATAGAGTAGCATAAATCATAATTTCTCATCCATACACCTCGAGGTAGGTAGTTTAACTCTTAAGAATAATGTCATAAAAACAGGAGCAGAGGTTACCTTAATTAATCGTTAGTAAATGCCTTATCTTACCTTTTCGCCTTCGATTAACCTTCATAATATGTATCTAGAGATTCCAAATACCCGTCACACCTATGAGGTCTTGAATTGTCACCGTGTTGTGGCGTAACAGGAGAGAACCACCGTCACTGTGACATTACCAACCATCCATTAACTTGTTTTTCCTTCATTTGCTTCGTAAATCTGACATATTTTAGAGGAGTTTACTGGCAATTTCATGCAAGGAATATTCGAGTTGACATTTTTTTAGTACTTAAGGTATTACATTGAAAGCGTTATTTCGTTGCATTAATTGAGAAAGGAAATAGAAAGCCGTAGTAATCAGCTGATCCGTTCCCGCGCACAACACAAACAGCCATTCTGTTTCTCCTGTCTGTAATATTCTTCACCCGGCTTGGCTTCATTTCACCTTCACCAACCATAAAGGTATGTTATTGGTTGATGTTTAAATAAGTGTTGGGTATACTTGTCATTTATTATAAGTCCACATATATTGTATATATGTGATAATGTCATTTTTGTTTGCTTACCTATGAATATATATGGGGAATTAAGAAGCAGGCTTCTTGTGGTGTCCCCCACCTCTAAAGACCAGCCAGCCAGTATGTTTAAGCGGTTTTAATGTGTCTATCGTACCGGGTTTTTAATGTGGCTATTGTTGGGGCGGTAACTACACTCTCAGGGAGTGCATTCCAGTGGTTGATGACTGATGGAAAACCAGTTTCCTTTTAATGATGTCCTCCAGTGATCAGGCTTCAGCAGCTTTAGAGTGTGTCCTCTTAATCCGTTGGTGTTCAGCTGGAAGAAACGTGTGTAGGGGATGTCCTCGAACTGGTGTAGCAACTTGTAAGTCTCGATCATGTCATCTCTAATCCTTCTATCCTGTAATGTCTGGAGATCTAGATGTCGACATCTCTCCTCGTAGGGCAACTGGGCCAACTCAGGAACTAATTTGGTTGCTCTCCTCTGTACTCGCTCGAGTGACTAGATATCATGTATCAGGTTTGGAGACCAGGCCTGAGCCAAATAATCCAGGATTGGGCGAACCAGGGAGAGGTATAATGGTACCAATATTTCCTTGCTGAGTACAGAGAAGTTCCTTTTGATTATCCCAACTCTACTGTTGGCTTTTGCTATGATCGTCGCAACATAAGTTGAGGACTTAAGGTTGTTAGACACTGTAATGCCCAAATCTTTATCCTGTGAGGACTTATTCAGCTTTGCCCCTTTCAAGTGGTACTCTGCCTGCTGATTGTTGTGCCCAACATGCATGGTGTTGCATTTATCCACGTTGAAGGACAACAGCCATTTGTCACTCCAGTTGTCAAGCCGCTTCAAGTCACGCTGCAGGGCTTCAACATTCTCTTCGGTCTTTATAATCTTATAAATTTTTGCATTGTCTGCGAACAAGCTGGCCACTGACTCGAGGTTGTTGTCTATATCGTTGATGTAGATGAGGAAAAGTACAGGTCCAAGCACTGACCCCTGAGGAACTCTACTCATAACTGGTAACCAATCTGATGCGGACTTCTTGATGTTGACACAGTGGTATCTATCGGTGAGAAAGTTTGTAATCCAGTGCAGTACTTTACCTCCTATGCCTATTGCCTCTAGCTTGGTGTGCAGTCTTTGGTGAGGAACTTGGTCGATGGCTTTTTCACAATCAAGGTAATTAATGTCAATGCATTGCCCTTTATCCACAGCGTTCATCAGATCGTCCAGGTAACAAAGCATGTTGGTGAGGCAACTCCGTTTACTCCTGAAGCCATGTTGAGCATCACTAATAAGCTTGTTTTCTGTTAGATAGTTCACAATCACTTCTCGGATGATGCCCTCAAGCAGCTTGGATGCTATGCTGGTTAGTGACACTAGTCTGTAATTAAGGGGATCTGATTTGCTGCCCTTCTTGTAGATTGGTGATATAATTTCCCTTCTCCAGTCACTCGGGATAATCCCAGTATCCAAGGAAGTTTGGAATATGTCTGATAGTGGTTCGCATAGAACTTTGCTGCATTCCTTCAATATAACTGGTGATAATCCATCGGGTCCTGGTGCCTTGTTGACTTTGAGTTCTTTGAGCCTTTTCTTGACACGTCTTGTTATTGTGGCATCCTCCACCTTAGGGCCTTGGAATATGTTGTCAGTATTCGGTGATGGTTGGCTGACATCCTCTCTCACAAATACCCCATTGAAAGCTTCATTCATTGTTTGGGCAGTTTCTCTGTCATTTTGTGTCATTTCTCGGAGGTAGTTTTGAGTGTGGTGATGGTTCCCTTAGCAGTAGTCCTGGAGCGGACGTATGCCCAAAAGTGTTTCTGGTTGTTGACAGAGTCGAGTGCTACTTGTCTTTCGTAACTGTATTTTGCTGATCTAACTTCTCTTGTTACTAAGTTCCTTGCGTTTGTATACAGTTCTCAATGTGTTTCACTTTTTCTTGTTCTATACTTTTGCCATGCCTCCTGTTTTTTTTTTTTATTAATGTTTGTAATTTCCTGTTCATCTATTTGGGTTTACTCAACTCTTGCTTGTTCTTGTAGAATGGCACACACGCCCTCACTGTTTTGTTATAGATCTCTAAAAATGTGTCCCACTTATCATTCATAGATTTGTTTGAGTGTGTCTTCCCAGTCTTCTTGTCTAAACAGGGTCCTCATTTTTATCAGATCTGCTTTATGGTAGTTAAGCTTAGATGAGTCTTTCTCTCCTACTGTTGGTTTGGAGTCTGCAGCCAGGGTGAAACACATGACAGCATGCTTACTAAATCCCAGTGGTGCTAAGTATCTAATATCCTCTACTTCACAGTCTGTTTTGGCAGTCCAGTCTTGACGGGTTGTCTGTTTCCCTCAGGTGTGTCCATTCTCCCACATTTTGTGTCCAGAAGTTGTCATTCACAGCTTCAAGGAAGTTAACAGCCTGCCCATAACCCTGAGAGCCATTTACCACTCTGTTTTCCTCCCAGACGATGCTTCCAAAATTAAAGTCCCCACACACAAGTAACTGTTTGTCCCTGGTGCTATCTTCACTTAACCTAAGGAGGTCACATATTAGGTCATTGTTATCTTCTGCTGATGAAGGGGTACGGTATATTGTGCCCAAGACTAGATCCTTTCCTCGTCCACTTCTCACTCCGCACCAGACACACTCCAGAGCTTCATGATCAACAAGGTTGCTTACAGACACCTCATCCACAACTAAGTGTTTCTTGATCAAAATTGCAACTCCTCCTCCTGGAGCAATTTGACTGTCCCTGCCCTTCCTCACAACTGTATAAGAGGCCATGTTGAAAAGGTTAGTGTTCAGCATCTCAGGGTTGCATTTTGTTTCTGTGAGGAAGACTAGGTCTGGATCTTCTTTGTCTAAAATCGCCTCTAGTTCAGCAGTCTTGTTGTTCAGTCCATCCAGGTTAGTATATAGGCACTTACACTTAAATGTCTGATGCAAGTGGTCTGCTGGGGGTTTACCTATATTTTCTTTGCCGAAATGGCTTCGGTCTTGGGTTTGCACTTGATACTCTGATCACCTCTTTTCTCTCAAAGTCCACAATCCATTTGAATTCCTTGTCTTGCTCCTCGTCACTCTTTTTCACTGCTTCCTTGATTAGCTTTTTCCTTTCCTCCCGTTCCTTCATTGACCTGTCCCTGAATAACCTGATGTTTTTCACTACTGACTGGCATTATCCTTCCTTTTCTTGATTCATTTCTCACTCAGCTCAAGACCTACAAGGTAGCAAACCTATGTGTAAATAGTCCATTACTAATCATCCTAATTAGTAATACCGCCGATCAGTAGTCATTATAAGATGGGTGAATTGATTATAATCAGTCTGGGTAAAATTTTACATCTTCACCATAATGGCGTTTGTTTACGTCTGCGTCTTGGGACTGCACCTCCTCTAACTACCTACTTTTGGTCATAGAGAACATTTGATAGCTTCTATATTAACCTAACCTAGCATAACCTATATTAACCAAACCTTAACCTACATTGATTTAGGTAGGATTAGGTCTGAGGAGCTGTTCAGGAGGTATAAGGAGGCTCTGGGGTGGGTTAGGGACCTGGGAGGGACTCCTGTCCTGTGTGGTATACTGCCCCGTCGCTTGGGACAGAGGTGGTGGTTTGAGACGTGTGCCCTGAACAACCGCCTGGCTGATCATTGCAGAAGAAATGGGTGGTTATACGTGGACAACTGGACCTATTTCTTTCTTTCTTTCTTTCTTTTTTTTATTTTATTTATTTATTTATTTTTTATTTTTATATATATACCATACAACATTACAATGATACAATTATACAATGATTCAATTGTCATTTGAACTTAAAGTTGTGCATTGACGTGCACAGCTATTTCAAAAGTTCACGTGTGGGGCAGGAACGGTGTGGGAAGTGTGCCTCTCCAGGTATTGGCGGCCAACTTTGCTTGATGGATGGACATCTGTGTCACATCAGGCGTAGCCTCCGTGAAGCCATTCCACAGTCGCGCTGTCCTAGCCTTGTAGGTCCGTTGGTGCTGCGACGTGTGGGAGAGGGGCACCACCACACGTTGGTTTCCTGCCAGTGCCTGTCGTGTCGTCCTATGGGCAGGTTGTGGCGGCAGGTACAGGTGGGTTAGGTGGGGTGTGTGCAGCACCTGAGTCTTGTGACAGACAGACAGGGCTGACACGTCACGCCGGTGCTCAAGAGACGTCATGCCGGCAGGGATCTCCGCCTCTTCCCCCAGCAGTCGAAGGGCACGTCTCTGTACCGTGTCGAGGCGCCGAGTGTGGGTGGTGGCTCCAGACATCCATACCAAGGCACCATACTCCATGCATGGACGAATCTGTGCCCTATATAGAGTCATGATACCTCGGGAGTCGAGGTTGCCTGCCATCCTACGGAGAGCAGACACACGCTGAGAGGTCTGGCGCGCTACAGTTGTGATGTGTTGGTCGAAGCACAGCTCCTGGTCAATGGTGATGTTATTTTGGAGGGGCAGCCGAACGCCCTCGAACCGTAGTTGTCCCTCCATTGCCTGAGGAGCAGCAGGAGACTGGGAGATGACCATGGCTTGCGTCTTATTCGTCGACCTGCCAGACGCCCCCCCACTCCTCCACTGCCTTTAGCTGCTTGTTGACGGCGGTCGCGGCGCGCTGGCTGTCCTGGCGGCAATAGGAGAGTGAGATGGTGCAGTCGTCAGCGTAAGCCATCACTGCTGGAATCTGGCGGAGCAGGTCGTCTATGTACACGTTCCACAGGACTGGCCCCAACACTGAGCCTTGTGGAACTGAAGCCCTTATTTGGGTAGGCTTGGAGGTCCGCCCGTTGAGGACTACTCGTAGCGTCCTTCCTTGGAGGTAGTCCTCGAGCAGCATCAGCAGACTCCCGTCGACACCCTTGGCACGTAGTTTTGCCAGAAGGCCGGAGTGCCACACTCGATCAAAAGCTCCGGCGATGTCCAGCGCCACCACGAGTGTGTCCAGGCCTTCATCGAGGGTGTCTTGCCATTTTTGTGAGAGGAGGAGGAGGAGGTCGGAGGTGGAGTGGCCCGGCCTGAAACCAAACTGATGCGGGAAGAGAAGATTGTGTTGGTTCAGGTGTTTCCACATGGTTTCTGCAACCATCTTCTCGAACACCTTACCCACGGCGGACAGGAGGGAGATGGGTCTGTAGTGTCGTGGGTCAGTCCTGGACTCCTTTTTGTGGACGGGAACCACATGAGCCTCCTTCCAGGCAGCTGGCCATTTTTTGTGCTCGAGGCAGGCAGCAAAGATAGTAGCCAGAGGTTCTGACAGCTCCCTGGCACAGTTTTTAAGTACTCTGGGGCTGATGTTATCAGGACCTGTTGCTTTCCCTGCATCAACGTCTCTAAGTACTTTTTCCACTTGTTTTGTGGTGGCCTGGACTGACGTGATAGTGTGATCAGCTTCCCGTGGCAGAACAGGTGGGGGACGGTTGGGGTCCTCTACTTGCATTTTTTCAGCAAATATTTTTGCCAGGAGAGCAGCTTTGTCCTCGCTGCTCGTTGCTATGGACCCGTCAGGTCTGGTGAGGGGGGGCACGCTGTCCTGGTGCAGTATTCCCTGCTGTTCTTTAACGAGTGCCCACCATGTCTTGTTTCCTACACCTGGACTGTGCTTAGTTTCCTCTTCTTCACCTCCTCCCAGTGTTCCCTCGCCCACTTGGAGGTGACTGTCATCCTCCTACAAGCCGCCCGGTGTAGGACGAGGTTCTGGTGTGTGGGGCGTCGTTTGTACCTCCTCCACGTGGAATATTTGGAATATTTTGCAAGGATTACCTGTACACTAGGGACGGTGTCCATCTCTCAGGAGGGGGAGGGGAACAGGGAGTCTGGCCTGGAGCCTCCAGAGGGACCTGGGGACTCATGGTTTTTTAGGGAGGGTGTAGAGGAAATTGAGTGCCCTGCAGGCTTTTTTCAAATAGATGGTAGGGGGAAGACAACCGGAGACATGAGAAATGGCAATGTTAAGAAGAGGAATAGTTGCTTGAAAGTTTACTATACAAACTGCAGGATTATTGTAAACAAAATAGACTACCTTAGAGGGTTGACTAGTGTAGAAAAGTTTGATATTATTGCTTTAACAGAAACATGGTTGGATATGTCAGGGAAGATATTTGGTCCAGAAGTAGAAATAGAAGGGTACAAGTTTTTTTTCACAAGGATAGAAAAGGAAGGAAAGGAAGAGGAGTTGCACTTTATGTTAGGGACACATTGCAATGTTGTGTAAATAATGTGATTAAGATAGATGACAGGGTAGAATCCATATGGGTGGAAGTTAGGGAAGCAGCCAGAAATACTGTTTTGGGTGTACTGTATAGGCCTCCAAACTTGATTAAAGGGGATTTTATTCCTATATGGCAAGAGATAAATAGGGCGTGTAAGTATGAGCAGTTATGTGTATTAGGTGATTTTAATTTAAGGAACATTGACTGGGAACTAACGGTAGGTGATAATGATGCTGAGGATTTGTTAAAGTTAGTTCAGGATAATTTTTTAAACCAGATAATCAGAGAACCTACTAGAGGTGATAGTATTCTAGATTTAAGGCTAACTAACCGAGATGATTTAGTTAAGGAAGCAGATGTTGGGGGGCAGTTAGGTAACAGTGATCATTGTGAAATTAGGTTTATCCTAAAAGGGGGAAAAGACGTTAGGAGTGTCAATAAACTTAGTGTACCTGACTTTAGAAAGGCCAATTATGAGGGATTAAGAAGACATCTGGAGGGGATTAGCTGGAGTCCATTAGAGGGGGAAGGTGAGGTGAGATCAGGCTCAAAGGGAGAGGAAGCTGGTGAAGGAAGGTCAGATCAGGTTTTCACAGGAGGAGGAGTCAGTGAGGTCAAGGCTGAGGAGGCTTATACATTTTTCATTGATAATTTGATTGCAGGTCAGGAACTAAATATTCCATATAGGGCGATAAGATCACGTAGGAACGATCCAAAATGGATGACTAACAAATTAAAGTATATAATAGGACTAAAAAGAAACATAAAAAGGTTAAGGTAGGACAGGATAACTATAGGGAACAGTATATCGATTTAGCTAGGTCAGTTAAGAAGCTAACACGTACATCAAAGAAACCATACGAAATTAAGGTAGCTAGCCAGGTTAAAACTGACCCTAAAGGATTTTTTCAAGTATATAGGACAAAAAGCAGGGAATTAGTGGGTCCGTTGAAATTTGGTCAGGAAGAGATGGTTAGTTTGGGGGAGGATATGTGTAAGGTTCTAAATGATTATTTCTTAAGTGTTTTTACTAAGGAAGACAAAGACATAGTTCCGGTTTGCGAGCAAATATTTAGAGAGGAAAGCGAAAAGCTTTTAGATAAAATGAAGAAGTTTAAATCACCAGGTCCAGATGAGGTTTATCCCAGGGTAATTAAAGAATGTAAAGAGGTAGTTAGCCAGCCGTTAGTTAATATTTTCAGGAAATCAGTGGATTTAGGGGAGGTTCCTTCAATGTGGAGGCAACGAACGTAGTTCCAATTTTTAAGAAGGGAAATAGAGCATTAATGTCTAGTTACCGACCCGTCAGTCTGACTTCAATTGTAGGTAAATTACTAGTCTATTATTGCAAATAAAATTAGAGAGCATTTGGAAAAGTTTAGTTTAATAAATAACTCACAACATGGGTTCAGCAAGGGTAGGTCATGTCTCACTAACTTATTAACTTTTTATATGAATGTTTATGAGGCAGTAGATAATGATGCGAACTATGATATTATATACCTTGACTTCAGTAAAGCATTTGATAAGGTTCCACATGATAGACTACTAAGTAAGTTTAGAGCGCACGGGATTGATGGGAAAGTTCTCCGCTGGATTAGGTCATGGTTAAGCAATAGGCAGCAAAGAGTTACAATTAATGGTTCCAAGTCTAATGGGGGGGGGGTAACAAGTGGAGTGCCACAGGGATCTGTATTAGGGCTATTATTATTTATAATATACATTAACGACTTAGACAATGGGATTAGTAGTGATATTAGTAAATTTGCTGGTGATTCTAAGATAGATAGGATTATTAGATCAGAGTCTGATGTAAAAGATTTGCAGGGGGACTTAGATAGGTTAAACGAGTTGGTGGTTAAGTGGCAGATGGATTTTAATATTGACAAGTGTAAAATAATGAATATTGGTAAGGAAAATCCTCAAAACAGGTACAATATAAACAGGGTAATGCTGAATAGGTCAGAATGTGAGAGGGATTTGGATGTTCAGGTTAGCTCAGACCTCCGTCCCAGAAAACAATGTATTGATACTAGAAATAGGGCTAATAGGTTGTTAGGATTCATTGCTAAAAGTATTAAAAGTAGAAATGCTGAGGTTATTTTGAAGTTGTATTTAGCATTAGTCAGACCTCACCCTGACTATGCAATGCAGTTTTGGTCACAGTATTATAGAATGGATTTAATTTTGTTAGAGTCAGTGCAGAGAAGGATGACCAAAATGATAGAAGGGATTCGTAATTTTAGCTATGAAAGGAGACTAAAGCTTTTGAAATTGCACTCACTGGAGGAACATAGAGTAAGGGGAGATCTGATTGAAGTATTTAAGTGGGTGAAGGGTTTTAATAAGGGTGATGTAGGAAAAGTTCTTATGATCAGTAGTCAGGATAGAACAAGAAATAACGGATTCAAACTAGAAAAATGTAGATTTAATAAAGAAATTGGCAGAAATTGGTTTACAAATAGGGTGGTAGATGATTGGAACAGACATAGTCAACAGGTAGTTAGTGCACAGACAGTAGGGAGTTTTAAGAGAAAACTAGACGACTTCATGGATGGGGATGAGAGGTGGGTGTAGGTAATAAGGGGTATAGGATTAACAGGAACTATCTAGTGCAGGCCTCCGGGCCTTTTGTAGCTTCCTTATATTCTTATGTTTTTATGTATTGACAAATAACAGAACCTTGTTCAAAGAAAACTAAACTTTATTTTTCTCACAGAAAACATTGAATATCTCACAAACAAGAATTTGCGACAGAAATGTAATTAAGGAAAACCTTCTCAAAATGCATCAGGTAATGCATATATATAACCCTGAATTTTCTAGAGCATTATGGTGAAGATTTAAAATAATACCTGTGTATGTGGTAATACAGGACAATGTATCACCAGAGAAACATATTGATAGAATATTTGGTGACACTTTCAGATGCTAAGAAATATATGGATGTCTTTTCATTTCTTAGATAAAGATATGATGAGAAAAATTATAACTACAATGATCAGACCAAAACTGGAATATGCAGAAGTAATATAGTCCTCGCACAAGAAAAAGCACATGTTGAAATTAGAAAGAATACAGAGAATTGCAACTAAGATGGTTCCAGAATTGGAAGACCTAACATATGAGGAAAGATTAAAAGAAATGCATTTAACAATACTAAAAGAAAGAAGAGAAAGAGGTGACTTAATCACAATATACAAATTGATAAACAACCTGGAGGAAACTAATAGAAAAGACCTAATATTGAGAAAAAAAGGAGAGGCTAGGAATTTGAGGGGACACAAAGGAATTTGCTTGAGCGATACCAAAAAGTACAGTTTTCCCCAAAGAAGTATAGATACTTGGAATGGACTAAAGGAAGAGGTGATAATGGCAAAAAATGTACATCAACCGAAGGAAATTCTGGTCAATTATAGATACGGAGACAGGATCACACAAGTGTAGCTGTATACTACAACTGTATACTACAATTAGTAGGTAAATACACACACGCACATATACACACACACACGCACGCACGCACGCACGCACGCACGCACGCACGCACGCACACACACACACACACACACACACACACACACACACACACACACACACACACACACACACACACACACACACACACACTCAAAAAGCATGTGTTGAAATTAGAAAGAATACAGAGAATTGTAACTAAGATGGTGCCAGAATTGGAAGACCTACCATATGAGGAAAGATTAAAAGAAATGCACTTTACAACATTGAAAGAAAGCAGAGAAAGAGGTGACTTAGTCACAATATATAAATTGATGAACAACCTGGAGGAAACAGATAGAAAAGACCTAATATTGAGAAGAAAAGGAGAGGCTAGAAATTTGAGGGGACACAAGAAAATACTGCATAGAGGAATTTGTTTGAAAGATACAAAAAAGTACAGTTTTCCCTAAAGAAGTATAGATACTTAGAATGGACTGAAGGAAGAGGTGATAATGGCAAAGAATGTACATCAACTGAAGGAAAAACTAGACAAATATAGATACGGAGACAGGACCACACGAGTGTAGCTCAGGCCCTGTATACTACAACTAGGTACACAAAATACTTGGTGTAACATAAGATACATCAATGACTTACCAACCCCATATCACAAACAATAAAAGCAAATGTATACCAAAACTTAATTTCTTCAGATCATTTGACATTTGGACACAACAAAGAAACCACAACCACAGTTTACAAAGAATATATATGCTCAGTGATGGATTATGCAAGCCTTGTCTGTGCCTCTAACCTCACTGAGACGCATCACAACACACTAAAGACTATACAGAATAAAGGCCTTACAATCTTTACAGGATGCACAGCAACCCCACCTACAGACTTCCTACGCCACGAAACCAAAGCTCTCTAGGTCAAGGACCACCTTGACATGAGAGGCACACAAACACACTTCAGCCACTACAAACCCACAACACCCACTACACTACATGGCACGCCACCCTCACACACCAAGAAACATCAAAACAACAAATCTAGCACAAATTAACACAAACTAATTTTATCATCACTACCACCTTGTCCACCCAAACCAGCCTCCAGAAGCATATTTACACCCAGATCACTCAGGACAACTTTAAGTTTCTTGTACAGCCCTCAGACATCTATCCTTCTGAATCCTCCCTTCCCCATAACCACCTTGCTCCTCTGAGCTATCAGAAGAGACTGGATAGGTTCATTGTGGTGCCTGTTGAGGATGCAACACATCATCCCACACAATAAAATATATTAAAGAGACTGCTCTGCAAATAATCACACGTCAACAACATAACATACACTTCATGAAGGCCCTGTGAGAAAACCCGGTCCAAACTGTTGCAGGTTTTTTAAAAAAATAATTAAAAGGGAATTGTATATAATTTTTATTTGCTGGACAGGAGTAAAAAAGTTTTTTTTTATTGTAACTTTATTTAACATTCTGCAATGGTGAATCTCTTAGGAATCATGTAAGGTGTATTATGTATTTTTTTTATAAAGAAAATTTAATTATATATGTTGAAGCTATTTGAAAAAAAAAATTATACATTAATTTCTTCATAAAGAAATACAATATATCTTCTAATGACTTGACTATGAATATCTTCAAATGTATCTACAAAACATACTACAAAGCCAAAGTAATGTGGGATGTTTTTCTATTTTTGGTGTTGCAAGGGAGACAGTCCCCATAAACCTAACAATCATAAAGGTAAGGAACAAAACGATACATAGAGATGATACAAATGGCGTAAATTAAAAAAACAAAATAATATGGCCAACTTGCGACTGGTCAATCAAAATCAATTGTGGTTGTAAATCGGAGACTAACTGTAAAAATTTGAATCAGAGGTTGCTGCCCTCCAATTCAAACATGGCCTGATGCTCAAAAAAAGCTAGACAAGAAGTCCATTTCATTGGCTTTTAACAGGTTCCTTTTTCGCAGCTGATTTCTACTAACACCCCACAGACCACGGCTAGCATTATGATTCCCTTCTTCCTCCACTCATACTTGTTCCTCTCCAACTCTTCTGTTTCCTTCATTTAGCATAATTACCACTTCTACTGCTATTACCCTCTCTTGCCTCTTCCCCTTCCACTTCCACTTCTCACATCCCTCCTGTAGTTCCTACAGTGCCAGTGACTAACAAATTTTCTTTACTACACCCAGACACATCAACCTCTATTTCTTCAACTTCAAATCTTACTCATCCAATGTCGTATTCATACGCAAGTCACCAAGTATTGTTTATGTGTTTTCCTTCAAAACTGTCAATTGATCCTACTTCATCCTTAGTCTTTAAAACATCTTCTCTACAGCCTCCTGCCTAGAAAACTTTTACTCCCTCTGTATTCTCTCCCTCTTTCCCTAATAAAATCATCTATGAGATTTAAGCCTTTAATGCAAAACCTTACATTGATGTCTCACTCCTTTTCCCATCATTTACCTCATCACGTCCAACTTCAGACAACATCCACTGTGTTCCAGCAGAAATTCATCCCCCATCCTGTGACCTTCCCTCCACTCCCCTACCTACTCCCTTTACTCCTACACCTTCCCTATCTTCCCCTCATCCTTCCCTTAATTCCTTTCCTTCCCCCTCACCCTTATCCCCATCTTTCCATCCCGCTACTTCAGCTACATCTACCGCAAAATCTATTTTTCATTATCCTTTACCTCTGTGATTCTCCTGTGAATCTGTTATATGCCATATTTTACGGCTTATAAGGTGCTGCATCTTAGAAGATGCGCCCTGATTTTGGAAAGAAATTCCACCAAAACTGAGGCCTGATTTACAGTAATTTTCACACAAGAACACACACACTATTCATTATCTTCATTCAGCACTGCTCATCAGCCATTACTTTCATTAAAGTTCACTTAAAGATTTATGGTATACAAAACATTGTAAATGGTAAGTAAATATACTACACATCTTTCATTGTCTAAAGTTGTTGTTGTTGTTGTTTTTTTTTGTGCCTCTGTGGCGCCAGTAGGATTAGATGGTCAGCCTCCGCCTGTGAGTAGCGCGGGTTAGATTTTTTAAGTGATGCCTCGTTTCATATAGAGAGGCTCATGATGCCAGAGGAAGCTCCTCGCGCATATAGCTTTGCAGTCCCGTCGAGGATAGTGTTATGGCAGCATGTGGGTGATCTTAGGCCACTCGTCGGTATTACCAAAGAAAAGTGGCCAGCTCGTGCCGTGGCTCAAACACGGGACCCTGAGCTGGTATGCCCGACCACTAGCCACTAGCCACATAGGCCACTGCTTATTTTCATAAAAAATAATAAAAAAGTAAACAAACGTGTATTTAATAAATATCAAACAATCGATTTAATTTTATTCATTCACAAATCCCAAGAATTCATCACTGCTAGATTCATGGAAAAGCTGAATTGAATAGCTACCTAAGCTAACCTACAACATTCGTCTCGGGAGATGCGTGGGTATTTTACAGGCTATTTTTTAGGGAAAAAAGTGTGTCTTATAAGCCGTAAAATGCAGTACAGGTTGACCATCAATATTCCGGTTCCTTCAGTATTCCAGCATAAATTTCAGAGAGCAGTTCAAAAAATTTTGTTATCGGGAGGCGTGGTTTTTTTTAATTTAATTTAATGAATTTTTTTTTTTTATATATAAATGCTTTATATATATATATATATATATATATATATATATATATATATATATATATATATATATATATATATATATATATATATATATATATATATATATTTGCCGTAATTGTTAAAATCTGCTGCTGTCAGGATCGACACCCCATCTGCTATTTAACTTCTTTTCAAGGGTACAGTAATGAATTAAAATTCTGTAGAACTATTTCATGTAGTTGTTGAACATTAAATTTTCATTTGCTTTTCATTTATTTATTTATTTATTTATTATTATTTTTTTTTTAAAGCATTGTAGTCATTTTCTGTTACAATATATACAGCATATATAGGGTCAGGGGACTAAATATCAATAATCTGGAAGATTCGAAAATCTGGCAGTCCCAAGGTTCGTTCTGGTTTTGTTGTTGTTGTTGTTGTTGTTGTTGTTGTTGTTGCTGGATTATCGATGGTCAACCTGTAATTCATCCTCTCTACAACACCCCTCCTATCCAGATATTGCTTCCATACCTCTGACCTCTCTATCCCTTATGGTCCCAGTTCTCCTTTTCCTACCATTATTCCATTATTACAACTCATTAGTTTTCTTTCTTTCATTATCTGACGATGTCCACTCTCCACTGGAATATCCATGGTTCCTGTTCCCATAGAAATTACTTTCACTGCCTACTCTCTATTTATGTCCTTTCAAGTTTGCTATGCCAACTTACATCTTATGATCCCTTTTTCTTGAAAATTTTACTACTCATGCCAATAGCAATCCTCCTTTTACTGATGGCTCTAAATCCCACCATGGCTCTGGTTTTGCCGTTCATTGACAAACTCACATTCTCTATTTGATGGTGATATTTCACTATTACTAACTTCTTTCTTCTCCCTTACTTTGCCTTACCATTATCTCTTTTTGGCCTTCTATTTGCCCTTTAGCTTAACATAGCGCCAAATTATCTATGATCTCTGGCGTTTGCTTCATTCTCATTAACTTACTCCATTTTGGCAAAAAATGTGATCATTCTTTAATTCTAAGAATTCTTTTACAGTTCTAAACTCTATTATATCCCATTTGATGCTTTTTAGTTCTTTGAACAACATTTCACCTTCTCTAGCTGGGTCAAACATTATAAGAACCAAGATCAAAGTTCCAAAGACAGCCTGTCTGAACCCAGAGATTTTTAGCACCCTCTGCTCTGGTTCAGCTCTGGCTGCCACCATTGCCATTTGCTTTATTGATACTGGGAAACAGGAGCCATTGTAATGATGTGCTACAGGATGCCTAACTTCTGAGCTTTCACTAGTTTCTGATTGGGGCAGAGCAAATCTGGTTCTGTTCAATGCCTCAAAAACTCAATTTCTACAACTATCTACTCGACATAACCTACCAGATAACTATCCCCTCTTCTTCAATGACACTTAACTGTCCCTCTCTTCCACATCAAACACTTGGTCTATCATAGCATATCTCTACTCTTGCTAAATCAGCTTCCAAGAAGTTAGGTGTCCTATGGCGTCTGCGTCCATTTTTCTTTCGCTCCCAGCTGCTTGCTCTGTACAGGAGCCTTATCTGTCTATGTATGGAGTATGGTTCTCATGTCTGGGGGGATTCAACTCACACAGCTCTATTAGACAGGGTGGAGTCTAAAGCTTTTCGTCTCATCAACTCTCTTCCTGTAACTGACTGTCTTGATTCTTTAAGTCACCGACACAATGTTCTATTCTGTCCATCTTTCTAATGCAAGAGTTAACCAGTATCTTCACTCTTTCATCCCTTACACTGGTAAACTCTGGAACTCTCTTCCTTTGTCTGTTTTTCCACCTGCCTATGACTTAGATTCTTTCAAAAGAGAAGTGTCAAGACACCTCTAATGTTAACTGGACCTCCACCCCATGCTTCTAATTCTCCTACTGTCCTCTTTACAGGGTCTGGCGACAAGCGGGGTTTTACGTATTTTTGTTGTCCCTTAGCCAGTACCCTTTTAATGTAAAACAAAAATAATAATAATATTTGTTAAGGATGAACCCAGATAAAATGCCACACTGGATTAGGGCATCTTGGCAGTAGAACACTTTTAGTTTAATTCCTCACAGTGGATCTACCTAGTTTGGTTGCATCTTTCATGTTAAGCTCCTTTGACAAAATAGTGTTCTGTAGAGGCTCAATTCTAAAGCTATATGGTAACTTGAGCTCAATTCATTTGAAGTAATCGTATACTGACTTGTATCAAAACAGTAGCCTTGTTTTAGTTAAAAACTTAACTTGTTTAGAAAATTTAATCAGTGCTTCACTATTTTTATCATTCATATGAATATGAATTGGTCTAGACCTCATTATTCTCTTAATAATTTAATATCATTTACAGTGGCTATGGAAAACTACAAAGGTCTCAGAATCCTTCATCCCAATGTCCAGAGTCAGTCTTGCCTCTTGGTTTCTTCAGATGGCAGTCTTTCTCTTAATACACAAAAAAGAGGCAAAAAGAGGAAAAAGTAAGTAGAAGTTATTATTTTTCATCAAATGTGTCAGTCATCACTTTTTTTTAGCATGAAACCAATCACTGTGTATAGCATTTGTATGTACTGTACAACATACATTTATATTTTTCAGTGATGAAAACATGGGTTCTGCAAAGAGCAAGCGTAAGGATGGAATTTTCATAGACTCAGACCTTAAGAAGTATATTGAAATTGTGTCAACAGCTACTCAGACAGATTCACTCCAAAGCACCACAGAACCACCACCTTCTACAACACCTGCTGCCACACAGGCAACGTTTGACATGCTCACCAATGGTAAGTCTGACACAAAATTAAAGAAGAATATGAACATAAGAACACAAGAAAATAAGGAAGCTACAAAAGGCCAATTGACCTACACAAGGCAGTTTCTGTGCACCTAACACTTATAATCAGTTTTCTTCATCCATTGAAATGTCCAACCTTTTCTTAAAAAGTATCTACTGTCCAGGCATTTACCACATACTTGCTGAGTTTGTTCCACTCTTCTACTACCCTATTAGTGAACCAATTTTTACCTATATCTTTCCTGAATCTGAACTTGTCTAGCTTGAAACCATTTGTTCATGATCTTACTTTCTCCTTGACTATGAGACTTTATTTATGTCCCCTTTGTTGAATCCATTGACCCATTCAAACAATTCTTCTTTCTAAAGACTGTAGATTAAGGTGTTTTAATCTGTCCTTGTAAGTTAAGTTCCTTATCCTCTGAATCATTTTAGTCATCCTTCTTTGTACTGTTTCTAACTTATCTATATCCATTCCATAGTATGAAGACCAGAACTGCACTGCATAATCAAAATTAGGCCTAACTAATGCTAAGTAAAATCTTAGTTTTACATCTGCTGATCTATTATTTACGCTCCAGTACCCTGTTAGCTCTATTCCTGGCACTAATACACTGCTCTCTAAGTCTCAGGTTCTGACTTACCAACACGCCTAAGTCTTTTTCTGAATTTGATTTACCTATATTTAGCCTAGGATATATCTATTTCCTGTGTTGTGTCTACCTATGTTAAGTGTACTATACTTGTTAATATTAAAATCCATCTGCCATTTGACTGCTCACTCATACATTCTGTTTAGCTCACCCTGTAATACTGTAGCTTCTCGATCCGAACTGATTTGTCTCCCTGTCTTAGTGTCATCTGCAAATATACTAATGTTGCTACTAATCATTTATATAGATAATGAAAAGTAATGGGGTAAGTACGGACCTCTGGGGGACTCCACTGTTTACTGTACCCCAATTAGATTTCTTACCGTTTATCTGAACCCTTTGTTCCCTATCACTAAGCCACGCTTTAATCCTTTCCCTTCCCTTCCCTTCCCCAGAACAATTGGTCTGCATCAGGTAACGTTGTTAAGTTCTCATGCGGAAATACTGATAAGAAATAATTGTTTAAGTCTTCACTTATATCTTCACTATTTTCTATCATTTCATCATCCTTTTTTAGTGGGCCTATTCTATCCTTATTTTTAGTCTTGTATATTTGGAGAAATCCCTTAGGGCGCATTTCTGCTACTTTCATTTCTAGCTACTTTCATTTCGTATTCTCTTCACTTTTCTTGTGACTCCTAACTAACCTGGTTAATGTAGTGTATCTTTTAAATCAGTTTCTCCACTTTTAAATCTTTTGTATATCCCTTTTTTCATCCCTATCAAGTGTGGAAAGCCGTATTCCTTATTCATATATATATATATATATATATATATATATATATATATATATATATATATATATATATATATATATATATATGTATATATATATATATATATATATATATATATATATATATATATATATATATATATATATGTATATATATATATATATATATATATATATATATATATATATATATATATATATATATATATATATGTATATATATATACAGTGGTGCCTCGCATTACAAGTTTAATTCATTCCATGACCAAGATCGTTTTGCAAATAATTTTTCCCCATTGAAATTAATTGAAATATAATTAATCCGTTCAAAGTCCCTAAAACCACCCAAAAAAAAATAATTGTGTTTTAAAACAGAAAATGTGTAGTAACAAAACTAATGACAATTATAAAAACATAATACAGGGTAAAGATTCGTTTCCTTAACCACTCGATATCTTCTTACCTTCCTTTATAATGAACTGCCAATTCAACCTCAGAAACTTATTCAGATCACCTCAAACAGTTATGCCGCTGAATTACAGAAAAGAATAAGAATTTTTTTTTTTCTTAGGTTACATTAGGTTTGGTTAGGTTTAGTTAGGTTTTGTTACGTTTAGTTAGGTTTGATAGGGTTAGTTTTGGTTAGGCTTATGTTATGTTAATTTAGAAGCTATCAAATGTTTTCTATGACTAAAAGTAGGGGGTTGTGTGAGATGCAGACGCCATTTTCTTTGGTAGCCACATGACATTCTGGTGAAGATGTAAAAATTTACCCCTCAAAATTGCTTTGTTAGCATGGTTCTAGGACTGAACGTCGCCAGGACTCTGCGTCATGGACCCGGCATCGTCAAGTACTCATTCGATTTAGAGACCAGGCGACACAGAGTCGGCGTCGCTCATTCCTTATTGTGAATAATCTAGGGGTCTCCGGAAATTGTTGATCTAAAGGGCGCCAGTTCCCGAACACATGCTTGCTGACGCACCTGTCGAAGTGTCCTTTTCACTCCATCAACAGTTGGTATAAGGTGAGCCCAACCAACTTGAACTTGTGCATAAAAGGTGTTAACAATGTGGCTAATGGGCTCTGCCGTGGTAGCTGCACGCTCCTTCATTGCTGACAACATAACCTCCACCTCCGTCTGTCCATGAACTGGGGAATGGTTATGAGAAGAATTGTGGCACTTGACATTACCGTTGATGGTGCAAACTCTTGAACTGCAGTCCCTGTTCACGCACCTGCTCCTTCTTTTGTTTGTCCTTCATGAACAGATGTGGCCCAACTATTAATTTGACATTACCCCTGTATGCTGATATTATTCTGCAGGAATCAAGGTGGTTGTTGGGTGACGAAGGTGGGGAATATTCTTCACTCGGCTCTTGATACAGTGACGGAGGAGGAGTATACTCGTCACTCGGCTCTTCATATGATGAGACACCAGGTTCTGGATATGGTGGCAAAGGCAGCTTTGGCTCTAGTGTGTGTTGTTCCATGCTGATGAGAGCCTGTACTGACTCCAAGGTCACCAGGTTGGGAGGAAGGAAGGTATGACAAGTTTGAAGTCCCAAGTGCATTTTGTTGACTCATGATGATGGATGCTTTGAAACTTCAAATGAGGTGAGAAGGGTTCACAGTGAACAAAGGTTCGGAGGAAGAAAGGCATGGTAAGTCCCGAGTTAAGGGGCAGGTAGTTCACAACAAGGAACGAGCGACACGGACTCTGTGTCGCCCAGTCTCTAAATCGAATGAGTACTTGTCGACGCAAGGT
>JAPQNM010000048.1:19941520-19956520 GCA_029783475.1 Metacarcinus magister
AGTTCCTCTGACACCTCCATAGAGGTAGAGGGCAGAGCAGCAGGAGCAACAGCATTTGTATGGGAATCATTTTGTGGCTTAGCCACTTGGTGCACTGTAGCAGTCGTTTTGCGGAGTTGACGTCTATTTGGAAGAGAGGAAAGCATAGTTGCATAAGTCACTCCTGGACGTATATGCGTAGTAAGAACTCTACGCTTTGCCTCGGCAAAATCAATTTTCTCCGTGGTCCTGATGGAGAGTACTTCCCTCTCAAATTTGTAGTGTTCGCAGTCTTTTGAGGAAGCTGGGTGAGGTCCGTGGCAGTTAAAACAGGAGAAAGGACCAGGGCAGTTCGTGCCATCATGATCCGTCGTACCACACGACGGGCACACCGCTGGGAGGCCATCTTGCAACCTACGGCAGGAACGACTGACATGTCCAAATGCCTGACAGTGATAGCATCGCCTAAGGGACGGTATGTATGCTTTTACTGGGAGGTGGAGCCACGCCAGTTTGACAACTTCAGGCAGTCGGTCGAAAGTGAGAAAGAAGGTAGGGATGGGAACAAGAATTCCATTAAATTTCTTTTGTAGACGATCAACTCCTACAACACCCTGATCACTTAGTTCGTGTAGAAGCTTTTCGTTTGAGTAGCGCATGACGTCATGAGAAAAGATGACCCCCTTACACTGGTTGAGGGTAGCGTGTGGAGTACACGCTACCTGCGTTCCAGGGACAGAGGAGATCGCTCTGAGGCGAGCACTCTCTTCCGGGGACGACACCTCCACCAGGAGACTACCGTCCCTTTGGGAGGAGACCTTAGGCTCGCGTCAACAAACTTTAATGAGTGTTTGATGTACGTCAAATATGTCAAGATCCATAACTGACACACCATCAAGAGACTTGATAATAAGGAACTGTTCGTAATATGCCGGCTCGAAAGTACCTGGTAGAGTCTGAATGAGAGGACCTGAAAAGCCCTTCTGTGCGTTATCGCGTCTTTGTTTTCTAGGCTTATAATTAAACATTTATCGGTTCGAATCTGTAGAATTCGAAACGGAGGGGACAGTGGTCCCAGTTGCACAACCCGTGGCCCGGAAAGACTCAAGGGTGGCGATAAGGGAAGATCGAGAAGAAGAAGCCGGGGACGAGCGGACGTCGGGGAGAGAGCTTGGTCGCGAGAGTGGTGGTGAGGACGCCATAAAATAGTAAGACAACATTCGCTTCCCCACACCCCCACCCCCACCGCGGAGCCCAACAAGGGAGGGATGTATGTTGACGCATGACGGCTCCCAACAGCCCTAGGGGTAGTGGGGGAAGTATACGCAGCCACTGCCTGGAGTGAGGTGGCAGCCGTGGGACCGTTGCGGTGCCCACCAGACAGCAGCCGCTTGACCCTAGCCAACGCATGACCAGCGGACTGATCCAGCGGGGCCACACTGGACCACCTGTCTTACCCCAACTCTCCCACCAAAGGCGTGTGTTGTCCACCGCAGAGAACTACTTCCTGCCCCGCAGTGGACTCAACTCCCAGATGAGGGAGCGTGGGGAGTATACAGGACGCCACGCACGGCAAACACGCTGGGAGGCTTAGTCCTGCCCTAGATGTAGACGGGTAAGGACGAGCATCATCACCTGTAGGCCCCCTCTACCAGTGATGAAGGGGGAGTGCTTGGTCCACGAGGCCGACGGATACCAACCCTACAGAAACGGACAGGGCCCCGCAGGAGGGGGCGCCGCCGACCACGCTTCAAGCCCCGCCAGCACATCAAGGTGACTCCCCACGGCGTGGGGCGACGAAGGAACGTGACTGCTGGAGCGCAGACGAGTGATGCCTGGGGCGAGGTGTGGCAAGGCAAGGCAAGGCGAGGCGAGGCGTGTGTGTGCGTGCGAGAATCACTGGGCTGGGCGGGCGTTAACGATGCACGTGGTGTGGCGAGTCTTGATGGGGGAAGCTGAGGTTCGAGGTCGTCGCTAGGAAGGACGAAAACACCGCTGCTACCAATATATTAGAATGATATTTTTCCGTGCCGGATACACCAGAATGTTGAGGGTCTTGTTGATGGAAACACAGCTTGAGTTTTTCTTGGTATTATTGATGAAGACGCGCAATATATAATTATACAGATGAGCAGGAGACTGGACGACGAAAACAGATACAGAGATGAATATCAACACACGTGATTTATCTCCTACACCCTTGCCTGCCGAGAGAGAATTTGTCGTGACCGTTTGATGTGATGGGTAGCTTGTGAGTGTCAATGCGAGAGTCGTGGACAGAGGAGTGTTGAGCCTGGTCGGGTGGTGGCGACCTGAGCTGTGATTGGCTGAGCGACAAAGGAGTTTGGGTCAAGCTC
Source organism: Metacarcinus magister (assembly GCA_029783475.1). Classification (NCBI taxonomy): domain Eukaryota; kingdom Metazoa; phylum Arthropoda; class Malacostraca; order Decapoda; family Cancridae; genus Metacarcinus; species Metacarcinus magister. Next base: position 19,943,857 of record JAPQNM010000048.1, read on the forward strand.
CACGGCTCGCTCTGATTGGATCGCGCACGTCTGACTAGGCTTGGTAGGAATGTATCTCCTATGACAAGGAACTCTCGAACACGTGGAAAGAAAAAGTGGCGGGAATGTCTCTCTCTCAGCTTCCTAATATAAAGGAAACTACCTAACTAAAATGCTACAAATATATGATACACTTATCCGCCCATGTATGGAGTATGGCTTTCATGTCTGGGGGGGCTCAACTCATACAGCTCTTTTAAACAGTGTGGAGTCTAAAGCTTTTCGCCTAATCAACTCTCCTCCTCTAACTGACTGTCTTGACTCTTTCAGTCACCGCCGCAATGTTTGCATCTTTATCTATCTTCTACCGCTATTTTCATGCTGACTGCTCTTCTGAACTTGCTAACTGCATGCCCCCGCCCTCGCTGCACAAGACTTTCTACTTCTTCTTATCCTTATTCTGTCCATCTACCTAATGCAAGAGTTAACCAGTATCTTCACTCTTTCATCCCTTACACTGGTAAACTCTGGAACTCTCTTCCTTTGTCTGTTTTTCCACCTGCCTATGACTTAAACTCTTTCAAAAGAGGAGTGTCAAGACACCTCTCACATTAAATTGGACTTCCCTCCCATATCTATATTTCTCCTACTGTCCTCTTTACAGGGTATGGCGACAAGCGGGATTTATTTTTGTACATTTAATTTATTTTTCCCTTAGCTAGTACCCTTTTAATGTATAATAATAATAATAATATATATATATATATATATATATATATATATATATATATATATATATATATATATATATATATATATACTTTGTATACATATAAATATATATATATATATATATATATATATATATATATATATATATATATATATATACACACACACACACACACACACACACCGCGGTGATGGTGGTGTGTATGGTATGTTATGGTATGTATGCATGTATGCTATGGTATGGTATGAGGAAGCCCAACAAACTACTGGGAAAAGAGGGATGTAGAGGCTCGGCTAAAGGTGATCACCGATGAATGGTTGGCTAGTTGACCTTCTGTCCTGTTACCAAGTCATGTGTGTGTGTGTGTGTGTGTGTGTGTGTGTTCACTGTACAGTCTGCTGTTGGTCTCTCTCGAGACAGCCGGCCGTCCCCCTATGGAAAGAGCTCAGAGCTCATACTGACCAATCTTCGGGTTGGACCGAGACCACTCACACACAACACACCGGGACAACGAGGTCACAACTCCTCGACTTACATCCCGTACCTACTCACTGCTAGGTGAACAGGGGCTACACGTGAAAGGAGACACACCCAAATAATCTCCGTTCGCCCAGGGGATCGAACCCTGGCCTCCTCGGTTGTGAGCCGAGTGCGCTAACCACTACGCTAGTGGACCGTGTGTGTGTGTGTGTGTGTGTGTATGTGTGTGTACCACATCTAACCTTCAGTGGGGACAGGAAGCACCCATCATGCGTGTGTGCTGAGGACGCTGCCTGTCTTTGGCGGGAAGCATTTTTTTTTGCAGTCTCTACCCAAACAACAATTGCAGTATGGATCCTTCTGTCTGTGTCTACTTCACTAGTTCCCATTTGATATGAGCACACGATTTAGAATAAATGATGTGAACACCTATCAAAATATTGTCCATGAAACTAACTTTAAGTCCCTATATTTCAAGTGAGAACTGTAGTGGCAATAATTGATACAATATTAATGTTATTCCCCATCCAGGATGTACCATCAGTAGTGGTAGTCTAGTCTAGTATAGTATAGTATAGTATAGTATAGTAGTCTAGTCTAGTACTGTATAGTATAGTATCCTCTTCTATTTTTAGTCTTTACTATAGAATGTCCATGGCTATGTTTTCTACAAGGTCATGGTGTTCCCTTCTGTCTGTTTTTCCTGCCGGCATGTTGCCAGAGAGAGAGGAGGGTGGGAGAGAGCCTTGTTCTGTTTCTATCGTGTTCTGAAACACTTATTGTACTTGTAGTAATATGTAGTCCAGCAGATTCCCTAGTTATAGACCAATAGGTCTTCTGGTGTCTGTTCTTCTCATGTATTCATGTATTCTCTCTCTCTCTCTCTCTCTCTCTCTCTCTCTCTCTCTCTCTCTCTCTCTCTCTCTCTCTCTCTCTCCTCTCTCTCTCTCTCTCTCTCTCTCTCTCTCTCTCTCTCTCTCTCTCTCTCTCTCTCTCTTTTATTTTTTTTTTTATTTAAACTTATATAGATTATTTTGCCCAAAGGTGAACTGTCGTGTTCTGTCTATCTTAAGGGCAATCATTAATACATTAAACATTAAATATAATATTACATATAAATATATACAATTACATATAAATATATATATATATATATATATATATATATATATATATTTTTTTTAATTTTTTTTTTATTTTATCTTTTTACCCATGGCGCCGGTAGGCTTCAGGGAGACCTTAGATGGTTGGCCTCCGCCCGTTAGTAGCGCAGGTTAGATTTTTTAAGTGACGCCTTGTTTCTTCTTATTGATATATATATATATATATATATATATATATATATATATATATATATATATATATATATATATATACGTGTTCCACCTTACAACACCTCACTGCACCTCACTACACATAAAAAAAAAACCAGTTTCAGTGCATTTTTCTGGCACTGTGGTATCGGTTCACTGTCACAAATTTATCAGCGTCAGTGGGGTGGGTTGTGACTGTCTCCAGGTATTGGCTGCCAGTTTGACACTGAGTGTTCATCACTTGGGTGTGAGGGACGGCGGCCGTAAAAACGTTCCACATCCTGGAGACGCGGCCCACAAAGGTGCGTTGGTGCTGGCTGGCACGAGAATACGGCACCTCAACACTGTCACCACTAGCGAGCACCGTTCTCGTGCTCCGCGTGGCAACTCGTGGAGGCTGGCGTAATCCAGTCAGGTGTGGCACTCCCTGCACCTGTGCTTTGTGGAACACCACTAGCGCTGCGACGTCCCTGCGGTGTTCCAGTGAGTCAAGGGGACTCGCTGACTCGGGCTGGGGTGTTGGGTCTGCAGCATCCACCAGTCGTAAGGCTAGACGCTGGATGCTGTCCAGTTTCCTGGTGTGCGAGGATGCACACGACATCCACGAAAGGGCACCATACTCTAAGTAAGGCCGTATCTGGGCCTTATAGAGCAAGAGTTTACCCCCTTTGTCGAGGAAGCCGGCCATCCTCCGTAGGACAGTGACCCTGTGGGAGGCCTTTTGGGCAATGTGTTTGATGTGGCCATCAAACCGCAGCTCTCGGTCCATCTCCACTCCCTAAATTTTGATGGTTTCCTGGAGTGGGAGAGGAACACCATTGAAGTACAGCTTCCCCTCAGCTGCTAGTTTGGCGGCAAGGGACCGAGAGATCACCATTGCCTGTGTCTTCTCCGGTGCAAAGGTCACCTGCCAGCGTGTATCCCACTCCTGTATAACGCGAAGCTGCTGATTGATCTCATCAGCAGCTCGCTCACTATCCTGTCGTGGGTAGGTGCAAGAGAGGGTACAGTCATCAGCGTAAGCTGAGACTACTGGCAGCTGCCAGAGAAGATCATCTATGTAGATGTTCCACAGGACAGGCCCAAGCACGGATCCCTGTGGCACTGATGCTTCAACTGGCAGGTATTCAGATGCTTGCCCGTTGACGACGACCTGGAGGGTTCTTTCTTGCAGGTAGTTCTTCAGAAGCAGCAGCAGGTCACACTGGATGTCTTTTGCACGGAGTTTTTCCAGCACGCCTCCGTACCACACCCTGTCAAAGGCACCCGCTATGTCCAGGGCCACCACGATAGTGTCCTGGCTGTCATCAAGGGAGTCCTGTCACTTTTTTGTGAGGAGCATCAGCAGATCAGAGGTGGACCGTCCAGGTCTGAACCCGAACTGTTGATCCGAGAGGAGGTAGCTTTCTCCAAGGTGACGACAGACTACCTGTGCCACGATCCTCTCGAATACTTTCCCCACTACAGACAGCAGGGAGATGGGTCTGTAGTTTTTTGGGTCGGATCTGGAGCTCCTCTTGTGTACGAGAACCACCCTAGCCTCCTTCCACACTGAAGGCCAGATATTTTCCCGCAAGCAAGCTGTGAACACCGTGGTGAGAGGGACAGACAGCTCTTGGGCGCACTGTTTTAGCAAGTGCGAGCGGACATCGTCATGGCCGGTGGCTTTCTTGGTGTCCAGCCCCCGCAACAGCTGTTTAACCTGCGTCTGCGTTACCTCCACCTTGGTGACAGTCTCCTCGCATTGCTGCTCCAGACGAGGCGGGGGCTGCTGGGGAGTCTCCACCTTCATCTTTTTTGCGAAGAGGTTAGCCAGCAGCTGGGCCTTCTCCTTGCTGCTGGTGGCCACTGTTCCGTCTTGCTTGGTGAGGGGCGGGATGGAGTCTTGGCGGCTGATTCCCTGCTTCTCCTTGACCAGGGACCACCAAGTCTTGTTTCCCACGCCCGGGCCTTGCAGTTTGCGGCGCAGGTCCTCCTCCCATTTGTTCATGGCCCATTTGCTTTCTGCCACCATCCTCCTGCAGGCCATCCGATGCAGGTCCTTGTTGTGCCGAGTCGGGCTTCGCTTGTATCGGAGCCACGCAGAGTACTTGGCCTCGGCAGCAACACGGCAACGGTAGCCAAACCATGGCTGGTCCGTTGGTCTGGTGGTGTATTCACGGTGTGGAACATGTCTTCTCTGGAGGGCCAGGAGGCGTGAAGTCAGGGCTCGTGACATACTGTCCGCCCCGCCCTGCAGTAGAGTTCCACACCGTGTGCCTCAGGTCACGTCGCAAGGATTCCCAGTCCACCTTGTCCCACAGCCAGACAGTGCGGGAGGTGGCCTCATCCCGGGCCACTCCCAAATCCACCTGGGTCAGGACAGCGTGATGATCCGAGCTACCTACGAGTCCCAGCTGGTGACAGCGGAGAGTGTCCTCCTGGAGGTCTGAAATGACAGGATCTAGTGTCCCTCCCCTTTCATGCGTAGGGAAGGTTACGTGATCCGTCAGACCCTGCACTGTCAGGAGGTTCTCGTAGGCACCCTGTTCCAGGTGGTGGTTAAGGTCACCTACCACCATGACGTGCCTGCAGCGGTGCGCCAACATCAACTCGTCAGGGGTCTCGGTGAGGTACTGCAGCGAGGCGGGTCCCTGGCGTGGCGGGTGGTACATGGCGCACAGCAGGAGGGCAGAGCGGTCTTCCAGCACTACCCGGAAGAACATCACCTCCATCTGGGACGGTGTGTCCACGTTGAGGTGCTGGGCCTGCACTCCCTCCTTAAAACATACAGCTACTCCGCCACCTGCTCGCTCATGGCGGTCTCTCCTGGCCCAGTGGGTGCAGCCACGTATTTTGCCGAACGTGGGCTCCACTTCACTGTTAAGCCAGGTCTCCGTCACCACAACTATGTCGGCACTATGTCGTAGTACACAGTCGTGGGTCAGGTCTCTCTCTCTCTCTCTCTCTCTCTCTCTCTCTCTCTCTCTCTCTCTCTCTCTCTCTCTCTCTCTCTCTCTCTCTCTCTCTCTCTCTCTCTCTCTCTCTCTCTCTCTCTCTCTCTCTCTCTCTCTCTCTCTCTCTCTCCTCTCTCTCTCTCTCTCTCTCTCTCTCTCTCTCTCTCTCTCTCTCTCTCTCTCTCTCCTCTCTCTCTCTCTCTCTCTCTCTCTCTCTCTCTCTCTCTCTCTCTCTCTCTCTCTCTCTCTCTCTCTCTCTCTCTCTCTCTCTCTCTCTCTCTCTCCTCTCTCTCTCTCTCTCTCTCTCTCTCTCTCTCTCTCTCTCTCTCTCTCTCTCTCTCTCTCTCTCTCTCTCTCTCTCTCTCTCTCTCTCTCTCTCTCTCTCTCTCTCTCTCTCCTCTCTCTCTCTCTCTCTCTCTCTCTCTCTCTCTCTCTCTCTCTCTCTCTCTCTCTCTCTCTCTCTCTCTCTCTCTCTCTCTCTCTCTCTCTCTCTCTCTCTCTCTCTCTCTCTCTCTCTCTCTCTCTCTCTCTCTCTCTCTCTCTCTCTCTCTCTCTCTCTCTCTCTCTCTCTCTCTCTCTCTCTCTCTCTCTCTCTCTCTCTCTCTCTCTCTCTCTCCTCTCTCTCTCTCTCTCTCTCTCTCTCTCTCTCTCTCTCTCTCTCTCTCTCTCTCTCTCTCTCTCTCTCTCTCTCTCTCTCTCTCTCCTCTCTCTCTCTCTCTCTCTCTCTCTCTCTCTCTCTCTCTCTCTCTCTCTCTCTCTCTCTCTCTCTCTCTCTCTCTCTCTCTCTCTCTCTCTCTCTCTCTCTCTCTCCTCTCTCTCTCTCTCTCTCTCTCTCTCTCTCTCTCTCTCTCTCTCTCTCTCTCTCTCTCTCTCTCTCCTCTCTCTCTCTCTCTCTCTCTCTCTCTCTCTCTCTCTCTCTCTCTCTCTCTCTCTCTCTCTCTCTCTCTCTCTCTCTCTCTCTCTCTCTCTCTCTCTCTCTCTCTCTCTCTCTCTCTCCTCTCTCTCTCTCTCTCTCTCTCCTCTCTCTCTCTCTCTCTCTCTCTCTCTCTCTCTCTCTCTCTCTCTCTCTCTCTCTCTCTCTCTCTCTCTCTCTCTCTCTCTCTCTCTCTCTCTCTCTCTCTCTCTCTCTCTCTCTCTCTCTCTCTCTCTCTCTCTCTCCTCTCTCTCTCTCTCTCTCTCTCTCTCTCTCCTCTCTCTCTCTCTCTCTCTCTCTCTCTCTCTCTCTCTCTCTCTCTCTCTCTCTCTCTCTCTCTCTCTCTCTCTCTCTCTCTCTCTCTCTCTCTCTCTCTCTCTCTCTCTCTCTCTCTCTCTCTCTCTCTCTCTCTCTCTCTCTCTCTCTCTCTCTCTCTCTCTCTCTCCTCTCTCTCTCTCTCTCTCTCTCTCTCTCTCTCTCTCTCTCTCTCTCTCTCTCTCTCTCTCTCTCTCTCTCTCTCAAACGTAAATGTAGGAGGTTTGCACTCGCTCTGCGTTGCCTGGCTGTGACTTCCCAGAACACACACACACACACACACACACACACATACACATACGGTCCCCTAGCGTAGTGGTTAGCGCACTCAGCTCACAACTGAGGGGGCCAGGGTTCGATCCCCTGGGCGGACGGAGATTATTTGGGTGTCTCCTTTCACGTGTAGCCCCTGTTCACCTAGCAGTGAGTAGGTACGGGATGTAAATCGAGGAGTTGTGACCTTGTTGTCCCGGTGTGTTGTGTGTGAGTGGTCTCGGTCTAACCCAAAGATTGGTCAGTATGAGCTCTGAGCTCTTTCCATAGGGGGACGGCCGGCTGTCTCGAGAGACCAGCAGCAGACTGTACAGTGAATTACAAACACACGCACACACACAGACACATATACAGACACACACTCTCTCTCTCTCTCTCTCTCTCTCTCTCTCTCTCTCTCTCTCTCTCAAACGTAAATGTAGGAGGTTTGCACTCGCTCTGCGTTGCCTGGCTGTGACTTCCCAGAACACACACACACACACACACACACACATACACATACGGTCCGCTAGCGTAGTGGTTAGCGCACTCAGCTCACAACTGAGGGGGCCAGGGTTCGATCCCCTGGGCGGACGGAGATTATTTGGGTGTGTCTCCTTTCACGTGTAGCCCCTGTTCACCTAGCAGTGAGTAGGTACGGGATGTAAATCGAGGAGTTGTGACCTTGTTGTCCCGGTGTGTTGTGTGTGAGTGGTCTCGGTCTAACCCAAAGATTGGTCAGTATGAGCTCTGAGCTCTTTCCATAGGGGGACGGCCGGCTGTCTCGAGAGACCAGCAGCAGACTGTACAGTGAATTACACACACACGCACACACACAGACACATATACAGACACACACACACACACACACACACACACACACACACACACACACACACAGTGCTTGTTTGGGTTTTGTTGTATACCCCCGCCTGACTTAGAGTATTATTCCCATGATTCATTTGCTTCAATACAGGAGAAGCTCAAGACAAGTGAGTGTAATGAATTTTGTATAACTGGTGATCTGAATGCTAGGTTCGGTACTTCCATCCGTGAGTTTGCGAGACACACTGAGGTTAAGAATCAGGAAAAAGTCATCGATCCAGATTTACCAGACGATATACGAGTGCCAAGTGCAAATGCCTTTATTTTGTTAAATATATGTAAGGAAGCAAGGATGGTGATGTTGAACAATGTTAAGGTTGGTGGTAGGCATTTCCTGAGTAGTAAGACCTATAAAAAGGGTAGAGAGTGGATTTCTGAATTAGATACTTGTGTCTTGAGTCACTCAGTGCTGTGCAGGATGACAGAATTATCGGTGCTTCAGAGGAAGTGTTTATCGTCGGATCACGCGCCCATTGCTGTGACCATGACTTTACCTGGCGTGGATATGGAGAGACTGTGTACCCGTGCTAGTTATTTGGGTGACCATGCAGTAATATGCTGTGACTCTGGCCAGAATAAACACGTTAAGAAGCCTGTGCATTAGAATGCGATAGATGAAGAAATGGCACCTTGGTACCTTGGCTCGCCGTTCACGAGCGATGGTTCGGTGTCATCCGCTGACACAGCTCACGCTAACACCAAAATATGGCACGTGTTTTAAAATTTGTCTCCTTTGTAAGTAAACATAATGATGTCCTCCCCTTTATGGTAAATAAAACGAGTCTTTGACGCAGCACTGATGTCTTCACTAATTTATGGATGTGAATCGTGGATAGCAGCAGACATGAAGCCCCTGGTAAAGCCTTACAACTGGTGCTTGAAAAAACTGTTAGGGGTTAGGAAATCTGCTTGTAACGATGTTTGTTATGTGGAATCAGGTTACCCAGCTTTACCAGACTTAGTGAAATATAGACAACATGAATTTTTCCGTAGTGAGTGGCAAGAGAGATCCCAGTATAATGATGACCCACTTGCTTTGGTGAGCAATAGGTACAAAATTCAGGAACATGTACGAGTAGATACGTTAGGAACTTTATAAATGAGGATGTAATACCGTTAAGTGAAGCAATGGTAAATGTAATTGATGGAATAAGACAAAGTGACTCATCCAGACGACTAACTTACAAATATATTAATCGGGAAGCAGAAGTGCATAAGGTATATAAAGAAAAGCATGTAATAAATGAACTTCATAGGTAATCTTTCACACAGTTTCGTGTCAGTGGACATTTACTAGCGTGCGAAACGGGTAGATTCAACAGGCGGGGCAGAGGCCGCCTGCCACAAGAAGAAAGGCTATGCAGTAGTGGTGACATACAGACTGAGCAACACGTTATTCAACAAAGCCCCATAACACAAGGTATTAGAAATTCATACCAATTCACCACCACGATGAATGAATTATTATTCATGAGGTTTTGAGTACCTACAAGTAAAGATAGCCAAGGCTGAAATTGTTTATGTATTGAAAATATGCTGTGGACTACAGTTATAATTATGTGTTAGTTTAATAATTATTAGGTTTAAGTTATTATTTAAGAATTATGTAATATTATTATTTAAAACCTGCATACTATGGTCAATAAGGTATCTATCTATCTATCTATCTTTGTGTGTGTGTGTGTGTGTCTGTCTGTCTGTCTGTCTGTCTGTCTGTGTGTGTGTGTGTGTGTGTGTGTGTGTGTGTGTGTGTGTGTGTGTGTGTGTGTGTGTGTGTGTGTGTGTGTGTGTGTGTGTGTGTGTGTGTGTGTGTGTGTGTGTGTGTGTGTGTGTGAAAAAACGTCTCCACCAATATTTATTTCAATGGCATCACTGAGGGTGATGGCAGCCTGCCCCGGCCTCACCGCAGGTTGCTGTGACGTTCAGCCTGCTGGGAAAGGAAAAGTAGAGTGTTTGTGTATGTGGGTGTATGTGTGTGTGTGCCTAAGGAGCGTCGGGGTCTAGAGCTTGGGGGTGGTTGGTGATGGCAGCAGCATTTCTTCGCACCACAGCCAGGCTGACCCTCTGTCGCAGCCAGCAGGTTTCCCGTGTGTCTCCTGTCTCTGCTGCTATCCGCTTACCCAGCTCCTGCAGGATCTTGCGAAACGCTGGGCCCAGCACTCCCGACGTCTCGACCGCCAGCGGCTCGAAGCGGTAGCGTGTTGAGAGTGCCGCGTAGCGATGCCGTTTGCGCTGTTCGGCTGCTTGGGTTGCGGCACCGGGTTTTGTGGCGCAGTTGGTGACGTGCGTGGTGCCAAAGGTGTTGGTGCACGTCACGTCCCACAGCAGCGATCAGCCTCCACTGAAGGGGTAAAGGGTCACTCCGTCCGGTCTTCGTCCGTCACCCCGGTCCAGGCCCCGCGGTTCGAGAAGCGCTGGTACCCCAGCGGCAGCCAAGCTACGCCGGATCACGTCGTTGAGGGCGGCATGGCGTGGCAGTCGGCCGGGGTCGTGGTGGCAGGACAGCTGGTGGTGGCCGAGGTTGTCCGCCATAGCGCCGCATCATCAGCGGTGCGGTATGCAGACCTGCGTGCCGAGTCGGAGGGCGACTCCAGCTCGGACAGCATCGTCTGGCAGGAGGAGGCCAAGGCTCAACACTGGTAGGGCATCTAGCCAGTCTCCGCTATGAGGCTCGGCTGCTGCAAGCAGGCGTGCTCGGTCTACCTGGTTGCTGCGCTCCAGGAGCACATCCAGGCGACGTTGGCTAGCGGCTTCATCCAGCTGTCGTTGGCTGATCTTAGCCGCATCGTTGAGTGACAATGGATCGATGTCTGGGCATTGGCGTTCGGTGAAGGTGTTGAAAGCTGCCAGCAGCGGGGCTGATATGCCGTCGCGGGTGCGACCGTTTATCTGGCAAACCAGTCCCTGTGTGGCACTCATGGAGGAGATGTAGGCGGGGAGAGCAACATCTTCCATGCGCCTAACGCCGATGCCGCCCAGACGGATCGGGAGCGAGGCTTGGATCCAGTTGTCGTTGGATGGAGAGACATTGCAGGTGCGTGTGATGGCTGCACGCATCTCCTCGTCGATGGCGCGCAGTTGCTGGGTGGCCTGGTAAGTGGGAGAGGCGCGCATGAGGTAGGTGCAGCGTGGGACTGAAGCGTATCGAGAGAGGAAAAACAGAGCAGCGTGGCTGTCAATTTTCTCCACTCGTTCGATTATCCTGGTGGTGATGCGGGAGGCGGCCTCGATCGCCTCTGGAACTGCGTCAGTGCTGATAGGGGAGCCTAGGAGGGTGAGCTCGCTGAGTGCCTTGCGGCGTGCCTCGGATAGCTCGGGTGGTGTGGTTGCCTCGGGGTTGGTTGGAGGGTCGGCGTCACTGTTGGCGGCTCCAGTTCCGTCAGCGTTTCTGAGGGCGATTGAGGTGCCGTGATGTGGTCACTCGTCTTCTGTTAGGTCATCGTTGCCGTGAGTCGCGTTGCTGTCAGGGACGTCTCCCAGCTCTACAACTTCGCTCTTTTGCTGGTTAAGCGTCAGGCCAATGTGCTGTAGAGCTGGCAGCAGGATGGAGATGTCTGCTGCTACTGTGTAAGCTGGTCCTGCTAGGGTTCCGTCGTCCAGGTACCACACGTTCAGCGGTGAGGACAGCGACTGAACGATCGGGTCGATGGCCAGCGCGAAGAGTAAGGGCCCCAGAGGGTCCCCCTGCTGGACTCCTCTGCGGGACCAGATGACGTTGCCCGCTGTGAAGAGTGGTGTTGGCTGGGCGTAGGCTTGCTTGATCAATGGCATGGCGACGGGGAGGCGTTGAGAGGCCTGCCTCAGCACAGCTTCTCGGGAAACTGAGTCGAAGGCGTTGGACAGGTTCAGCTTGATCAAGATGTGGTCTCCATGGGGGTGCCTCTCGATAAAATCGCGGACGGCGTGCACCGCCCCCTCGCAACCGAGCGACATACCGACACCGAGCTGCTTGGGAGCCAGTTGACTGGCCACAGCTTTGGTCATGTGTCTTGCCACCAACTTGCAGGCCAGGCGGCGATAAACACTGCCGATGGCGATCGGTCGCAGTCCTCCGTCCTTCTTCCGGATGGCGATGAGGCTGGCGCCGAAAAACGCGTTCCTTGCCGGGTCCGGGATGTTCCCGGAGATGGCACAGCGGCAGAGGGCGGTCAGGGCTGAAAGAAGGCGACAGCTTGCTTCGGCAGTTTTCTTTGAAGTGAGCTGTCGGAGGTGGAGCGGTCTGAGGCCATCAAGGCCGGCTGCCGAGCCTGGTGGCATGGTCTGGATGGCTGGTAGGACGTCCTCTTCAGTTACAGGCAGGGGTGGCGGAATCGGAGTTGGCTGAGCTCCGAGCTGTTGCTGAAGGTCCTCCGCGGCTGGGGCTGGCGGGTGTTTGGCCTGTAGCTCAGTGATGACTTCTGGTGTGGGCGTGGCTACCGTGTCCGAGGTCGTCAGCAGACGAAGTGCGCCACGGATGTCCCCGTCGGCGCATTTTGACCTGATCCGACGTGCGAGCGCGTCGTTCCCGTTTGTCTGCTGAGTCGCAGCGTATCGAGCTGTCCCATAAGTCCATGAATGGTCGTTGTTGGTCGTATCGTGGGAGGAGGACGTCCTTGTCGGGGCTCCGAATCCGACGTGGGCGTGGGAGAGCATGCGCCACCATGCAATCGCCGTTCCTTGCTCAATGGCGGTGTTGATGAGGTCAGCCAGCTCCGATGCTAAGCGATGTCTGTACCTGCGTGGCACGTGTTGCGGTACACGTGAGCGTCGCTTTAGGTCAGCGAGGGCCTCCGCTAAGTCTGTAGGCGCCGTCTCTTGAGTGTCTGGTGCGTCGTCGATGTTCCCGGTGAGCAGCGTGGCTTGCAGACAATCTTCGCAG
>JAPQNM010000048.1:19961520-19976520 GCA_029783475.1 Metacarcinus magister
ACTCAATATTTTGTTGCACGTTATTACAACGTTTCCGTGTTCTGTTAATTAGCATATACTTTGGTCACGGGGTACAAAACACTTTGATTTTTCTATATTTAATCAGTCTAGTTGACAATCCTGCTTCAAATATTATTTCCTTCATCAATATTTAACATATGCAAATAAACAGGCACATTAGATAATATCTTTAGGAGCTTACAACAATATCCATAATTTGGAGCAACACATAATATTCAAATCCTGGAGCAATTCATAATATTCATATACTAGAACAATGCATAATATTCGTACATCACAATCCTACATAAATAAATATCCTTAAAATAACATCCTACAGCTGCTAAATTGACTGCATTAGAACAGAGCTTCCACTTACCCCACTATTCAGAATCTCCATTCTGAGTTGAGTTGGTTGCACTTCTGAGTAGAAGTCTGAGTGAAGTGATTCTATAGGCCGCTACAATCTCAATATATACACTCAAACTAACAGTTACCAATTCTCACAAGACAACATTTTGGGAGGCCCCAACATATATGTTATTTTCCCTTAGACTTCTACTTCTTTATATAAAGGTGAGTTTTCCCTTAGAATTCTGCAAACAGATGTTTGGAGAGGCCTCTGTATAAAGTCCCGAGATTACCTTAATAGTTTTATAATCTAAGTCAAGTTTACAAAGGAAGCCGGCAGGTATTTATGACCTAGCTCGACTACAGTCTTGACAATCTCCCTAATCTCTTCTTTAGTTTGCCTGGTCATCTGAGGATCGAGGTGTTTGGAGAAGTTTCTGCTACCGTATTTACAGAGGCAAAAGTCACCTGATTTGGTTTAGCCTTATGACCGCGCTATCGCTACTTCTGATTTCCTTACTTTCACATTCCACAAATCCACATGTATCTTCCACCTTCACACAGTATTTATCTTCCCTGTTATCACATTATCTGGTCACGACAAACAGATTTCTTCCACGGCAGATCGTTGGTATATACTTGATTTTCTCTCTTAATGAAACTCTCGTCATATGACTACAGGAATGATTGTGAGAGTTCCTTTTGACAGCCGCTGCCGAGATGCGGAGGGAGAGTGACGTCGACAGGGAGGAATCAAAGAGGCTGGAGAAGGCACATGGGGAACTCATGGACCGGTTATTGGCTGCGCTGGAGGTCCAGCAGAGACATACACAGCAGGTGCTGGATACCCTCAACAGCAATGCCGTGGACGCACTGACAAGTATGTTGCCTGCTGCTGCGGGTTCAAAGTTCGCTCTGGTGATATTCCATGTGTATTGTTACTGTAATAGCGAGTCTATCCGACGTTATTTGTGACTCGTGTGTTTCGACATTACATACTCTCAATGTTATGGTAAGAGCCGTTAAAAAGATATGTGTTCTCAGGCATTGCTTCCACTTACACACCCTAGTATGGCTTGTTGGATCATTGTGTTCAGCAAGACAGGAAGAATATGCATAGCTAGCCGAATCATGGTTAAAACAAAGTCAGATCAGGAAACCATAAGAAATTTCAATTAAGAAAAAAGAAAAGGATAAATTTCGATCATTGTAGATGACTTAAGTTTGGCAGGTGCTTGAGTTTCACTGACATTCTATCTTTATTATTACTTTTACAATTTATCATTACTAGTATTAGTGCTATTTACTCTTACTTCTATTCTTTTACATTTATAAAGTCTTCTCGTGCAGAGGTTGAAGAGCTGCGAGAGGAGGTGCAGGAGGAGTTTGTCAGAATAGCTGCGAGTCAGGCCAAAGAACAGCCGGAGGAGGAGGCGGCGGCAGTTCCAGAGTATTTTGGTACAGTATTCACCACTAGTGTCTTGACTTGTAGCCATTACAAGTGTTGCTGCAGGGGGAGGCCTCATCAAAACTTCACTTTTCATCTCTTTCTGCTGTTTTTTTTTTTTTTTTTTTGTAATGGTTTATGCATATCATTGTGTGCTATATAAAGTTATCCCCTCCGTTTCCAAGCCCATTGCCGTTGTGGAGGGGCTTAGGGACCAGGAATTGTGGTCTGATGCTGCGAAGCGTCGGACTTCAGTCTCTGGTCGAACCAATATTTGCTTGGCCTTTTTTCTCTTTCTAGCTTTGCTTCCCCTTGTTTCATCTATCTTTTCTTCTTGACCTCCCACTATCCCCTTTTTTTCCTAAAGTGTAAGAGCCGTGCTGAGAGGATGACAAGCTAACAAGAAGTTCAGTCATGAACGGCTTGAGGGTGCCATGGGCACAGTATACCCTCCCTTTTTCATTGCCCTTACTCTCCATGGGGGTTATGAGGAGCAGACCAGTTATATCCCCCACTTACACTCGGTTCACCATGGTCAATTATGAAAATTTAGAACTAACAGGTGCACTGGGGAATGCACCTCAACAAATTCATCCCCCCGACTTCCCTGGCTTTGACAAGGATACGCCTCTGACTACGGCTCTGAAAACTTCTCTAATCACCCATCTGTCAACTCCCTCGTCTCAACCACCTCCTTTTTTACCTATTTCTCAAACACCAACACCAAACCCTACTTCTACATCTGTATCTTCCTCTAGTATAACCACCTTAGAACCATATATACCACCAAAAAGTAAAACCACACACCAATTCTCCACCCTGGCCTCTTCCTCTTCTATAACTCAGACTGTTCCCTCCTCCTCTCACCCACGCCCACGCCCATCCACTACCACTAATCATCTTCCTTTATCCATCCTCTTTGGTCCTCGCCGATGGAACAAATACTTCCATATCCCTCCTCATGCTCCATATTAAAAAAAAAACCTTTCCAATTTCAAAAATGCATCCAAAGACAGGTGGGAAGGGTAACCTTCCACACACGACCTGCCAAATCTCGCATAGTCATGGTTGACTCGGAATTCGAGGCTGAAGCAATACTCACTCTAAAAGACCTTGATGGGAAACCATTCCCTGTGTCCCCTGATACTCAACTCAACACGTACTGGTACCGTTCTCATTCCCAATGAAATCTGCCCAGACGACGTCAGTTGGTCTGACTGTCCTCCTGACCTTTCTGAACTGATTGCAGACGAACATGATATCACTCATGTGTCCTGCTTTACCATTAATCCTCGTGGCCGTCGCAAACATCCAATAAATATTGCAAGAATTGCATTCAAAGGACAAGATCTTCCAGACAGGATATATATAGGAGGAGCCTTCTATAAGGTTAAGCCTTATATTCCTCCCCCACGTCAGTGCCAAAACTGCTGGAAATTCAGATATCCAGCAAAATACTGTAGATCCACTGCACGTTGCTCTCTCTGTGCCTCACCTGGCCATACCCGTATAAACTGCCCTTCAACAATACGCATCTGTGCAAACTGCACCGAAGAACATAATGTCTTCTTTCGAGGCTGCCCTGTTTACAAATTTGAATCAGAGGTTGCTTCCCTCTGCTTCAAACATGGCCTAACACTCAAAGAAGCTAGACAAGAAGCCAATCTCTGTGGCTTCCAACAGGTTCCTCTCTCTCAGCACATCTCCATTAACACCCCACAAACCACGACTAACATTGACTCTCCTTCCACTACATCCCATCCTTCTTCTTCCACTCACACCGCTTCCTCTCCCACTTCGCTTGCTCCTTCATCTAGCACAATTACCTCCTCCACTTCTCTCACCCACCCTGTAGTTACTTCAGTGCTAGTGAATAATATTTTTTCTCTCCTAAACCCAGATACCCCAACCTCTACTCCTTCAACTTCAAACCTTACCCCCCTTCCACTTCGTACTCGAGTACCTAACACCAAGCGTCGCTCCTGTGCTTCTCCTTCAAAACCTTCTACTGACTCTACTTCCTCTTTAATCACTAAAACTTTTTCCCTACAGCCTCCGGCCAAGAAAATGTTTACTCCCATTCCCTCATCCCCTTCTTCCCCTAGTCAGACCATCTCTGACATTGAAGCCTTCATAGCAGAACCTTTCATTGATACCTCACTCCCTTTTCCATCATCTACTCCACCACATACCACCTTCGAAAACATCCTCTGTGTTTCAGCAGAAGTTCATCAACCACCCAATAACCTTCCTTCCACTCCTATTCCCCCTCCCCCTACTCCCCCTCCTCCTCCTCCTCCTCCTCCTCCTCCTCCTCCTCCTCCTCCTCCTCCTCCTCCTCCTCCTTCTTTTCCTCCTCCTCTTCCTCCTTCTCCTCCTTCTCCTCCTCCTCTTCCTCCTCCTCCTCCTCCTCCTCCTACTCCTACTCCTATCCCTACTCCTCTCCCATCTTCCTCTCCTCCTTTCCCATTCTTCACCTCCCACCCTCACAACTACATCTACTAAAAAATCTCCTCTTGATTATTCTTTACCTCCTGGAGTCTCTCGTGAATCCCTGTTAAATAATTCCTCAATCCAAAATCCCTCCTGCCCAGATACTGCCCTTACTTCTATAACTCCTACTTCTGATCCCTCCACCTCTCCTAATCCCATTACTCCTATCCCTACCATTATCGCAACTCATTAATTTTCTTGCATTCATTATTCAACAATGTCCATTCTCCACTGGAATATCCGTGGTTTCCGCTCCCATAGAAATGACCTCCGCTACTTACTCTCTATCTATGAACCTCATGTTATATGCCTTCAAGAAACATTTTTGGTTCAACCACCCACACCAATCCCTAACTACCACTCCATCCATTCTTCTCATTCTATTGCAGCTTCTTTTATTCTTATCCATCATAAGACACCATATTCTTACCTCAACATTGACACTACTATTCTTTGTACTGTGGTAGGAATCTTCATTCAACGTTGGATTACTATTGTTTCTGTTTATTTCTCACCTTCCCATCCTATTGATTATGATAACCTCCATGACCTAATCTCCCAACTTCCCTCCCCATTGATGATAGTTGGCGACTTTAATTGTCGACATACGCTATGGGGGGATTCAGTAGGGAATTCCCGTGGTCGCTCACTTGAGCGTTATCTGTCTGCCTCTAACCTCTAACTCAGACCGTCCTACATATTTTGATATAAAAACTCAATCCTTTTCTTGTTTAGATGTATCCATATGCACCCCTCCCCTCAGTCTGTATTTTCACTGGTCAGTCCTAGACCAATATCCTTTTAGTGACCATTTCCCTATTTTACTCTCTCCCATCTCTTATGTTCCAAACCCTTGTCCCCCCCCCCACCCCCACCCCACGTTGGTGTTTTAAAAGAAGTGACTGGAATTCTTTCACCTCACTTTCAAATCTTCCTTTACCTCCATCCTCTTTCTCTACCACTACAGCTAACCTATTTTTGTGTAACTGTCTTGAGTGCCGCATTTACTTCAATCCCCGTACCTCTAGAGTCTAGACCTTTTACATCCAAATGCGTTCCTTGGTGGAACCTAGACTGCACCAGAGCTTTACGTGTAAAGCGTGCTGCCTGGTGTAGTTTTCGTCGAAAACGCAACACACCTGGACACTTCTCAGCTTTCATTTCTTTCAAAAGATCTGCTATTTTTAGAAAAACAATAAACATCTCAAAAAACATAAGTTGGCGCAGTTGTCTCCTCTTTAACCTTAAACTCGCCACTTTCAGCTATATGGAAACGTATACATAAAATTTCAGGTATACACCCACCCTCTTCTGCACCTATACTACACATAAATAATTAACACATTGCCGATCCACTACTGGTAGCTAATGAGCTAGGCTCATTTCTTAGGAAAATCAGTAGTGGATCTCATCTCCCTTCACAATTCACTAATATTAAATTGACAGCTGAACAAAACCCGATAACCTTCTCCTTATCATCCACAGAGTCTTATAATACTCCTTTTTCCTCTCTTGAACTAACATCATCCCTTAAGTCCTGCCACAATACCTGTGAAGGTCTTGACGGTATCCATAACCTTATGCTTAAACACCTACCACCACTATCCTTAGCTTTCTTCCTAGAATTTTTTAATAGAATCTGGATGAAAGGAGATTTTCCTGCTACATGACGAGAAGCCCTTATCATTCCCTTCCTCAAACCAAAAAAATCCGATAATCTCCCTCAAGATTACCGGCTTATTGCTTTGACCAGCTGTTTATGTAAACTTTTGGAAAGAATGGTAAATACACGCCTAATGTGACTCTTAGAGTCAAAACATTTTATTTTATCATCACAATTCGGTTTTCGACGAGCTAGGAGTACTGCAGATCCACTTTCACACCTAAAAAATTACATGTTAACAGCCTTTGCCCGTAAGCAATCCGTCCTCGCAGTATTCTTTGACTTAGAAAAAGCTTACGATACTACCTGGAGATATCATATACTTCATCAACTATCCTCCCTCAAAATTATTGGTAACATGGGTGTATTTATCCAATCTTTCCTTCATAATCGCATCTTTCGTGTCCGAATTGCCTCATCCGTCTCTTTCTCCTATGCTCAATATGTAGGTGTCCCTCAAGGATTCGTTCTTAGCACCACCCTATTTCTTATTGCCATTAACAACATTATAGCTTCATTAACAATAGGTGTAAGATCATCCCTCTATGTAGATGACCTTGCCATCTATACCTCTGGGTCCTCCCCCTCAACACTTCAACAGGTTATACACCATCCTATATCAAATATTTCTTCTTGGGCCACTAATCATGGTTTCAGATTTTCAACTACTAAATCCTATTAAATGTTCTTCATCCGCTCCCATACAGTAACTGCACCCTTGATTTACCTCTATGAAAATCAATTAGAATCCCGCTTCTCAGGCAAATTTCTAGGCCTCATTTTTTATCATAAACTTACCTGGAAAGAGCACATTGCAACCATAAAACAAAATGCTCTCCGACGTCTCCAACTTCTAAAAACTCTTTCCCATATATCTTGGGGTGCGGATAGGAAAACACTTCTCCATCTACATGTTTCATTAATACTCTCCACTCTTGATTACGGATGTCATATATACTCTTCAGCTTCTGCCACTCTCTTAAGCTCACTTTACCCAATCCATCACTTAGGATTACGCCTCGCTCTTGGCGCTTTTCGATCTTCCCCAGTGGAAAGTCTGTACACAGAATCAGGCTTACCATTACTTTCCCGACGTCGCACTCTCCTTTCCCTCCGTAGTTATGTCAGACTACACCAGTTTTCCACCTCTAAGATCACTATTCCACAAGCTCTTCAAAGTAGTTTCTTCTCCCATCCACGACTACCACGGCCACTTTCTGTTCGTATACACTCCCTTCTCTCTCACTCCCCCTTCCTTGATTTAAATGTACTCCCTTTCCATACCCATTCGTTTCCACCATGGCTTATACCCCCCTCTCCCTCAATTTGCTCCTCTGCCCTTTTTAATTCTTCCAAGTCTGATACACCAACTTACATCTTACGAACCCTTTTTCTTGAACACTTTACTACTCATAATAATTGCACCCCTGTATATACTGATGGCTCTAAATCCCAATATGGCTCTGGTTTTGCCGTTCTGTTCCCCTCCCAATACTTCCAGTTCCAATTACCAAGCGTAGCCAATGTTCTTACGACTGAGCTATATGCTATTCTCTTTGCCTTAAGAAAGCTCCTTTCCTACCCATCTTCATCCTTTGTAATTTTCACAGACTCTCAAAGTTCTCTCTCCTTTCTACGCTCCCTCTATACTATTCATCCTTTAGTTCGTAAAATCCAATAGTGGCTATTTCGCATTTATGCCGGTAAAAAGTCTGTCTGTTTTTGCTGGGTTCCAAGCCATGCTGGTATTACCGGTAATGAACGTGTTGACTCATTGGCCCATTCTGCTGCTATATTAGGATGCCATCGTTTCAAGAAAGTCCCAACCTATGATTATTTCCATTCTTTTCGCTCCTTTCTATTTAGCCGTTGGCAATCCTTCTGGTCTGATCTTCACTTAGTTTCACTTTGTAGATTTCGTCAGTTAGTGACGCAGCTGAGCTGGAGCTCCACTGTGGCCAGGTGACACCCACTCCTCCATGGTCCACTCAACAAGGCGGTTGGAGTTCTGTCTGGGGTATCCTGGTGTAGGTGGCTGATCAGGTATTTTAGCCAACCACTTGTCCAAGTGTGTCTTGAAGGTGTCTGTAGCCACCCCTACCAAGTTTCGTAATGTGGTTGGGATGCAATTGAACACTCGCATCCCGTCGTAGGTGAAACTGTAGTGTATGATGGACCTGATCCTTTGTGATGATCCCGGTGTGGTCCTCTCTCAAATAATAAACTTTGTGGAGTTAAACCATCCGTCTCTCCTTGGTCAGACCCAGGTCACAAGAATAGACGGTGTGAGACTGCACTTGCACGATTACGTATTGGCCACACTAACCTCACTCACTCTTATCTTATGACACACTCTCCATCGACCCTTTGTATGACTTGTAATACCCTCCTCTCGGTACCCCACATCCTGCTTTTCTGCCCTTGTTACACTGCTGCACGAGCTACAGCTTTTCCTCACTTAAATCATCTATCTCGACCTCCCCGCCTTAATGATATTCTTATAAAATCACCACAGTTCCACTCAGACAACATAATTTCCTTCCTACTACAAATTCCTACATCTAATCCTCTGATTAAAACTAATTGCTATCTCCCTCCCATAATTTACCTAACCATCACCTCTTCTATAACGTCTACCTTTTAGATTAACATAGCGCCATATGGCCTTAGATCTCTGACGCTTGTTCCTTTTTGCATTAACTAACTAACTATATAAAGTTATGGTGACTTTCTAACTGGAGGAAAGCGTAACTATTTACCCCTCATTTCCTTCTTTCCTTCTTCTCTTTTTCTGGTTGTAATAACATTTTTATTTTATTGCAATTAAACAACGATTAATTCTTTCAGTTTCTATGATCCTTTTTCTAAATGTGGTAAAATATTTTGAGCAACTGAAATAAGAAAAAAATGATAATAATGTTGTAGTTGAATATGATGTTTGATGTCATTTACAGTGATGAGACTATTTGTTTGAATGACAAAGAATATATTTGTATTCCTCCTTCAGAAAAAGTGGTACACAACGACACACTTCCATCCTTGTGCAGCGGAAACAAAAGTTAGTGAACGTCGTCTTTCTTAAAGCATCAACGTTTACCCTTACCTTAAAAGGAATTGATAGATAAACAAATGAAACAGATAAAACAACAGACCTGGGGCACATGTACCCCCAGTGGTACATTTGCACTTTTCAGGGGGTACATTGGGTCTGAGAGAATAACCACTGCTGTACAATACATAATGTTGTAATCTGCATTCAGATTGCACAATGTCGTGGTTTTTTTCTTCTATTTCCTCATTTTAGTAAGCAAAGCTTTAACTTAAGTTATATCAAAAGTAGGGTGAATACCATTTGTTTTTCACTATTATGAAACTTCCCGCGGCTGTAATCTGTACCCGTACCAGGCCTGAAAAGATCAGGTATGGGACGTGTATACCGACTCGAGATAGTGGCGGGCGGCACCGGCCGCGCTTTTTTAACCTTAATTTTTAGGGGTACACGGGAATCTATAAAAATGCCCAAGGGGTACTGAGGAACAAAAAGGTTGGGAACCCCTGCACTAGACAACAGAAGAATAGATTCGATTTAGTGAATAGAATGAAGGGTTTACTAAAATATTTATCACTGTACCTATAGACAGGAAATACAATTATCGTGTCAGCCTGACCACACTTCTGTTCCCTAGTTCTTACTGGCACAGTCGGGGTTCTGGAGGTGACGTCAGAGGATAATTACTCCAGTGGTACTACGTGCTCCTGGAACTTGAAGTTTCCCAGAAGATCCTCGGTGAGCATAACATGGGACTACATCCAAATGGAACAACATAGTTCCTGCGCCTACGACTGGGTGGAGGTTCTTGACGTCACCCGTAATTCCCAGTCCGTGTATGGGTGAGTGCCTGTGATGCCTTAACCTCACAATTGCATCAATACTTCACCTCTCTTCAGCAGTTTTAAGTAATTTCCAGATGCGGTTTTGTCACACCACCGTCACCACTATCAACACTGCATAAAAACAAAACAGTTGCCATGCTATTTTTCACATTTTTTTTTTATTGAATATGGCAACAATACAACATCTAATCCGTAATTGTATCAGTGACAGCTGCAACTATAGAGGGTTTGCATGATCACGTCATCGTACTTCCGGTCCGCCACATTGAAGCACAACTTGTTGTTGACAACATGTCGCCTGAAGCTCGGTACCAAAAAATAATTCGCTTATTGCAGGGTCAGGACCAATACAATATAAAGAGTAATGATTTTAAAACCTAGATTAAACTTCCATCTATTGAATTTGATGATATATTTAACTTTTTAGTAGTTCAAACCAGCTTTTATACGAGAAAACAAATGAAGTCACAAAGCTCTCGAAACCTACAACTATTTCACGAGTGGCTTTGTTACAAAGGTGAAGTTAAAAAAGTATGGGAATAGAATTCTTATATTGGCTAGGGTAAGTAAATAATCATCTTAAGACGTGAATGGGTTAGCGATCTAGGTAAACCCAACATATAGGGTAATGGCACTAGTTTCTGGAAAGCTAAGGAAAAAATTGCCATTTTGCTTTAAGATTTTGCCTTGTAACTTTTTCCGGTTTCAATCAATTGAAATTATAAGGATATATATATATATATATATATATATATATATATATATATATATATATATATATATATATATATATCCTTATAATTTCAATTGATTGAAACCGGAAAAAGTTACAAGGCAAAATCTTAAAGCAAAATGGCAATTTTTTCCTTAGCTTTCCAGAAACTAGTGCCATTACCCTATATGTATATATATATATATATATATATATATATATATATATATATATATATATATATATATGTATATATATATGTATATATATATATATATATATATATATATATATATATATATATATATATATATATGGAAAGAAGAAGCCTTCAGCTTCCATTTAGTGGCTTCAGGATGTGAATTAAATGATTCAGAGCCGAGTTATTAAGCCAAAAAAAAGTGTCCGGGAATTAAAAAACCCAAAAACCTATTTCCTGGACACTGTAACCTATTTCCATCCAAGTCCTTTTCTTGGGTCTTTTAAGGTCAATAGATAGCTCAAATTTACAGAGGTTGTGTGTTTTTATTGCTTTTATCTATTGGAAAAGTTTATGTATCTTTTATGATTATGAAGTATAGGTTAGGTTGGGTTAGTTAGTTAGGCTTACCTAGAAAATTGTTTTTTCACCTCATGTTTTTTTTCGGAGATACTTAGAGTTTGATTAGGTTATGTTAATTAAGAAGATATCATGTTTATTTATTTTAGTAAATCACTATTTCGTCTTCCCCGACCCAAAAACCCCGATTTCCCACAGGTCCCCCAAACCGTGAAATACATTTGCGTTGAACAAATTAAGAAAATTGTTTGTATATAAATGACACTACTTACCGCTAGCGAAATGTTTAGAACACACGCGGGTGTGCTCACTTTTTTCGTCAAGATCAGCCCTTGAAATATTGACAACCCATTTCGCTCGCCTTTTTTGAAGCAATTCAGCGTGTTCTGGGTCCTCCTGTGTGCTGACTTTAGGGAGACGAAATAAAGATACACCACTGTCCTTCTTGGAACGACTGTTACAATTAATTACTGCACAATAAGGCATTTTTAAGCAATTAATTTAGCTATATATCATTACACAGTAACAAGAGCGTTGTACTCCAACATGGCGGCATGACAGTCCCGCACAAAACGGTGACGTCACGAGCAAACTCTCTATTGACAAATTAGGTTGCATTGCGATAGTTCATCTGTTTTACAAATATAATAATTCAATATGTTGCACACAATAATACAGCTGTAAAGCAATCATATGTAAAGGTGATACTCAATCCCCTTAACACATAAGTGCTTTACAGATGTATAATTGCTAAAACTTGGCAGTCTACTTAAATGTTTGTTCCTCCTTTTCCTCGTCTCGACATTGAGGCAGAATGAGGTAATTCAGCTGTGTTGATTGGAGTCTTAACAAAACTGTAAATATCCACAGGAGGAAGTTGTGTAACTACCCTAGTTCCTCGTTCATTAAGCTTCTAAATGTGGAGCTGCATGGGACCAACAACCTGATGGTCAACTTCCGCTCCGATGGATCAAACGAATACAGAGGATTTAGGATGTTGTACCACGCCCACTAACGTCAATACCTGCATCCACGTATCCGTTGCCGCTGCGCAAGGGACGCCTCCTATAACTGCAAGTCTGCAACACTTTAATTTGTCCGAGTAGGATTCGTACTTCATCATTCAAGACATAATTTATCTCTTTGTAAGAGCTAGAACATGTTATTCTTAAAATTATGTCACCAACCCATAACATGTTCGACAATTTTGTTAATCCCATGCCCCGTGAGGTCTTAGAGGATTAATGGTTCCCTATGACCAAATATTGAAATTATATTGTTTGTGAACTCTAAAATGGTTACGGCTGTAGTTATGAAAATAAAATGTGATTTTAGGTAGTTAAGTATATGTATATAACATCTTATTATTGAAAACGTTGATAAAACATTTAATAAAGGATATAACAATCTGGTAGTTTTTTAGTTACCGCTAAAAGATAGAAACCAACATAGCGGTGGAGACACCATGTGAACTCTGTGGAGCTGCAGTGGAGGATCTAAATTATTTTGTCCTATGGTATGCAGCATGTAGTGAGGACTGAGGAGAAAGCGGAGGAACCACAGCTGCAGACTGCATAGACCTTATATTGAAGATGAAGAACATATGATAGGAAGATTATTATTTGAAGACCAACAGCTGCGAAATAAAAAGAAGAAGAAGAATATAAGGAAGCTACAAAAGGCCCGAAGGCCTGTACTAAGTAGTTCCTGTTACATCAATACTCCCCTATTACCTAAACCCACCTCTCATCCCTATCCATAAAACCTTCTAGTCTTCTTTTAAAACTCCCTATCATCTGTGCATTAACCATCTGCTGACTGAGTATGTTCCAATCATCTACCACCCTATTTGTTAACCAAATTTTGCCTATTCCTTTACTAAATCTACATTTTTCTAGTTTGAATTCGTTATATCTTGTTCTATCCTGACAACTGATCGTAAGAACTTTTCCTACATCCCCCTTATTAAAACCTTTCACCCACTTAAATACAGATCCTTCTCTTTGTGCCGAACGCATAACAGTGGTGATAGTCTCTGGCATGGTCACATTTTCTAATACTAAAGCTAGAAAGTCCTGGCTTAGTTCTGCTTGTTCTCGTGCTGTCAAAGATAGAGAGGCGGCTCACAAACGGTACCGTAGCCATCCATCTGCAGCAACTCATGCCCTATATATTTCAACCTGTAATCATGCCAAATATATTTTCCAACTTACTAAAAATTGTTTCATCAATAGAAAATGTCAAAATTTTTCCTGGCCTGGAAGGCTTATGATCTGGATGGAGTCCCTCCTGTTGTTCTTGAAAACTGTGCTTCCGAGCTCACTCCCTGCCTGGTCAAACTTTTTCGTCTGCCTCTCTCTACTTCTACCTTCTTGGTGGAACTTTGCTCACATTCAACTTGTCCCTAAAAAGGGTGACCGCTCCAATCCTTCAAACTACCTCCCTATAGCTTTGATTTCCTGCCTTTCTAAAGCCTTTGAGTCTGTCCTTAATAAGAAAATAATGAGGCATCTACTAGCTCACAACCTCTTTCTGATTTTTTTTTTTTAACATTAAAAGGGAAAACAAAAATATGTAGAAAAAAATCCCGCTTGTCGTCAGACCCTGCAAAGAGGACAGTAGGAGAAATAGAAGCAAGGGGTGGAGGTCTAGTTAACATTAGAGGTGTCTTGACACTCCACTTTTGAAAGAGTTTAAGTCATAGGCAGGTGGAAAAACAGACAAAGGAAGAGAGTTCCAGAGTATGAGAGCCATATTCCATACATGGGTGGATAAGACCCCTGTACAGAGCAAGCAGGAGGGGGGGAAAGAAAAATGGACGCAGACGCCATAGGACACCTAACTTCTTGGAAGCTGATTTAGCAAGATTAGATATAAAATTGCCAGTTTAGACTTTTAGTAAAGGATAGATTAAGTGTGTTTAATGGGGAGGAGAGGGGCAGTTGAGTGTCATTGAAGAAGAGGGGATAGTTATCTGGAAGGTTATGTCTAGTAGATAGTTGTAGAAATTGAATTTTTGAGGCATTGAACAGAACCAGGTTTGCTCTGCCCCAATCAGAAACTAGTGAAAGATCATTGCTAGTATGGTTTCCGGAAAGTGTCCATTGGTGACCTTGCTTTTCTAACTGAATCTTAGTCATCCTCTTTTAAGGACCGGTGAAACCTTTACTGTCAGCCTTGACATATCGAAAGCCTTCGATAGAGTCTGGTATAAATCTTTGATTTCTAAATTATCCTCCTACAGATTCTATCCTTCTCTCTATACCTTCATCTCCAGTTTCCTTTCTGACTGTTCTATTGATGCTATAGTGGATGATCACTGTTCTACTAACCCCATCAACAGTGGTGTTTCTCAGGGTTCTGTCCAATTGCCCACTCTCTTTCTATTATTCATCAATGATCTCCTGAATATGATTCAATGCCCTATCTATTCGGAATCTATGCTGATGACACTACATTGTATTTTTCAACGTCATACAACAGACACCCAACCCAGCAAGAATTAAGTGATTCAAGGCGAGATGCTATAGGATGCCTGACTTCTGATCTTTCACCAATTTCTCATTGGGACAGTGCAATCCCGTTTCTGTTCAATGCCTCAAAAACTCAATTTCTACAACTATCTACTCAACATAACCTTGTAGATAACTATCCCTTCTCATCCACATTAAACACACTCGGTCTATCCTTTACTAAAAATCTAAACTGGCAAATTTTAATTTATACTTTTGCTAAATCAGCTCCCAAGAAGTTAGGTGTCCTATGGTGGCTGTGTCCATGTTTCTCTCCCTACCAGCTGTTTGCTCTGTACAGGGGCCTTATTCGTCCATGTATGGAGTATGGTTCTCATGCCGGGGGGGTTCAACTCACACAGCTTTACT
>JAPQNM010000048.1:19986520-19989020 GCA_029783475.1 Metacarcinus magister
TTGACAAAGCTTAACTGGTTTAGCATCCCCCACATCTATATCATGCACCGCCAGGTGGGTCCTCCCTGGGGTGCTACTGAAGACCGCTGGATATTTACGCAGGCGGTCCATCATCTCCCGCTGGCGCACCGGCACCAGGTGGCTCAGCTTCTCCTCCAGAAGCTGGGCACTGTTTCTCTCCCAGTGCTCCGTGGACACCACAGGCTCAGTACCCCACTCCTCAGGTACTACTCCCTCACTACCGAAAAATAAAACTAAAGGTGCCTCTTCCTCGGCGGAAACTCCCTCACAACATCTAAAGGGCCCCGCACTCGGTGCCCGAACACCAGCTGATTGGGAGAGAACCCCAAGGACTCAGTGGGGGCCTCCCTCACAGCAAACAACACATACGGGACTGCCTCATCCCAATCCCTCTCCTGCTCAAGACAAAATGACCTCAACATCGTCTTGAGTGTCTGATGGTGCCTTTCCAAGGCGCCCTGTGACTGAGGGTGATAGGCACTGGAAAGCACGTGCCTGACACCCCAGTCCTTCATAGACTGTCCAAACACCTTAGAGGTAACCTGCGGCAGTCCGAAGTGAGTGAAGTACTTGAGCAGTTCCTTCACCACTACTCTCGCATGAGTACTCCTGAGGGGGATGGCCTTAGGGTACCTGGTGGTGACATCCATCACCGTCAGCAGGTACTTGTGTCCTGCACTAGTGGGAGGCAGTGGGCCCACTATATCAATCATTACCCGGGTGAAGGGGGGAGCGACAGCGGGGATAGGATGAAGGGGTGCTACTGGCGGTACTTGGTTAGGCTTGCCAACCACCTGACAGACGTGACAGCACTTCACCGTAGCCGCCACGCTGCTAGCCATACTCGGCCACCAAAAGTTCCGTCGCAACCTCTCAACGGTCTTCTTCACACCGAGGTGCCCCGCCATCGGGCCCTCGTGTGCCAGCAGCACCAATGCCTCCCTAAACCAGGAGGGCACTACGACCTGGAGCAACTTGCCTCCGTCGTCCTCAGTCCAGCGTCTATACAAGACCTGGCGGCGCAGGATAAACTCTTCCTGGCCTCCTGCCACCTCGCTGCCCTCACCCACCTTCGCAAAGCACGGCGCCAGCTCACCATCCCCTTGCTGCTCCTCCACCAGCTCAAGGGGCTTGAGCTCCTGCAGGTCCTTCTGAACTACAGGGTCTGGCGGCACTGGCAGGGCTGACACCTCTGCCCTCCTACGGCGCCGTCTCTGCACTACTGAGCCCGCAGGCTCCCTGGGAGGAACTCTCTCCTCCTGAGATACTGCCTTGGGCGTCAACTCCTCGGCTGACGCGGGTGACCCTTGGGACTGGACCACACCCCTCGAGTCCACACCTGGCAAGGGAGCAGCGTGCTCCCTTCCTCCGATACACTCCGCAGGGCAGAGAACTCCCGTCTCCCCCGCAGAGTCGGGAAGTCCCCAGCCCCCGGCAGCGACTCCCAACGGACTCGAGAACCCAAGCTGGGGCGCAGGGTGAACCTTAACAGCCTCAGCCTCAGCACCAGGTGGCAACTGCGCCTGAGTGCCACCTACGGGAAGCTCTGCAAGGTGAGGTGATCCATCAAAAAGGCTGTCCAAGCCAAACACTTCCTCCTCACCCTCAGCAGCATCCCCTACCAAGTCCAGTGCAACGTGTGGTGGCGAAGCCTCGTGGCTGTCGGCACCTGCACTATGACTTCCTGGTGAGTCCACTCCTGGCTCACCCAGAACACCGCTAGCAGGGGGGCAGGCCTCAGGGCACACTACCCCTACTGCTGCGTCACCCCCTCTGCACTTCTCCTGTGCAGGGGGTTTCTCCCGCCTTGCCATCGAGCGGGTCACGGCGCCCACTGCGCCAGACGCCTCAGCCGTCACGAGTTGCGGCTCGTGCTCCCACACTCTACCTCCTGCCAAGTCGTTCCCCAGCAGGAAGTCAACACCAGGCACTGGCAAGTCATCAGCAACTGCCACCACTGCCTTAGTGGTCACAAGGAGGCATGTCAACTTCACACGGGTCGTGGCAAACCTGTCCACCGCATTTATCCCGCGGCACATAACCATCCGCCCCGCCACCTCCCTGCCAGTCATGTTCTTACATAACGACTGCTGGGCTGCCGTGTCACGCAGTACTGTGACCGGGTATCTCTTTCCTTCAATCTCCACCGTCCCTTTACACAGGACCGACTGGCTTGCCAATGACACTTTCTCATTCCTCTCCTCATCAGGCCACACAAGGAGAGCAACAGGCTTCTGAGGGGGAGGTTTAAGAGTAGCAGATGGGGGCGCTAGCTTTGGACAGTTGTACTTAACGTGCCCCGCCGCCCCACAGTAGTAACACATCACACTCCTCCCGGGCGTCTTCGGAGTGCTGCTCACACCAGCACCCTGAGACTTCCACCGCGGATCAAACGGTAGTCTACTATGACCTGGGCTACCATGCTTAGGCCTGGCACCAGCCCCAATGCTGTAACGGGACTTACCAGAGGAGGATGTCC
>JAPQNM010000048.1:20001520-20019020 GCA_029783475.1 Metacarcinus magister
TTCAAAGGTCAAAGTCAGGAAAATGTCATGAATATCAGCAGTGATAGCAGAGGTACAAATACCTTCCATTTCCGCGGTACCCTTCCTAACCAAAACTCCGAATCATGCAACACATATCACCTCCTTTTTCAAGGGGACTGTCCTTGGCTGGACCTGTGACCTGTGACCTAGCTTCAGTGGCCCGCCCTTCCCCTGTCCTTCTCCGTATTCCTACAATTCTTCCTTAATTCTCAAATCCTCCATCTCTCTCTCTCTCTCTCTCTCTCTCTCTCTCTCTCTCTCTCTCTCTCTCTCTCTCTCTCTCCTACGCAGCATATTTATGCAAAACAAATGTGAATGAATGGTTGGTCACAAAACCATGTGGACGGTCCAATATCATCAGATGGCGAAAGTAGTCTGCCAAAGTCGGGTTAGCTCGCAGTCGCGGCTTGGTGTAGTCTCCTTTTCCATCGAGAAAAAGATCCGGAAATGCCTTGCTGAAGTAACCTGTTGTGAACTCGGAAATTGACCGTTGATCTGTAGTAGGCCATTCAACTTTTTTTGTTGGTTCTCTGCCTAAAGAGCAGCCCTGAGCAAAGTTAATAGATTTGCTTGTGGTATAGGCAAGTCAACCGTAGATGATGGTTCCCTCGCCGACTCTTCGTTTACAGCAGAAGCTTGCTCTTGTGGTATGTTGTGTGTAGAGGGGTCAATTTGGGGAACAAATTGTACAATTCCATCCTCTGGGTACATTGAGGCGTTCTGTGTGGATATCTGAATGTGCCGATAACCTTCGTTGTTTTCCTTGAGAAATTGGATTACTTAATTATAAATACAAGTACAAGGTGAATGAGTGGAGAATGGAGCGTGACAGGAAATAAACGCGTCTGGCCCTGTCTAGACGGTGTCTACTGTAGCAAGTTACCAATTGAGAAAATACTACATAATTATGCTCCTTTATCCTATATTACACTACAATATCATAACACTTAATGTACGTATTTACCTAATATTATCAACACAAAGCTCGCTAGAATCTATATACAGTATATAACTTTTAATTAAATAAATGTACTTATTTGTACTTGAATGTACTTGGTATTTCTCAAATACTTTGGGTCTAAGTACAAGTACAAGTACAAATACAGGTAACATTTTAAACTCCAAGTACAAGTCCAAGTATAAGTACATGTACTTGGACCCAACCCTACCTGAAACCTACAATCATCATCATCATCATCATCATTATTATCATTATTATTATCATTATTATCATACTTAAAACTATTATTATTAATATTATTATTAATATTGATATTAATATTTTCATTATTATTATCAATATTATTATGATTAATATTATCATTGTAAATAGAAAACAAAAAACTTTACTTTATATACGCGGACAGTTTTCCATGTCTATCATACCGACGCAATATATGTATTTTCGACTGGAGAAAAACATAGAATTTAGTGTTTCCCATATATCTAATTTTGCTTGTGTAACATTGATATTTTGCCATTTTTTTCTGAGTACCGTCTAGTATTACCATATACACCATTACACAGACTACAGTGCTTACGCAGACACAATGTTACACACTGCATTACGCATTTTTTAGAGCGTTATCTACAATGCCATATAAGTCAAGCCTGTGGCTATTTTTCTGGTGTATTTAGTTCTAATTATATTATTATCAGGTGTGGGATATTTATTTTCTATGCCTATGTATATGTATTCCTAAGATTTTTCTTCCATAATGATGTCACCACATGTTAGTTTGTGGTTTTTTTCACAATATGTGTGCGCATTGTGGCGAACACAGCTCATTGCTTGGTTTGGTATGAACTTATTTTAGCGCACTTCTTCCCTATAACTTTCATCTGTAAATAATAGTGTGAAATACATGATTTTTCGACCGAGAAGATATGCTTCTGTAGTGCTTGATTCACAATGGCAAATACGGATGCTTAAAAAATATTTTAGTATTTCGCATAAACTTCCTCACTCAGCCAACAGTATAACGTCCATTTAGCGGAGAAGATGACCAATTTTCTGCTCAAACATTAATTGCTGCATGTAAAGAAGTCTTCCGTTATCACTGATAACTTTTTTTTTTAAATTGCTTATATTCGCAGTCATTGCGTACCTGATTTTGTGGCATATATGGTTTGCAAACAAGCCCTCTATTTGTTTCTCATGTTAAAAATAGTTATGAAAAGTTTATGTCAAAATTTCTTCAAGTTTCCAGAGATTCACAAGCACAGAGTAGCCTTGATTGGATATATCAAGACATACTTCCCTATAAAGCAAGTAGCCAGTCACCACAGTCAGCGAGTGCATTAGCGTCTGATTACACTATATCGGTTGTTAGTGCCTTGGAAAACTCAAAATGGATGACTAATAAGACGATGTTTTGCTACTTCTTGCTGCAAATAATGGAACATTTGCTTTTCATAATCAAGTTGCCAGCAATTAAGCGTGCATTATAATTTCATTTTTCTCCTTTACATTGAAAGGGCACTGGCAAAGGGAAAACAAAAATACGTAAAAAAAAAAATCCCGCTTGTCGCCAGACCCTGCAAAGAGGACAGTAGGAGGAAAGAAACAAGGGGTGTAGGTCCAGTTAACATTAAAGGTGTCTTGACACTCCTCTTTTGAAAGCGTTTAAGTCTTAGGCAGATGGAAAAACAGATAAAAGAAGAGAGTTTCAGAGTTTACCAGTGTAAAGGATGAAAGAGTGAAGATACTGGTTAACTTTTGCATTAGAAAGATGGACAGCTTAAGGATGAGAAGAAGTAGAAAGTCTTGTGCAGCGAGGTCACGGAAGGGGTGGAGGCATGCAGTTAGCAAGTTCAGAAGAGCAGTCAGAATGAACATAGCGGTAGAAAATAGATAAAGATGCAACATTGTGTCGGTGACTTAAAGAATCAAGACAGTCTGTTAGAGGAGGAGTGTTGATGAGTCGAAACGCTTTAGACTCCACCTGTTTAATAAGGCTGTGTGAGTTGAATCCTTTACTAAAAATCTAAACTGGCAATTTCATATTTCTACTTTTGCTAAATCAGCTTCCAAGAAGTTAGGTGTCCTATGGTGTATGCATCCATTTTTCTCTCCCTACCAGCTGTTTGTTCTGTTCAGGGGCCTTATCCGCCCATGTATGGAGTATGGTTCTCATGTCTGCCCTCCCCTCTCCCCCCCCCAGACATGAGAACCATACTCCATACATGGGCGGATAAGTCCCCTGAACAGAACAAACAGCTGGTAGGGAGAGAAAAATGAATGCATACACCATAGGACACCTAACTTCTTGGAAGCTGATTTAGCAAAAGTAGAAATATGAAATTGCCTGTTTAGATTTTTAGTAAAGGATAGACCGAGTGTGTTTAATGTGGAGCAGAGGGAGAGTTGAGTGTCATTGAAGAAGAGGGGATAGTTATCTGGAAGGTTATGTCGAGTAGATAGTTGTAGAAATTGAGTTTTTAAGGCATTGAACAGAACCAAGTTTGCTCTGTCCCAATCAGAAACTAGTGAAAAACTAGAAGTTAGGCGTCCTATAGCATCTCACCTTGTATCACTTAATTTTTGTTAGGTTGGGCTTCTGTTGTACGACGTTGAAAAATGCAAGGTGGTGTTATCAGCATAGGGTGGATAGGGCATTGAATTAGATTTAGGAGATCATTGAATAATAGAAAGAGAGTGGGTGATAGGACAGAACCCTGAGGAACACCACTGTTGATAGTTTTAGGGGAATAACAGTGATCGTCCTCTACAACAGCAATAGAACGGTCAGAAAGGAAACTGGAGATGAATGTAGAGAGAGAAGGATAGAATCCGTAGGAGGGTAGCTTAGAAATTAAAGATTTATGCCAGACTCTATCGAAGGCTTTCGATATGTCAAGGCAGACAGGAAAGGTTTCACTGAAGTCCCTAAAAGAGGATGACCAAGATTCAGTTAGGAAAGCAAGAAGATCACCAGTAGACCAGCCTTTACGGAAACCATACTGGCAATCAGAGAGAAGGTTGTGAGCAGATAGATGCATCATTATCTTTTAGGGATGAAGTAGTCAGAGCGTGGAGGAGTACAAAGGAGTACAAAGAAAGAACAGACAGCAACAGTCCTACTGGACTTAACGAGGCTGTCTGTTTAGCTATACTACTACTATATCTACTTGATAAGAGACAAAAGGACAGCAAAGTGGAAGGTTCCTCCCCACCCACCCCTCCCTCCAGCCGAAGCTGGCCGGAAGAGGAAGTGATACCGTGTAGTATGGAAAAACTATCATGGAATTTGTATAGGAAAGTGGGAAAAACAAGGAGTAATCTATGCTATAAAATTACGCAGTAGTGAAATATTCGACTTGGTGAACGGATGCTAAGTGCTTATCGAGTTTCTTCTTAAATGATTCAATTGTAATACTGTTAACTATTTGTGCTGGGAGAGAATTCCAAACATTTACGATTCTATTGAAGAAAGAGTGCTTCGCTTCATTCGATCTAAAACGCTTACCAATGATCTTTAAGCCATTATTACGGGTGGTGCTTGTGAGATCGGTAGTTACATAGTCGTTTATGTTAATATTATCAAAACCATGGAAAATTTAAAAAACCTCAATTAGGTCCCCTCGTAGCCTACGTTTGGATAAACTGAATAAGTTCAGCTCCTTTAGTCGTTCTTCGTAAGACTTGTTTCGCAATCTTGGGATCATTTTAGTAATTCTTCTTTGTATTCTCTCCAGCTAATTAATATATTTTCTATAGTATGGTGACCAAAATTGAATGCAATATTCTAGATGAGGGCGTACGAGTAGGAGGAATATGCTCAGTATCATCCAAAGTAGAGTTGGTAGTAAAGGTTTCAGCGAAGAGTTCAGCTTTAGAGAAAGAAGAGACAGCTGTGGAGCCATCTGGCTGAAGTAAAGGAGGGAAAGATGCAGAAGTAAAATTGTTTGAGATATCATTGGCTAAATGCCAGAAATCACGAGAAGAGTTAGAGTTGGAAAGACTTTGACCCTGTAGAGAAGACAGTAAGAACAATAGAAGCAGGGGTTGGAGGTCCAGTTAGCATTAATTAAAGGTGTCTTGATACTACTATTTTGAGATAAAGTGGGGGCACACGCTATAGCTGCGCGTAGCTGCGGGCGCTCACCTCCTGTCACATAGGCCTTTGAGCCTGCGGTGTAAATTAATGTGTTACGCCGGGACGCATATTTTCGTAATGTGTCCCAGAAATTGCACGCTCCGCTCAATTTCCAGTCACTCTCCGGTGACGTACCATGATGCTAACTCGCGATTGGCTGCGCTCTCTCCTCGCCTTGAGAAAAAGATGGATGTGTAGTAGTACATGAAGATAATGGAGTATAATTATAATTATGTCCACCTGTCATGGTAAGGATAAGTATACAAATTCAATTCAAATTTGTAAAGATTTCAGAAAAAATACGTTAGTGACACAGAGAAAACTATACATAAGTGATGCACTACAGTGACCAAAATACGTAAAATATATAATGCAACATTTCAATGTATAAGGTTTTGCAGCGGAAACGGGCGGGTTGAGTGGTTGCACGGTACCCTGAAGTCTGTTTTTCGGAAGTTGTGCTCTGATAAGCCCAAGAAGTGGCATCGATATCAAATTCCTACATTGTTTGCCCTCAGAGAGATCCCTAACGACCGGACTGGATTCTCTCCCTTTGAACTCCTCTATGGCAAGTCAGTGGTGATGGTGACAATAGATCATGGTGCCGCAACAGGCAGGTCAGTGAGGGGCTCCCTCTCGGTGCTCCGTGACCTATGGGAAAACCGTAGGATCCCGAAAGATGAGAGATCATCCTTCCGTTACGTCATTGAGTTACGGGAGAAACTGACCGAATGCGCCCAGCTTGCTGCCAAGCACGCGGATGTGAGTATCGCCCGGTATAAGTCTTAATTTGACGTAAGATCTCAAGACCGTCAATTCCAGCCAGGCGATGAGATATTATTACTACTGCCTAGTGACTCCAGCAAGTTGTTGGTTGCTTGGATTGGCCCTCACAAAGTTTTGGGAAAGCGGGGCAAGATAAACTACTTGATCGACATGCCAAGAGGACCTAAACTTTACCACGCCAATATCCTCAAGAAATACCACCGGCGGGCCCAAGTTAATCAGCTACAAGTCCTCGCCGAAATTTAACCTTTAAGCGAGCCCAAGGAAAAGGATAAGTCATCCTATTTGAATGAGGGTATTGATGATTTACCTGAGCTTGCTTTAACATCTGATGGTCCGACTAGTTCTGAAGAACCTGTCATTAATTCTGCTCTCAATTGGAACCAGTCTGCTTAGGTTGAAGACCTTTTTCTCACATAACAGTCTACTTTTTCTGATCAACCTGGCTGCACCAAGACTGTCGAGCACGACATCACCCTCACCACAATGGAGAGAATACAAGCCAAGATGTACCCGGTTCCAGTCCATCTCCAGCACTACTACCAGGAAGAGGTTGAGCAGCTGTTGAGTCAAGGAATCATCCAACCTTCAACCTCTCCACACTGCTCTCCGGTTCGGTCAGGAGGTCCGATGGTACGTATCGGATGGCTATTGATTACAGGTTACTCAACTCCGTTACTGTTTTCCATGCGGAACCATCTTGCAGTATTGAGACTGAGCTGCATAAGTTCGTTGGTGCTGAGTTCTTCTCAGAGCTAGATTTAAGTAAGGCATATTACCATGTTCCACTTTCTGCCAAAGCTCGACGCTTCACTGCGTTTCCCACTCACAAGGGCCGGATGGAATTTACTCGGATGCCTTTTGGTCTCGTTACGGCCTGTGCCACTGATATTCGGTTAATGAGGATTGTGCTTACTGGCTTGGCCAATGTTTCATTATATTTTGATAATATTTTTGTGTATTCTTCTGATTGGCCCACTCACATCTCTGCCCTCAAGTCTGTTTTAGATAGACTACAACAAAACGGTCTGACTGTCAAACTTAAAAAGTGCCGGTTTGGAGCAGTCCATCAACTATCTGGGATTTGTATTGTCACGCGACCACCTTCAACCACAAGTTGGCAAGTTGACTGCCATCGCCTCCATGACTCCTCCTACCATCAAGAAGTTACTCCGGAGTTTTCTAGGTTTGATATCCTTTTAAAAAGCTTTCATTCCTCAGGCCTCTGAGCTTACCGGCCCCCTCTCTTGTTGAAGAAGCCGGTACGGGACCCCCTCCAGTGGACTGAAGATCTGCACGAACGGTTCAAGCTGCTGAAGCAAGCCTTGACCTCGGGACCTATTCTTCGTCTTCCGGACCCCAGCCAGACTTTCGTCCTACGTACTGATGCTTCAAACTATGGATTAGGTGCTGTACTCTTTCAGGACCATGATGATCGTCCACATCCCATCTCTTACGCCAGCCGGAAACTACTTGATCGAGAACGACGATACTCTACCATCGAGAGGGAATGCCTGGCCATCGTGTTCGGCATTCATAGGTTTGACTTTTATCTTCGTGGTAAGGAATATTTATCCTTGAAGTAGACCGCAAGCCTCTAATATACCTTGAGAAATTTAAAGGTAAAAATGACAGAGTACTACGATGGGCTTTAGGTCTTCAATCATGTAAATTTAGAGTTGTTCATGTTGCCGGGACAGACAACATTGGAGCCGACCTTCTTAGCCGGCAATAGTTCTTTTATATTTGTTTCCTGCACTCTAACCTATTACAAGTTTTGTTTCCTGCACTCCAGCCTATTATAAGTTTGTTTATGTCTCCTGGTCACCTGCAGTTCTTCGACATCAGCTGTGAAGCAGATGTTTTAGTGGGGGCATGTGTGAGGAACTGCACCTGCCTCGTTCCCTCCTTCCTAGTGGTTAAACTACCACTCTAGTTTGCCGGCGCTAGTTCACCTCTCCAACTGCTTGTTCGCCGACTTCCCCGCCACTACCCCACCCCCTTGTCCAGGGGTAGGAGGGTAGTCTTACCGAGGCAACCTCCACGCCGCGGGACCGGGGACAGACAGACCGCCTCAGGTCTCTCACCTGACAACACCTCCCACCTGCTGCTGGTTCCCAAGATTATGAAGGCACTTCTGGAGTCTTGGGCTCCCTTCCAGTGTGCCCTTCAACTGTACCTACACCATTCGACCCTCCCTGCTGCCTGAGGTGCTATCTATGTTGCCAAGTGTTGCTGCCGCGCATCTCACCCCCCAGCCAGCTGTTCAGGGAGGTATTAGGTGCCATACCCCTGCTCTGGTAATTGTTTACGAACAGATCGTCGTTGGTGATTTGTTTTGGCTGTTAGCCTGCTGATTGTTATTATTGTGTGTGTAAATATATTCGGGGTATCATACTTCATGACTTTTCTTCCCCCCAACTCTCAAGAAACATAATATTAATTGGTAGTCACCTCGGCCCTGACAGTATATATATATATATATATATATATATATATATATATATATATATATATATATATTTCTATCTATCTGTGTGTGTGTATTAGTGTGTGTGTGTGTGTGTTTTTTTGTGTGTGGGTGTGTTTTTGTGTGTGTGTGTCAGTGTGTGTGTGTGTGTGTGTGTGTGTGTCAGTGTGTGTGTGTGTGTGTCAGTGTGTGTGTGCGTGTGTGTGTGTGTGTGTGTGTGTGTGTGTGTGTGTGTGTGTGTGTGTGTGTGTGTGTGTCTATCTCTCTCTCTCTCGCTCTCTCTCTCTCTCTCTCTCTCTCTCTCTCTCTCTCTCTCTCTCTCTCTCTCTCTCTCTCTCTCTCTCTCTCTCTCTCTCTCTCTCTCTCTCTCTCTCTCTCTCTCTCTCTCTCTCTCTCTCTCTCTCTCTCTCTCTCTCTCTCTCTCTCTCTCTCTCAGTCAGTATTCACTATAAACAACCATTTATAGTGGATGAAATTATACAAGCAATACCACACACGATAAGAAATATTTACCCTAATAAAAGAAAATTGAGAAAAAATAAGCAAATGGACAGGTCGAAATATGAATCTGGGTGTTAAAAGAATGCGCAGAATAATTAAGTAAACCAATGCAAATAATACCTCATATGTCACTAAACCAAGGCAGATATCCAGAAATTTGGAAGAAAGCTAACATAGTCATTTTGAATAAAAAAAAAGGAATTAGTCAGTGCTCACTAAACTACAGACCAGTTTCAATTATCAGTGTTGTAAGCAAAAAAACAAAAACATATGGGAACACTTGGAGAAGTATGAAATGTTATCAGATAGACAGTTTGGATTTAGAAAAGGGAAATTATGCGCTACAAATCTCCTAAGTTATTACGATTGAGTATCAGAAGTAAAATCAAGACAAAAACAGACAGAGCTCCTCATACATGGTTAACCGGGAAACTTGAATATAAATGAGGTATACAAGCAAATATATTGTAATACATGCAGGACTTTTTAAGAGGAAGGGAAATGAGAACAACTTTAAAGAGAAAAAAATTAGTGTTGATTATTGAAACAGAGAGCTACATCAGTATGTATGCTGATGATGAAAAAAAGGGGGGAACTCGTGTTATGAATTGCAAAAATGATCTAAAAGTGTACATGAATGGAGGAAAAAAATGCCATATAAAATTAAATGCAGACCGATACCATGTAATAAAATTTCATGAGTTCAAAGAGACCTGACTGGAACTGCAAGCTAAAAAGCAAGAGTTTACGGGAATTTGATGACAAAAATCTAGGAGTAACTATCAATAACAGACTATCACCAGAGAACCATATACATAAAAGAAAGTAAAAAGAATGAATAACCTGTTAGCGAATATGGGAGTAGCCCTTACATATACAAAAGAGGAGATGGTTAAGAAAACAATTACATTATTCATAAGACCAACGCTTGAATATGTAACAGCAATATAGCGTCCACACCTGAAAAAACACATTTGAAATTGAGAAGGTACAAATACCAGTCACTAAATGGGTACCTAGACAAATTTTAGTTATGAAGGAAAAATTGAGAAGCTAAAATTACTGACATTAGAGGACTGAAGAATATTAACCGATATGATTGTGTTATATAAATGTATCGAAGCAAAAGGAAAGATAGACGTTAATGAGTAACCAAAACAGTCATATTCAAGAGGAAAAAGCAAGGAAATTGTATAAGAAAAATTAAGAAAAT
This sequence comes from Metacarcinus magister, assembly GCA_029783475.1. Taxonomy (NCBI): domain Eukaryota; kingdom Metazoa; phylum Arthropoda; class Malacostraca; order Decapoda; family Cancridae; genus Metacarcinus; species Metacarcinus magister. The sequence goes on from JAPQNM010000048.1 coordinate 20,011,611, forward strand.
ATATGAGAAAATTCAGCACTCCAGACAGAGCAATAAATCAATGGAATATATTACCGGAAGAAGTCACAAGCATTCACAAATTTAAAGGAAAATATTATAAAAAAAATAAGTGAAAGACGGCACATATAGAGCTTGACACAAACCTGTAAAAATACAATTTGGTAAGAACAATTTAGTAAGAACACACACACACACACACACACACACACACACACATCACCCAATCACTAAAACAACCAGTCCTCAGTGCTTAAATTATCTAAGACCAATCGCCATCACACCCCTCCCCAGCCTCATATGTGAAGACTTTGCCTTTGATTGGGTTTATTCAGACATTAAAACATCCATAGATTCACAACAATTTGGAAATATGAAATCTTTCTCCACCACTCACTGCCTTGTCACCTTCCTTGATTTTATACACAGCCACCTGAGCAAACGTAACACCTCTCTCGCTATTGCTTTTGTAAACTTTAGGTAAGCCTTTGTTCTTGTAGACCACACTGTTGTCATCATCGAGGTCATAAGTTTGGGTCTTCATTCCAACCTGATAGCGTGGCTGGCCAATTTCCTTAGAGGGCATCAGTAAGCTGTCAGCTATCAGAGCTGTCTCCTCCCTCCAACACCTGACTTGTAGGGTCCTCCAGAACGTCCCCAGACTTCTCCCCTCAACAAGCCACCCTTGACAGCTCACAAGAATGGACGAAAGCAAACAAAGTGTCCATCAACCACACCAAAACCATGTTGATGCATATATATATATATATATATATATATATATATATATATATATATATATATATATATATATATATATATATATGTATATATATATATATGTATTTATATATTTTTTTTATCCTTTACCCATGGCGCCGCTAGGCTTAATGGAGGCCTTACATGGTCAGCCTCTGCCCGTTAGTAGCGGGGGTTAGATTTTTAAAGTGACGCCTTGTTTCTTATTGAAAGGCTCATGCTGCCAGCGAAAGCTCCTCGAGCATATAGCTTTGCAGTCCCGTCGAGGATAGGGCCGGTTTCAAGAACAGCTCGTCGTAGCCCGATCGGGCACTTCTGCATCGGAACCCCATGGTTCAGTTTCAAGAAGACATTTTTGGCCGTGGAGTGCCCGACGTGGGGTGGTGTATCAGGAGAATTTCATGGTGCAGCTACCCCCGTGCGACGAGGCACTCCATGGCTTAATTTACGGACAAATAGAGCATCTTTGGGCATGAAATCGTAATAGGTATACTCTAAAACGTTTTTGCAGATTCATATCCTCAAATCTACTTGATGTTTTAACTCGTAAGCAAATAATTAATGATTTTCAGTATCAGAGTTGTGATCCCGTTACAAACGCATTGACACACTCCATGGTACACCCCACGGCTGCCTGAAGACAGATTTCCTGCTGGCATCTTATTTAACACATCGACGACGATTCAAGGCTCTTTGGAGAAAAAAGTAAGTTTTCAACTTTACCTAGCGATAGAAACTTGTGGTTACAATAGATTTAGTGAGCCGTCGTGTAGAAATGGTGCATAGATTTAAAGTAGGGAGGTGTTTAAATACAGACCGCCCAGGCCCGTCCTCTTACTGCTTGCATTATTATCGTTAAATTTCATTTGTAATTAGTCAAAAGTATGTTTTTGGCCCAATTAAAGGAAACAGTATGAGAAAAGGAAACCATAGTGAAAATATCAGTGCATATATAAGCAGGTAAATGTTTGAAACTTTGTTAACTAAATCTGAGGAATAATGGTCCCAATGTTTTCATCGAACATCCCCTAAAACTATGTTGTTTGCTTTAAAACACCTTTCATAAAAGTAGGCTAGGTTGGGTAAGTGAAGGTTGTCTTTTTTGGTGTGTGAGGGGACTGACGGTTAATGAGGTTAGATTAAGTTAACAGAAAACAAACAATTGTTGCCAATCAAATGAAACAGTATGAGAAAAGGAAATCATAGTGAAAATATCAGTGCATATATAAGCAGGGAAATATTTAAACTTTGTTAACTAATTGTAAGGAATAATGGTCCCAATGTTTTCATTGAATATCCCCCAAAACTATGGAAACCTGTTGTTTGCTTTGAAACCACTTTCATAAAAGTATACTAGGCTGAGTAAGTGAATGTTGTCTTTCTGTCTGAGGGGACTGATGGTTAATGAGGTTAGGTTAACAGAAAACAAACAATTGTTGCCAATCAAATTAAACAATGTGGGAAAAGGAAACCATAGTGAAAATATCATTGCATATATAAGCAGGGAAATGTTTGAAACTTTGTTAACTAATTTTGAGGAATAATGGTCCCTGAACTCATGTTATTGTAGATATTGGTTGCTCTAATTAAAATGTGTTTTCTGCCGCATGGACAACGTTGCAGTAATTGATTAAGTTCTTAACGTTATTGATGTGGGTGCAGTCCTTCAGCCTCAACATCCTAGACACAGGCGACGTATCTTCCAGCAGAGGATAGATCCCTTTGATGAGCGCACCGATGAAGAGTTCATTGAGAGGTTTCGCCTCTCGAAGGATTGTGTGACAAACCTTCTCAATGAAGTACGTCGGCACCTTCCCACCTCAATAAACAGAAGGGGTAAGAGCATATATACCAATCAATATGTATATGTCATCCAAAATCTTTAAACCAGTTTATAAAAAGTATAAGCTATATCTTATTTGAATATGGCTGCTATCTCCGGTCAAAACTAGAATTTTCAATTTTAGACATAGATAGTAGCTTTGTCATATTGAAAACATCACTGATGGCTACAGATTGCAATGTGGCTCCTATGAGTTTCTCAGAGTATTTATCACACATTTTGTATTTTACCGTAGATATGAAGAGCCCGAACAGCAGGTATCAATAGCCTTAGTAGTCAAAATGGCAGGCAGTGATGTGGACTTACATAAACTCATATACTTTTTAGGTTCATTCTATATAAGGATTCAAGGATTATAATTAGATTTGGTACACACAAAAAATTTATGTAAATTTTTTTTCTGGCAGGTCTCCGTATCACTCCAAGACTGCAATTGTTAGCTGCTCTTCGTTACCTAGCAACAGATGACATGCAGCTAACAATTGCAGACACAACAGATATGTCCAAGGCCAGTGTGTGTCGGTGTGTGAGGAGGGTAGCCTGTGCCATTACCAAAATAGCTTCAAGGCACATAAGGTTTCCTACCCCAGCAGAAGAGCATCTTAAAATGCAGGCCTTTTCGACTATAACGCAGATGCCGGGCTGCATTGGCTGTATTGATGGTACTCTGATACCCATCAGGAGCCCTAGCGAAGATGAAGCCGAGCTGTATCGTTGTCGCAAAGACTTCTTTGCGCTTAACGTTATGGCCGTGTGTAATGCCTCCCTTGTTTTCACTACTCTTGTGGTGAACTGGGGAGGTAGTGCACATAACTCTAGAGTTTTCAATTCATCTCGTCTCTGCCAGGCTCTCCAAGATGAACAGTACCGAGGCTTTCTGCTGGGAGATAGTGCCTATCCACTGCGAAGCTACTTCCTCACTCCTTATGGCAACCCAAATACCCCACACCAACATCGCTTCAATGTGGCACAAGTCACAACCCGAAATTGCACTGAGCGAGCCTTTGGAGTGCTGAAAAGGAGATTTTCTGGCCTCTCAAAGACTATTTATTAGGACTGATGTAGGGACAGCAAATAACATCATTACGTCAGCTGCTGTCCTCCATAACATTGCAATTCGAAATAAATTGCCTTTGGAGGAAAGCCCTGATAATGTGAAGGAGAACCACTACCAAGGCATTCCTGAGCCAGACCATCGGGACAATGTAGTGGGAGGACAAACCAGGAGGTATGAAATTGCCAATAGATTATTTCCATAAGCACCTGGTGTCCTGTGGACCTTCATCACTGTTCTTGTCTGCCAGTGCACTCCTCATTGATGCACTGATCCAAGGGATGTATGATTTGCTGGAAGATGTATTGTGTTGAAGGGAGAATACTGTAGCAGAGTAAATCATAGTATTTGAGGTTGTCCATGCTACTGAAAATTGTATTTTCATAAGTTAAAATTTTTAATACAATTGTATTATATTTAGAATCTGCAAGAAAAGAAGGTACTAATCACACACAGGAAGTTTTACTTTAAAGTATGTATATTTTCTTAGAAAACATGTTTATTAAAAAAAAAATTCAATTCTTTGAAATAAAAAACAACCATTATTTATTTCAACCAACAAATTAAGAAAAATAAAAGATAAGAATTTTCAATATGATTATCAATTGTCAGACCTCTGACACCTTCCAAAAACAGAAGTCATCAACTGTCTCATTGACACAACCAGGCTAAGGATTTCTCCATGGTGGGCTTCTTCATCAGCCTGCTGGACCTCATAGCTCTCCAGCTTCCTTTTTGCCAGCTCTATTTGAAGGCGTACCAGTTCATCAGCCTGCTAGACCTCATAGCTCTCCAGCTTCCTTTTTGTCAGCTCTATTTGAAGGCGTGCCAGTTCATCAGCCTGCTGGACCTCATGGCTCTACAACTTCCTCTTTGCCAGCTCTATGTGAAGGCGTGACAGTTCTAGATTACTTTCCTCCACAATCAGCTTGGTGTCTTCCAAATTCTTTCGTAAGAAGTGGAGTTCTTCATCTCTCTTTGAGATGGCATCAAGGCATCCCCCCACCTCACTGAATGGTGATCGGGATGCCTTTTTCCTCTTCAAGACTGATTGTGGAGGATTGTTAGAAGGGGAAATGGTTGAAGAATGAGAGGATAAGGTTGCAGAGATAGAAGAATTAGAAGAAACAGAGATGGAAGGATCATTAAATACTAGAGGTGGTGATGGAAGGGTGAAAGTTACAGAAGAAACAGGTGGCACAGCTGGAGACAAAGAAGAGACAGGGGGTGAAGAGTGAGATGTGGAGGGTGTAGGAGGTAGGAGAATGGAGCTGGCAGAGAAGGCAGCTGGAGCAAAGGAAGAGATGGAAAAGGAAGCTGGAGCACTGGAGGATGAGGCAACAGGAGTGTTGGTGTTGGCGGGATGGGACACCCTTAGAGAGGCAAACTCTGCAAAAGATGATAATTCCCATTACTAAGTCATCATCTAAACATTGTTTCTTGCATGCAGGACAGTTATCATCCACACAATCTCTTTCCTTCTCGAAATCCTTTCTGCTAACCACTCGCACCAGATCTTCACAATTATTTTGCCCATCTTGACATCTATTTGTTGATTTACTTGAATGACAATTACTGAAACCAAAGACTATTACCATGCACGGGAGCAATTCCATATTCTGTGTTCTGGTCCCTCATTGCCAAATCCTTGGCCATGAGGGAGCGCACTGTCTCCTGGTCTTGGCTGTACTTGGATGGAGTTGGTGGTGGTCCACCCCCGGTTCCCCTCACCCTCTTCCTGTATTCCCGGTCCAATGCCTTGGTTCTAAGAGAAGATATCATTTAATATTATGGAAGAAGGGGATACTAAATGTTAGTGTAAATAAAAATTTTGGAAGTGTATAATTGAGTGGAAAGTGCATAAAGCTGAGTAAATATGTTTCCATAAAATTGTTGAAGTTTACATTTGTCATCAGAATTAAAGAATAACATTCCAGTTAATTACAGATAAATTAGTGGAAATTAAGTTATGTTGAAATCTGTTAAAGGTTCTGTAGACTATTTTATGCTTTGTACAAAGATGAGACATTAATGCAATATGTAGGAAAGTGTGTAGGTGGTCAGATAATTGGTAATGGATGATTCCCGAGGTAGATAGTGGAGTGAAGTTTGTCCAAATGTGGTCAAGGAGTGAGGGTTAACGGAAATTATGATTATCAGGAAATCTAGTAGGAGTAGATATGTGCGGGAAGTAACTTAATGTTTGCATAGAATTTAAAAAGTGGTTCGTTAGTTGATGGGAAGAATGCTCTAGGAGATTAATGTTAAAATCCCCAAGTAGCACGGTGTTATTTTTTCTAAAAAGATTCTGAGATAGTATGTTATGTAATGTATGTGTGAACTCTACAGGAGTGGTAATAAAAAGTTAGTGATATATTTCCTTCCCTAGCTTTTAAAGTTAAAGATTTTTTAAAGAATACCAGGGTATTATACCCTGGTATTCTTAAAAAATCTTTCCTTTTAAAAGCTAGGGAAGGAAATATATCACTAATTTTCTATATAGCCTTCTAAAACGTACAGATGTGAGGTGGAATCCTTTAGCCAAGTTTCTGATAATGCAATAATGTGAGGTAGGTTACTGAACCACTTAACGATGGAGGATAAACTATCTAAATTTTTCTGAAGGGATCTAACATTGAGGTGGAAGATGTTGAGGAAAGGTTGTGACGCGGTACTAATGTGTGAATTGTATTCCTCAATACTGTAATAAATGGAAAGGGAGTTAAGGTCAACATGACCATTTACTGCTCTAATAATCTTAGTGCCAATATTATCTGCATCTGTAAAGTTGTCACTGATAACATCATCATACAGTGATTCATACAGATTTTCCATTGATAGTAATAAAAAAATTGAGTCGTAATTGTAGTAGTAAAGTAGTTGTAGTAATGGAGAAAAGGAGGTGTAATAATTGTGAATAGTGACAGCAGTTAGGCATCATTGTGATGCAGGGACTCATGATTTCATCTTTTTTTAGGCGGCTGTATAGTTTGACTATCATTGGTTTCTTTTGATAGTGTTTTAGTTTACTGCCAAGTCTATGAGCTACATTGATGTCATTACGGGATTTTTTTGTTCTTCAATGTTTCCTTAATAGTATTCAGCACCACTTCAGCTGCATTCTCACTGTTAGTTTACTGAGGAAGGGAGGGACCACTACTTATTATTATGTCCTTCCTTTCATACTGACTCACGTCATCTATTTGGTTTTCTAATTGAGCTACTCATTGTGTGAACTTCAAAAGTTTGTAATGGAAATATGTTGAAAAACGTTGGAATAGTGAAATACAGGAGGTTGGCCATTAAAGCAGTCTTCCTTTCTCCCTAATCAGGCATACACCTCTTACATGTCACAGTCCTTACATAACTCTTTCACTTATCTACCATATATTATTCTAACCCCTTAACTCAGTTGTGTGTGTGTATGTGTGTGTGTGTGTGTGTGTGTGTGTGTGTGTGTGTGTGTGTGTGTGTGTGTGTGTGTGTGTGTGTATGTATGTGTGTGTGTGTTTTGGTATGCGTGCAGATTAGACTTACTTTCTCTTAATGTGGTCCCAGTTTCTCCTCAATTGCTTAACAGTTCGAGGAGACTGTCCCGGGTTACCTGCATTAAAAAGGGAGGTAATTTCCTCCCAAGCCCTTGTCCGCTTTCCTGGGAGCGAAGGATCAGTTGACTTAGAAGTCAAGACATCTGCCCTTCCCTCAATGAGTTCAATCAACTGATGAATCTGGTCATCATTGATTGGTGCAGCCTGTA
>JAPQNM010000048.1:20024020-20053967 GCA_029783475.1 Metacarcinus magister
CACACACAGCTATGGTTGAATAGCGGGTCAGCCGGGAAATACTCCTTCAGGGTCTCTGCGTCCCTGCCTGTGGCCAGCAGACACCCCAGGCCTGATCTGGCAGGTTGGGGTGGGGCTTGGAAGATCTTCCCGTAAAACTACTGCTACGACCAGACTAAGGAGTAGAGGCAGGGTTGAGGTACTAGTCACGACCGAGGCCTTGGCCGCGGCCCTTACCCGGTTTTGCTAGGGGGGGATCCAACCACTCAGACCCCTTAGATACCAAGATATCAGGGACCGAATGACTGGTGCAGGGCAAAGCCCACCGGACCCATGCAACCTGAATTGATTGGAGGGATTCCTTTTTTTATTTTAATTCTGGGAGTGACAGAGGGGCTGCAAAAGCGGCGCCTACTCGCCGAACAGGCCCTGGTGTAATGTTTCTGCGGGTTCTGCGTGTGGGCTTCTGGAACATATTAAGCCTCTCAGAGTACCACAGACTGCCTCATCTATTGGATGTGTTCAGTAGGCTGAGGATGGATAAATTGGGACTCTCTGAGACGAGGAGGCCTGGCAGTGGCGATATCAGTAGCAGAGGGTTTACACACTACTGGTCCGGCATGAGCAATGGTGCCCGTCTAAAGGGAGTAGCTTTAGGCGTCTCTTGCAGACTGCACCCGTCCGTTGTTGAGATTATTCTGGTTAATGAGCGTATAATGTGATGAAGGCTGAATCATGTTTCTTGTAACATTGTATGTTCCTACCGAGGAGTATGGGCCTGATAACAATTAAATATTTTACGATTAACTTGACTCTCTTCAGTGTCCCCGCCGTGACACACTGTTTGTCTTGAGCGACTTCAATGCTGCCATTGGCACTGAGAGAAATTGCTACGAGTTATCTGTTGGTCCCATGGTACCAAGAACACACACATCTCTCTCCTTCTGAATTTAGCAAAATCCAGAAGGTTGACAATTACAAGTTTTTGGTATCAGAAACCGGAGCTGCACCACTGGATTTGGTATAACAATGCCGGAAGAGTAGGAAAGGAGATTGATTACATCCTCGTTAGTACTCGTAGGAGGATCCTCCAGAACTGCAGGTTTTTTTTGTAGTACCAAGCATCTGATTACAGGCTTCTGTTACAACACTCAAGCTTCATGTCAAATCCAAAAAGATATGAGTATGTGATCACAATGTATTCCATCTTGTGAAACTGAAATACTTGACATGTGCTCATGAATATGCAGTGACCACACACACACACACACACACACCCACACACATACACACACACGCACACACACACATATATATATATATATATATATATATATATATATATATATATATAAATATATATATATATATATATATATATATATATATATATATATATAAGTATTCTTTTTCTTTTTTTCTTTTTGAGGGCAACCGCAACTAGCGCCACCTCGTTCATCGGCCACCCATCTTTCCCTTCCATCACCCTCTCTATTAGGTGGAGTGAGTACGTACTCCACTACCTTGTTCACCCGGGACGACTGGAATACCACCCTGAACAGCTGGTAAAAGACTCGCCAACAACTGCTCGTTCATCCCTCTCCTGGCGTCTTCCACCCCCACGGTTCCATGGGGGTAGTACCACCTTGGTAGTTTATGTAGGAGGATTGGTGCGCCGCTTGGACATACAGTTTCCGTCAACACCTCCTACCTGCTCCCGATACCTGAAGGCTCTTCTGAAGCTTAGGCTCCCTTTAAAAGTTTGCACTTTATTGTCCAAGCTACCATACAACTGTTAGGAACGGATAGGGAGGATAATTGTATTAATCCTCCGATGATTTCATATCTTATTTTTCCTCATCCTAGGTGTAGGAGGGAGAGTGCTTTACGGCAGGATCCTTTATTAATTTTTCTTAGGTCAGCAGATAACTGATTTTTTTTCTCTTCTATATCATTAACCGTTGGCGCCTGTAAGCTTATTGAGGCACAGATGGACTTGCCTCGCCTGTTATTTGGCGTAGGTTATCAGAATTTTTTATACTGACGCCTCAAATGTTTAGGTTCTCTCGTGAATATGTTGAGAACGTGCGAGGCTAATCACTGCTACAGCCTCAGACGCATATAAACGTTGTTATTCCCGTCTGAAGACAGTATGGCAGCAATTTGGGTAGTCTTTGGCCACTCGGCGGTGATATCAAAGAATGAAAAGTGGTCAGCGTATAACGGGGATTTGAACCCGGGATCGTAGGCTCGCATACCAGAGCGCTAGACCACTGTAGTAAGGGCAGAGGAAGATATGTATATATATATATATATATATATATATATATATATATATATATATATATTACAATAATTTCATGATGTTCATAGTTCATTTCAGTATAATTCAATTACAATTATTTGGTAATGTATCTTTAGGTTATATAACTTGTTATTTAACGAAGTGCCAACTTGAGGGTGCGATGCTGCGCCGAGCAGGGCACGGCGAGGAAGAGAGAAGCTGAACCCATGATTGGCGGGAGGTTGTGTCCGTGCAGGACACGGCTTGAGAAGACAAAAATTGTAGACAAACAAATAAATAAGTATCTATCTTTGTGCCAAATTATACGACTGCATATATATATATATATATACATTTTTTTTTCTTCTTTCTTCTGTATCATTAACCGTTGGCACCAGTAGGCATATGGAGGCACAGATGGACTTGCCTCGCCTGTTATTTGGTGTAGGTTTTATAATTTTTATAGTGACGCCTCGAATGTTTACATTCTCTCTTGAATATGTTGAGAACGTGTGAGGCTTTTAACTGCTACAGTCTCAGATGCATATTAACATTGTAAGTCCCGTCTGAGGACAGTATGACAGCAATTTGGGTCGTCTTTGGCCACTCGGCGGTGATATCAAGTATTGAAAAGTGGTCAGCGGATATCGGGGATTCGAACCCGCGTTCCTAGGCTCCATATATATATATATATATATATATATATATATATATATATATATATATATATATATACATAAATTTTACTACAAATATATCTATTTTGGTATAGACAATGTTTCCTGTTAACTCCCGTTAAACTACCAGGTCGATCGACAATACATTAAACACCAAGGTAAGCTTCATAAACTTTTCCGGTTAATTACTTGTGAGTTTCATCAAGTAGGTGTTATTCACAAAAAATAGTAAACAGAACTCAACGTTCTCCAGTTCCATTGACTTTGCCCTGACTGTCTGGATACTACCGGCGTGCTACAGTTGCAACAGTCAGGATTTTTGCACCATGAGTTGATGGTAACAAGTGTGGGCTAGCTTGCTCGTGTTTTCTTTTATTGTTTGGTGGATAATATGTTTGGGGTGTCACACTCCTTGTTTACTTTAATCCATTTTCTGGTTTGGTGAAAAGCGACTGGGAGCCAACCCGACCCTAATATATTGGCGACCTTGCCAGGATTCGGCTTTTTGTCAGTATTTTCACCATTCCTGAAATTGGGTATGTTAAGTACTTTTTTTCCAGTCGCCGTTGCGCACCCTTACTGCCTTAGGCCCAGGAGTAAGATTGAATGGTGAGGTGCGGTATTATTCCTTCCATCAACACTGCCAAGTATTCCCCAGCCGTTATTTACGCCGATATTTGTTTCATATTGAAATGTTGTTTATATCTCTTGTTCCGGTACCAGTATTTCTTGGTATCAGTATTTTGGCCGAGATGTTGCAAATTAATTTTAATGTTTATAAATGAAAAGGTTTGCATATCGGTAAGAATAATCATTACTTAAAATTTATTGTATATACAATAAATGGCTCCGAACTTTCCAATGTTAGACATGAAAAAGACTTAAGGATCCTCTTACTATCAGTAACGACCTTAAACCAAGTAAACATTGTTCAGACGTTGTAAGAAAAATAACAAATTGGTCTGAGCGTAAGTGCATTAAATAATGTAGGGAAAACTTTTCAGATTTATACTCAAAAGTTCTAACGATGAAGCAGATAATTTTGTTAGCTTTCTTATAACGTTTGAACATTGTTTACTTGGTATTAACTCGTTACTAATAGTAAAGAGATCCCTATGTCTTTTTCATGGCTAACTTTGGAAAGTTCGGACCTATTTATTGCATATTTTGTGTAATGATTATTTTGACCGATATGCAAAACTTTTGATTCATAAACATTTAAATTAATTTGCCACTTTTGACCAACTGATTTAAATGTCAAGATTTGATTAAAATTATAGTTTATTGGTGGTTGCAGGTACTTTACTTGTGAATTCTGTATCGTCAGCAAATATTGATATTTCACATGTGAGGCCTTCATCAATAGCATTGACATATATTAGAAAAAAATAATGGGGCAATTTACTGAGCCCTGTGGCACACTGCTTATAACGTATCGCCAGTTAGATGGTTTACAGTTCATGACAATGCGTTATTTTATCTCGGCAAGACAGTCTTGAAGTCACTTTAGAATTTTCCTAGCTATGCCATGTGACTTTAATTGTTCTAGTATTCATTTATGGGGAATTTTGTCAAACGCTTTTTAAAAGTCAAGATAAATTATATCTTCCGCTTTTGTCTTGTCATAAATGTTGAATATATCGTTATTAAAGTCAAGGAGATTCGGTAAGCAAAAGCATTTGTTACGGAACACATGTTGAAAACTTTTAATCATGATGTTTTTTAGGAAAGTCACTAGTTCACCAACTATTATAATTTCCATTAACTTACTAATTATAGATGCTAGGCTGATTGTTATATACTAAATCGGTAGTGATTCATCTCCCTTTTTGAATATTTCCAAATGTTGGGAACTCTTCCAAAAACTAAAGATTTATTGAATAGTAATGCAAGAGGTTAGCTGATTTGATTCTTTGCCTCTTTTAAGACTTGGTGCAATCAAATCAGGACCAGGCGTTATATTTACTTTAATCTTATTAAGTGTTTGAGTTACAACATCCTCAGTAAAGTCACAATCGCTTTAAGGAATAAAGTTATATTGAGTTGAGGTTATTAACTAGATTTCATAGGTGTCTTCAACGGTCAGAACAGATTCAAAATAATCATTAATACTTCGGCCATTTCTTAATCTGTATTTCTTACCTTACCATTTTTTTTTAGGTGGAGTGGGCTAATATTTGCTGTGATAACTATTTCATTACGTAGGTAGGTGAAAAAAATCTTTGGGGTTGGATTTAGTTTTATTTGCAATAGATATTTCGAAAACCTTTTTTTATTATGCCTAATATAATTTTTTTTCACGTCCGAGTCTTTCATATTTTTTCTTATTGTTTTTGTTTTGTTATAGTAAATTTATATTGTGAGCGCGTTTTTTATGTAAAAATCCGGCCGCAAGTTAGTGGGTTCGCTTCGGCGAAGACGTTGGACAGTGTCGAGAAGAGCCGGTTGAGCTAGGTTGGCTAGAAACAGGAACCAGTATAGGGCTCTATTTCGTAGTACTAGAACTTTTCTGAGGAGAGACAAGGTAATGTATGTCAGTAGTCTCGCAGAGGATGTTGAAGGTCATTAAATACTAATGACCTCAAACCTGCCTATCAAGCCCTGAAGAAGCTCTGCTCCAAGTCTACATCTCGGATGAGCAGCAGATAATTGCCACGTATCAGACGCGGATGGGTTGATGGGTCATTGGGCTGAGTACTTTGATCAGTTGTTCAAAGTAATCCATCCAAGTGAAAAGCTTCATACCACTGGATTACAGGTGGTGGATGCTGATCCACCCATTAACGAAGCTGCACTCTCTTGATGAAGTAAAAGAGGCTTTGGCAAAGTTGAAGGGTGGAAAGGCAGATGGCATTTGTAACATCAGTACAGAGTTGCTCAAAGCTTGAGGCGAGGCCATGATCCGTGGGTTGAATTTTTGTTTTTCTACATCACAAACCGTTGGCGCCAATAGACTTTATGGAGGCTAAGATGGACTGCCCCTTGCCCATTATATGGCGTAGGTTTAGATTTTTGCTATAGTGACGCCTCGAATGTTTACGTTCTCTTGAATATGTTGAGAACGAGAGAGGCTATTGCTGCTACAGCCTCAAATGCATGTAACATTGTAAGTCCCGTCTGAGGACAGTATGGCAGCAATTTGGGTAATCTTTGGCCACTCGGCGGTAATACCAAAGAAAGAAAAGTGGCCAGCGGATATCGGGACTCGAACCCAAGACATTAGGTTCGCATGCCCAAACGCTAACCACTGTACTACCGCTGTCTTAACTGCTGTATGGTATTCAGGTACCATTCCTCCTGACTCCTGGCTGGAAAAAGGGGTTGGTCGTTCCTATCTGGAAAGGGAATATTCATCTTCCCGATAATTCAAACAGGGAAATTATGGGTTACAAGCACATTTGGGAAGTTTCACTTGGGTTATTAAAACATGTATTTTTGTTATAAACTAACTTATCTCTGATGGTGAAATATAGGTGGAGGAAGGGTTCCTTTAATTTTGAATTCAAGCATATATTTGTGGTCTGATAAATTCAAGTCAGTTGCCATGACAGCTACATCGTTCGTTTTCCACCACGAGACTACGAAGGAACGACACCTCTTACTTACTTGGTATACTTGGTGTAGTTTAAAGGCCATGCCTCACAGCCATGGTGGTCCACCGCTGTTCCCAATCCTTGCGACCCTATTCTTTAGGGCCACCTGGTCTGGTATGGTGTTTAAGGTTCGGCATCTGGCAGTATAGCCCGGCACTGGGGGTTCATCCGGTATTGTCCATAGGAACTTGTCTAGGCCAGACTTGAATTTTTCTACCGGGCTGCCAGTGATGCTCCTCAGTTCCTTTGGTAGGGCATTGAAGATCATGGGCCCCTCGTGGGTCAGACTTGATGCCAGTAGGGTTCTGATCCTCTCTGGGGCACTGGTTGGCAGGCTGCTCCTTGTGCACTTACGACCACTCCTCTCGGTGGTGTAAGGTTGCAGTGCGATGGGTGCGGGGTTAGATACCTGTTCCTCCAAAATTTTCCATGGGTAGATGGCTCTGTACCTGTCCCTTCTCCGTTGGTTTGAGTAGAGCCCCAGCTCCTTGAGTCTGTCCCAGTAGCTGAGGTCTCTCATCCCTCTAATCTGCCTGGTGAAGGACCTCTGCACCCCTTCTAGTCTTTGGATTTCACCCGTCTTGTGGGGTGACCACAGCTGGCTGCAGTAGTCTAGAAGGGGTTGTATTAGGGTCTTCCAGAGGGTAAGCATGGTTTGGGGTTCCCTAGTGGCAAAGGTTCTTAGTACCCAACCTGCCATGCTTAGCCTTCCTTATAGTCTCCCCAGTGTGGTGATGGAAGAAGCAGTCATCACTAAGATATACACCAAGGCAATTGGCATGTGGCTGCGCACAGATTTCATGCCCTCCTTCTGTGTATATTATTCTAACTTTTATATCTTGGTTTTAGCCATGCCTCAACATCTCAAACTTTTCTTCGTTGAACTGCATGTTGTTTGTTGCAGTCTAGGCGTAGATTGTTACCAGGTCTTGTTGGAGGCGAGGTACGTCTTCTACCGTGGTAATGGGGAGGCTCACACTGGTGTCGTCAGCGAAAGAGGAGAGGGACGAGCCTCCCACCCTCTCGCCAATGTCTCCCATGTGGATCAGGAGGAGGAGAGGGCCCAGTACTGAACCCTGCGGCACTCCGCTGATCACCATTGCCTCCTCTGATCTGTGTCTGTCCACGGTGATTGCTTGCAGGCGTCCTGTGAGGAAGGCGTGGATCCACACTCCCAGTTTGCCTGTTATGCCGAGAGCCTTGACCTTGTGTAGTAGGATGCCTTGGTCAACTTTGTCAAAAGCTTTGGCAAAGTCAAGGAACACGACATCCACATTCCTTCCTTCAGCCAGGTTGTTAAGGACCCAGTCGTGGTGTGTCAGGAGTTTTGACAGGCAGGACCTTCCTTTCCTGAAGCCGTGCTGCTTGTCACTGAATAGGTGGTGGTCCTCCATGTGCTCAACTATTTTATTCCGGGCACACTTTTCAAAAATTTTAATAAGGTGGGAAGTGAGGGCTACCGGTCTGTAATTTTTAGGGAGGCTCCTGTCTCCACCCTTATATATTGGACATACAGTGGCCATCTTCAGTAGCTGAGGGATCACTCCTGTTTCCAGAGAGGATCCCCACAGCTTGCATAGTGGTTGTGCCAACGACTTGCTACACTTCAGCAGTAGAATGGCAGGCACTCCGTCTGGACCAGCTGCTGAATTTACTTTAATTTCTTTTATGGCCTTTTCAATGTCTTCTGCTGTGATGGTAATGTCTGCCAGCTTGGTCTGGTGTATATCCTCAGCAAAGAACTCCACTGGACTATGTATAATTTTGTGTGGTTGTGGGTCACTGAATACTCTATTGTACTGCTGAAGTAGTAGTTGGCAAGTTATCTTGGGGTCTGTCGATATGTTACCCTCGTTGTTTTTCAGTGGGCCAATCTGTGTTTTTATCTTAGAAAATTTTTTACAATAACTGAAGAAGTACTTTGGGTTACATTTGATATTACTTACAGCCCGGGTTTCTTCATTTATTCTTTGATTTGAGTGGGATTTTTTAAGTCTTTCCTCAATTTCCTTTATGTTTGTTCTGATTTGTCTTTTGTTTTCCTCAGTTTGAACTTTTATTAGGTGTTTGTTGAGAGAGGCTCTCTTCCTCATGAGGGTTTTCCGGTCTCTAGGTATGTGAGAGAGTCTCTGTGTTAGCTGCCTCTTCACTGGGATGTGGTCACTGCATATCTCCAGCAGCTTGGTGGTCAGGGCCTGCAGCATGGCGTTGGGGTTGTCTCCCTCCATCACCTGATCCCAGTTCACTTCGCTGGCACTGCGCTGTACTTCCTCCCATTTGATTTTGTCACTGAAGAGGTTGTACTTTGTGAAGGGAGATGATCCTTGTGTGTTGTTCTTTGGTCCTCTTCTCCCATTTCTTCTGTACGCAGTGTTTATGGTTATCAGATTATGGTCGGAAAAAATTGTTTTCTCCACTGAATCTTGGTTGTTTGTGAAGAAAAGGCCCAGGATGTTATTGACCTGGGTGGGTCTCGTCAGCTGCTGTGTGAGGAAGGCTTTTCCTGTGGTTTCGAGAAGGGTTCTGGCCTGCGCCTGATCCTCCAGCGTGCCACCAGAGATTGTACCTTCGGGCCACTTGATGCTTGGTAAGTTAAAGTCACCGCATAGTATGATGTCTGGCATGGGTTGCGGGAGGACTTCCATTACTTCTGTCACGCTATCCACTGTAGTTTTGAAATTTTGTAGGGAGCATTGTGATGGACGGTAACAGTTTATTACTAGTAGGTCTATAGAGGTAATTTGGACAGCTACTAGTTCTACTTGACCATTTGACAAGGATAGGATTTGTTTTGTTTCCAAGGAGAGGTCATTTCTGACATAGAGTATAACTCCTCCATGGCTTCTTCCTTTTCTATCCGTTCTGAAAGGTGTGTAGTTGTTGATGTGTATCTCCGCATCTTTCACCTCACTTCTTAGGTGGGTTTCTGTCAGGGCAATAAACATTGAGTCCTCTTCTGCTGCGAGCTCCTTCAGGAAGGGTACTTTGTTTTGGTTGCATTTCGGATAGAGGCCCTGAATATTACCCATGATGATGTTTTCTAGTGGGAGTGCATTGAACCAGGGAAGGATCTGGGTCTGGGTCTGGGGCATTTGCTGTGTATGGCTGGTTTGATTTCCCTTCAGGAGGTTGGACAGTAACATTGTGTGGGCCTCCAATTTTTGAGGAGACTGGTCATGTCCTGCCTCATCCCGTTCACTGCCCCTAAAAAAATTTCATTATTATTGTTTTGGGATCCTGAGTTTGGTGTGGATCCTGGCGGTGGTGCAGCGCCCTGCCTGGGAGAGCTGGTGTGAGGTTCTTCGACTGTCCTCCTTGTCCCCCGTACATGAAGGAACCTGCAGGATTCAGACAACCACTCACGACTTCTTTGTGAGTTCCTGCACACAATAGGGTGGAACATTGGGCATTTTTTGGCCAGTTTGCACCCGAGTTTTCCCCTATATCCATGGCTTGCCAGCTTTCTGCATCCTTTGGGTGCCTGAACCTATAATCTCTACCAGCAGAAACATGCTTACAAGCACCTTTTCTATAGAAGTGACAGATGGGTACTTTCCTTTGGGTGTTGTCTGTTGGTGGTGGCTGCGCTGGTTGGGGTGGAGGGGGCACTGTCATAGGTTGCTCCGCCTGAGTCTCTGGTGCCTTTTCTTCCACCCTTGCCTCCTGCTGAGGTGGATCTGGTGGAGTGAGCGACGGTGGTGGTGTTTCCTGGTCATTGTGGTTTTCCCTTATTGAGTTTGTGAGTGGTTGAGAGGCATTTTCCTTCTTCATTCTGTCCATAGCCTCGCTCGCTTCAGCCGTCCACTGGGGTCAGCATATTTATCAAAACTGCACTTTTCACAAATGTACTTACGGGTTGTGCGACCTAGACACAGTAGCAGGTATAGGGGTAGTGCACTGCAAGTGTAGTGGATCCAGTTTTTACATTCCTCACACTGGATTGTGAATTCCATATCGGTGTCACAGCCGCACGTGCCGCAGGGACCTTGGTCAGCTGTGTTTACATCCTGCTCGGCGGCCATGTCGTGACCGGTCATCTTTTTTTTTGCTTATTTCTTCGATATTTCACTATACACAACCTTACCGGTAGTCGCAGCGCGTCTCCGAGGTGTTTATATTGTATATAATGTTACTCTGATGCTACTCAAGGCACTCTGAGTTCGAAAAAAATGGGTACCGCAAGGGTGCTCAAAGAGTACTTTTAGTGACCTCGACGTCACAGAAAAGGGCGGAGTCTCCAGGTTCGCACCCAAAACTCAGCCAGTCAACGAGAGTGACGCCGCCAGTGACCCGGGCTGGCCCGTGACGTCACGAAGACGGGGCGGAGCTACGGAGTTCGAGGCGAGAGCAGAGAGAGACAGACGCGGGACACTCTCTCTCTGTTACAGCCTGGTGTAGGACGTGGGACCAGGACGGACTCCTGGACCAGGGCCACATGTGGCATCGAAACTTCCTGCTGCAGCCAAGGAAGTGGCCACGAGAGAGGAGCAGCCGAAGGAGGACACCACGCGGCACCGCAGCTCCTACAGATTGTCGAGCAGTCGAAGGGCTGAGTCGTCTCCAAACTCTCAGGAGTAAAAGGTTGGTTACCTCGTGATAGGCTGTAACACGCGCCGAGACGCGTCTCCGTAAACTCACGTTAACCTCACGTTAGCCTCACGTACCTCACGATAGCTAGACTTTCAGATAGGTTGTGTGTTTGCCTGTATTTAATTAATGAAATAACGTAAGCTTTTTACTGTGTCTTTCTTAAGAAGTCCAACCTTAGTACCTTAGGTGGTGGAAGCTGAAAGGGAGGTAAGTGGTTGTGTGTGAGCAGTGTTAAACCTTGTGCCTAAGGGTTATATCTTACACTAGGTTACACACTAGTTATTTACACGATCGAGTGTTGTAGGAGTTGTAGTGTATAAAAACATGCACTCCCTACCTAGAATAACACATTACATTACACACCCCCCAGTTTCCCCGTGACAGTTACCTCGGAGTAAAGAAGACGGTTAAACGCCATAGGCGTATTTCTTGGTGGCCAAAAATGCCTGCCCATGTGGCTTCGTACATCAAGGCGTGCAACACTTGTCCGATAGTGGGCAAGCTTAACCAAGCTCCTCCAGTGGCCCCCTAAGTCCCCACATCTGCCGTGGAACCCCTGTTTACCCGGGCGATGATTGACGTTGTGGGCCTTAACCCCTCCGTCAGCAGGGAGCCAGTACCTGGTCACGATTATGGACGTCACTCACAGATATCCTGAAGCTATTCCAGTCAGATGCATACACGCCAAGGCTATAAGTTAATATCTCAATGACTTCTTCACTGTCTTTGTACTGCCTAAATAGCTGCAGTATGATCGAGGAGTTAACTTTACCTCGAACTTGTTCAAGCATATGCTGACTGACTGGGGGATTATGCATGTGTTGTACAGTGCCTACCATCTTTTGTCACAGAGTGTGCTAGAAAGGCATCATCAGACGCTAAATAACATGCTGCTGTCCTTTTGCTATGGCAGTGAGAAGGGCTGAGATCTGGGAGTGCCTTTCATCATGTTCGTTTTAAGGAGGTGCCCTCGGATTCGCTAAGGTTCTTACCTAATGAGCTAGTTTCCTTTAGATGTAGTGCGGGAGGCGTGGAGTGGCGCCACTCAGGGCAAGGACGAGTCATTGCTTGATTGTGTGGCCCGTACCTGGGGAAGGTTCCGCTGAACTCTAGAGTTGCCTCAGGAGAACCTAGTTGGGACCCAAGCCAGAATGAAAGTCTACCATTACCGGAAGGCCAAGAAACGGAGTTTCCAGCCAGGGGAGGAGGTACTAGCTCTGTTGCCTCAGCAAGGGAAGCCGTTGGCCGCAAAGTTTCATGGTCCATACATAGTGGAGAGGAGAGTGGGAGACTTGTACTATTTGGTTACTACTCCTGACCGACACAAGGACTTCCAGTTGTGTCACATAAATATTGTGAAGCCCTACTACCATCCCAGACAACTCCACAACAAGTTGAGTGATTCTCTTAGTTTAGGAGAGGAGAAAGAGGAGTGTGATAGCCTCCCGGACGATGGGCACTCTTGGTCATGACATTTGGTGTGTGAGAAGGGCCAGAGGGATAGGAACCAGGCTTTGGAGACTTGGTTCCTGTCAGACTGTGAGAGAACAACATTCAGGAAGTTTTCAGGAAAAAATTGCAACATATGTCCCCGTAGAAAGTGGAAGAGTATTGTCAGTGGTTGTGGCAGTACCCCACGGTTTTTGGCAGTGCCCACGGGCGGACAACGTGAGCTGTGCACGACATTGATGTGAACGATGCTGCACCAGTAAAGCTACCTCCCTATCGCCTCAGGCAGAAGCACCTGGAAAAGGGCTTGATAATGCTATAGCAATTTATCTGTCTCGCTCAAAATTGTAGAAGAGCGGGGCTGACAGGAAATTTGACCCGAGGGAATAAAATTATCCCCTGGGGAAGGGCGTGTAACACCTGCCAGAAGCCCAACTGGTATGTGTGTGCAAGTGTATGAGGTAGAAGAGGAGAAGATAGAGTGGAAAGTGACCCCTAATAGCCTCCTCACGTGCCACGTGGCCGAGTGGCATTTGTATTCACTTGAGTCAGTAAATAGTTAGAGGGCGTCTGTTGTTGTACTATTTCTTGAATAGTATTATTGTTTTTGTGGCATGTCCCGGGTTTGGTGTAGTGAAGGCAAACAGAAGGAAGGAAGCGAATGGTAACCGTGTTTTCGGGTGTTCTGACTAGCACAAAAAACTCTGACACACACAACCACCCCGCCGTGGGGAGTCACCTTGATGTGGTGGCGGGGCTTGAAGCGTGGTCGGCGGGCCCCTCTTCTGAGGGGCCCTGTCCGTCTCTGTAGGGTAGGTGTCCGTCGGCCTCGTGGACCAAGCACTCCCCCTTCATCACTGGTAGAGGGGGCCTACCGGTGATGCTGCTCGTCCTTACCCGTCTACATCTAGGGCAGGACTAAGCCTCTCAGCGTGTTTGCCGTGCGTGGCGTCCTGTATACTCCCCGCGCTCTCTCATCTGGGAGTTGAGTCCACCGCGGGGTAGGAGGTAGTTCCCTGCGGTGGACAACACACTCCTTTGGTGGAGGAGTTGGGGTAAGACAGGTGGTCCAGTGTGGCCCCCGCTGGATCAATCGGCTGGTCATGCGTTGGCTAGGGTCAAGCGGCTGCTGTCTGGTGGGCACCGCAACGGTCCCGCTGCTGCCACCTCACTCCAGGCAGTGGCTGCGTATACTTCCCCCACAACCCCTAGGGCTGTTGGGAGCCGTCGTGCCTCAACATACATCCCTCCCTTGTTGGGCTCCGTGGTGGGTGGGGGGGTGGGGAAGCGAATGTTTTCTTACTATTTTATGGCGTCTTCACCACCACTCTCGCGACCAAACTCTCTCCCCGACGTCCGCTCGTCCCCGGCTTCTTCTTCTCGATCTTCCCTTATCGCCACCCTTGAGCCTTTCCGGGCCACGGGTGGTGCAACTGGGACCACTGTCCACTCCGCTTCGAATTCTACAGATTCGAACCGAGAAATGATTAATTATAAGCTTAGAAAACAAAGACGCGTTAACGCACAGAAGGGCTTTTCAGGCCCTCTCATTCAGACTCTACCAGTTACTTTCGAGCCGGCATATTACGATCAGTTCCTTGTTATCAAGTCTCTTGATGGTGTGTCGGTTATGGATATTGACATATTTGACGTACATCGAACACTCATTAAAGTTTGTGGAAGCGAGCCTAAGGTCTCCTCCCAAAGGGACGTAGTCTCCTGGTGGAGGTGTCGTCCCCGGAAGAGAGTGCTCGCCTCAGAGCGATCTCCTCTGTCCCTGGAACGCAGGTAGCGTGTACTCCACACGCTACCTTCAACCAGTGTAAGGGGGTCATCTTTTCTCGTGACGTCATGACGTCATGACGTCGTGACATCTATACTCCAGCGAACTGGTGAGCTTTTCATCCCTCAGACCACAGGATTTACCAAGCGCCGACTGGTCCCCTGGTGGTCTGATGAGTGTAGACAAGCAGTGACAGAGCGTCGTCGAGCTTTTGGTAGGTACCGTCGACAGAAAACAGAATTTTTTCCGGGGACAATACAGACTGTCTAGAGCTAAGGCTCGTCGAGCCCTCAAGGATGCTCGCCGTTAGTCTCTTGCATCTTTTGTATCAACACTGAACGGTCAGACACCTATGTCGCAGGTATTCAAGCGCGTGCGGAAGATAGCAGGAAAGTTCTCTCCAGGCCCGCCTCCAGTCCTCCATGTCAACGAGGATAAGGTATCTGACAGCCAGGCGGTAGCCAACACACTCGCTGATACCTTTTCTTTGGTGTCCAGCCGGGCCTCGAGATCTCCAGCAGTGCGTCGCCAGTTTGAGGCAGACGAGGCTCGCCAACTAGACTTTTCATCCGGTGGGGGTGAAAGCTACAATATCTCTTTTTCTCTACCGGAACTGCGTTCAGCTTTATCTTTATGTAATGACTCTTCTCCAGGGGCAGATAACTTTATCTACTCTATGATCCGTCACTGTCCTTCCTCCTAGGATTATTTAATAGGTTGTGGAGTGACGGATACGTACCTCCCTCCTGGAAGTCTGCTATAGTCATCCCAATCCCTAAGCCTGGAAAGGACGCCTCCCTCCCCCTTAACTATCGACCCATTGCCCTTAACGTTTGCATGATTAAAGTTTTTGAGAAGATAGTTAACACTTGTCTAGTCTGGTTCCTTGAGAAGGGTGGCCATCTTTCGGCAGTACAGTGTGGATTTCGTCGATCTCGCTCTACTTTAGACGCTCTTCTGCGATTAGAAAACACTATCTGCCAAGCTTTTGCTTGCAAGCAGCGGGTTGTGAGCGTCTTTTTCGACCTTGAAAAGGCATACGACACCACCTGGAGGTATGGCATTCTACGAGCTCTCCATACGGTTGGACTCAGTGGTCACCTCCCTCTGTTCCTCCGGTCTTTTTTACAAGACCGTACTTTTAGGGTGAAGGTGGGCACTGCTCTTTCTAGCTCTTTTGAGCAAGAAGAAGGAGTCCCGAAAGGTAGTGTCCTCAGTGTCATTCTATTCAGCGTTGCCATCAATAGCATCACCGAGTGCGTCCACCGGGACTTTCGATGCACGCTATACGCTGATGACTTTTCCCTCTCCTACGCTTCCTCTCGTCTTGATGTGGCCGAGCGACACATCCAGTTGGCTCTTGGCCGGGTCACCCGTTGGGCCGATAGTCATGGTTTTAACTTTTCCCCCACAAAGACAGTTGCTATGCTTTTCTCGAAGCAGAGGTGAGTTTAGGGATCCAGACCTATACCTCTATGGCAGGAGACTGCCAGTAGTTGAAACGACTCGATTCTTGAGCTTAATACTTGACAGACGCCTTACCTGGTTGCCACACCTGCGGGACCTGAAAGCTGCTTACCAGCGGCGGATGTCCCTGCTCCGTTTTTTTTCCCATGTGTCTTGGGGAGCAGACCGCACCATTCTCCTCCATTTATATCACTGTTTCGTTCTGTCGAAGTTAGATTACGGTTCCCAAGTCTACGCTTCAGCCACATCCCCTCGCCTTCATACTCTCGACTCTGTACATTACGGTGGAATCAGACCGGCGACGGGGGCCTTTCGGTCGTGCCCAATCCCCAGTCTGCTCGTAGATGCAGGAGCGTTACCCCTCGACCTTCACATCAATTTTTACCGCAGAGCTGTGGGCCATTTTAGTAGCGATAAAATCTCTTTTTACCTTGAATGTTGGGGGGTTTTGTTATTTTTTTCTGACTCCAGAGCAGCTTTGTCAGCCCTTGAGGATTTTATGAAAAGCACACCCAATAGTCTCAGAAATTTTCAACTGGCTCGTACTAGCAGCCCGTCATGGGCACAGAATTTCTTTTTGTTGGGTACCAGCCCATGTCTCTATGAAAGGGAACGAGAAGGCAGATGAGCTAGCTAAGACTGGCGCCTCTCGTCAGTCACTACCTGCCCCGTCCCTCACAGAGACCTGTTTCCCACAATTCGAGCTGCTATTCATGTAGTTTGGCAAGAGAGATGGAATGGCAATAGAGCCACCTCCAAGATGGGTGCAATTACCGCAAGGGCTGTGAACCCATGGTCTTATGCGCACGTCCGAGGCCGCTGCCGTGAGACAGCATTGGCCCGTCTACGGATGGGCCATACCCGCCTCACCAACGGTTTCCTCATGTCCCGGGGAGTTGAGCCCTATTGTGATGATTGCTTAGTTCCCCTGACTGTGCGGCACTTGCTGGTCGAGTGCCCCAGCCTGAGGGAATTGCGAGAGCAGTACCTCGCCTAGTGTCGGGGCAGAGATGGGAGTTTCTCTCTCTCTCTCTGGTGCTGGGGGAGGAGGCACTCTCCCCGGGACATGAAGTGTTAAAATTCCTACAGGAAAGTGGCTTTCTCCACCTCCTGTAGATTTCTTTTTCTTTTTATGTATGTGAGGAACGGCACCTGCCTCGTCTCCCACTAATTAGTGGTTGAACTACCACTCTAGTCTGCCGGCGCTGGTTCACCTCTCCAACTGCTTGTTCACCGGCTTTCCCGCCACTACCCCATCCCCTTGTCCAGGAGTAGGGGGGTAGTCTAACCGAGGCAAGATCCACGCCACCGGACTGGAGAAAGACAGAACGCCTCAGCTCTCTCACCTGAGAACACCTCACCACCTGCTGGTGGTTCTCAATATTCCGAAGGCATTTCTGGAGACTTGGGCTCCCTTCCAGTGTGCCCTTCAACTGTACCTACACCATTCGACCCTCCCTGGTGTCTGAGGTGCAATCTACGTTGCCGAGTGTTGCTGCCACGCATCTCACACTCCAGACAGCTGGTCAGGGATTTATTTGGGTGCCATACCCCTGCTCTGGTAATTGTTTAGGAGCAGATCGTCGTTGGTGATTTATTTTGGCTTTTAACCTACTGTTTGCTATTTTTGTGTGTAAATATATTCGGGGTATCATACTCCATGATTTTTCTTCCCCACAACTCTATAGAAGCATAATATTAATTGGTAGTCACCTCGGCCCTGACAATGTAGTATTTATGCAGCTTTTTAATTTTTAGTGATTTAGTACGGTGCCAAATGACCTCGATGTTGCGGCACCATGATCTATTGTCACCAATGAATCAATACACAACCATCATCTGTACACTAATTTACCTCTGTTCTGCGAGGCTAGATCATAAAACGATATCCAGTTTTCCGTTCTTCTGGTCACAAGGATGGAAAAAAGGGAGTTGCATTCCAGTACTTAAGGAAACAGGAAGGAACTTTCCATCGCCACAATTGACAACCCGGGCATCTGCTGCGGTAGGGTTTTGAGAAGGTGTTACGTAACATATATCTCCAAATATTTAAATTGTGGTGGCAAGAGTAGAGGGTGTTCTCACTCACTCACTCACTCTCCCCGACCTACACTCCCTTTGACCGCGGCCACGTGGTGCAAATTCATCTGTCTTCGTTGCGATAAGTGTACCTTTGCATTACACAAAACATACACACCTTCCGTACTTAAATAGTGCTCGCATTAGCCAGACAAACAAAACACACAGCCCTTCACATCCATATTGATACATACTGTAGCTAAATTGTCTCATATAAACATCAGTTTTACATATTGTATTTATTTTGCCTGCGATTTAATTTTGTGTTTAGTTGTGTTCCCTTATCTCTGATTGTTCATTCTGTTTCCTTGTTTCTGTCTTAATAGGCCTACCTGCCTACATTCCTGCCAGCTACAAAGAATTCCCTGGGGAACTACAGTCCGGCCGCTGGATAGCGCACACCCACCGAGACAAACCAGTTGACACACCGCATATTTTATTTATTGTCGTAAAATAATTAAAAGCCTTTCAAAAATGCCGTCCACGATGAAAAAATGCGAGAGCTGTGAGGAGCGTTTTGTGAAAAAGTTCTTCCAGCAATCTACAACCTATAGGCTATGTGTGCAAGAACAGAAATTTAACACTTTGTGGGATTTCGTCACTGCTAAGCTTGGATTTGTAACCCCCCCTAACGCCTCTGCCTCCAACCCCAACACTCCTCCCCCTTCCTCTTCCTCCTCCTCCTCCTCCTCCTCCTCCTCCTCCTCCTCCTCCTCCTCCTCCTCCTCCTCCTCCTCCTCCTCCTCCTTCTCCTCCTCCTCCCTCACCGCCGCCTCCTCCTTCTCCTCCTCCTCCCTCACCGCCGCCTCCTCCTTCTCTTCCTCCCCCTCCACTTCCACCTCCACCACCCCCCCAGCCTCCTCCTCCTCCTCCTCCTCCTCCTCCTCCTCCTCCTCCTCCTCCTCCTCCTCTCTCTCATCCCCCTCTCTCTCATCCCACTCTTCCACTGCTGCCTCCTGCCTCTCCACCTCCTCCTCTACCCGCGTACCCTCCAACACCCTCCCAGCCCCCTCCTCCTCCACCTCTCCCGCCAGTATCTCCTCCGCCCCCCCTTCCTCCTCCTCCTCCTCCTCTTCCTCCTCCTCCTCCCCCTCTTCCTCCTCCTCCTCCCCCTCTTCCTCCTCCTCCTCCCCCCCTCCCGCCAGTACCTCCTCCGCCATCCTTTCCTCCTCCTCCTCCTCCGACATTCCTTCCTCCTCCTCCTCCTCCTCCTCCTCCTCCCAGGACTCTTATTCTTGGAGAGCTTCAAGGGGGCGTGCTGTTATATGCTCTAGGAAACCTCTAACTACGAAAACTTTTAACAGATACCAAGTGCTCAGCACGTCTCAGGAGGTTATTGGAGAGACGAGGCTTCCAGCCTCCTCCTCCTCTACCTCTTCCTCCAGCACCTCTTCCTCCCAACACCTCCTCCTCCTCTACCTCCTCCTCCTCCTCCTCCTCCTCCTCCTCCTCCTCCTCCTCCGCCTCCTCCTCCGCCTCCTCCTCCTCCACCCCCTCCTCCCTTCAAGACTCTTATTCTTGGAGGGCACCTAGGGGCGTTGCTAGAATCCCTAGAAAACCACTAACTCAGAAAACCTTTAACAAATTCCAGGTGATCGGTTCGACACAGGAGGAAATTGGAGAGACAAGGCTGGTGGGTGACTCCATCCTTCGTGGACAGCTGATTGAATTCAGTGGCCGTGCCCCAAATAATAGGAAGCGTTACTGTATTCCAGGAGCCAGGCTTGACGACATAATAGAAGTTTGCGGAGAGGTCACCAGTGACACAGATGATAACACTCTTTTTATCATCCACGCAGGAACGAACGATGTGTCATCCACAAGACCTGAGGAGTTGCTAGAGAAGTACAGAAAGATGATCCGACAGTTCAGGACAAAGACTAATAACATTGTTATTTCAGGCATTCTTCTCAGGATGGGTGCTGACTGGAGGTTCTATGGCAAGGCGCGCACCATCAACAGCAGACTTAATTCTCTCTGTTCACAGGAAGGTGTTGATTTTGTAAGCCTGTGGGATGACTTTTATAATAAACCACTTCTTTTCCAGTACGACGGACTGCACCTAAACAGTGTTGGGGATGCACGCTTGGGCAGACTTTTCAGTGACCAAGTTTTTCTCTATAGGTCAAAAAACGCCGAGCGAACGGGAGCAGCAACGACGTCGTAGTTGCTCCATGTAATACCACCGCTGATCCAAATACTAATACCACTGCTGATCCAAATATTAAAGTTTGTTATGTAAATGCTCGCAGCATCAGAAATAAATTCACAAATCTCGAAGCTCTCGCTGCGATGGATCAGTACCACATCATAGGAGTCAAAGAATCATGGTTAGATACGTCGAACAGAGATTACATTGCAGAATTTCAGTTACCTGGTTATACAATCTTTAGCTGTGAAAGAGAGAAGAAAATTGGCGGTGGTGTAATCCTATATATTCACAGCTCGCTCCATCCGATCTCCATTAAAACAGAACCCATCAACGGTGTGGACACAGTTTTTATCGAATTAAAGAGTAACTCAAGTAGAAAAATACTCGGATTGATCTACAGACCACCGGGTCGCACCGCTGAAATTGACCGTTTACTATTCGAATCAATCTCCGAAACAATTAGTCAATGCGAGACAATTATTATGGGTGATTTTAATTTGCCAGTAACGAAATGGGGAAATCCGTTACGATCTCATACAGGACACGACCTGTACACGAACTTATTAGAGAGCGAATTACACCAACACGTTCACGAACCGACGCGAGACTTAAATACCCTTGATCTCATTCTTTCAACAAGTAAAGATCTAGTCAGCAACGTAAATGTCGGCCCAGTTTTCAGTTCTAGTGACCATCGGATAATCACGTTCAATTTGAAAATGAAGGAAATAAAAGTAAAAGACAGTAAAGAGAAGGTACCAAATTACCAAAGGGCGAATTTCATCAGAATGCGAACTATTCTAGAAGACACTGACTGGAGTGAACTGTTGTCAGAGTCAGATATTAATAAGTCATGGGAGGCCTTTACCACAAAACTGAATGAAGTTATAAGCGTATGTGTACCGTATCGTTACAGACGTTCAGCAAGGAAGAACAAACCAAAATGGTGGAACGAAGAGATAAAAAACAGCCTCTCTCTCAAAAAACACGCGTACAATAAGTACATATCAACTAAAAGCCAAGATGACAAAGTAGAGTTTGACAGAATTCGTCGCGATACTAAGAGATTGATAAAGCGTAGCAAGTAAAACCTTGAAGAATATATAGCGGAATCATGTAAATCTAATCCTAAAAAATTTTATAGTTTTGTTAGGAGTAAAAAAGCCCTTACCTGTAATATCGATCCACTTACTAAAGGACATGGAAATCACACAAATGACGAAAACGAAATGGCTACAATCCTTAATAACTTTTTTGCATCCGTATTTACAGAAGAGGATTGTTCATCGTTTCAGCCACTTGAGATTAGAAGGACCGAATACTTCTTAAATGATATACTCATCGTAGAAAATGACGTTTTGCAAAAAATCGATAAGATGAAAACAAACAAAACCCCTGGACCAGACAAAATTTCCCCGAGAATCTTGAAAGAGGTCAAGCACCAGATCAGTAAATCGCTTGCAATCTTATTCAATAAATCCTTAAGAGATGGTAAAGTTCCATCAGATTGGAAACGTGCAAATGTAACACCAATCTTCAAAAAGGGGGACGTCACAACCCGGAAATTATAGGCCAATCAGTCTGACATCAGTTGTATGTAAATTAATGGAGACAATCATTCGTGACAATGTGGTGAAATTCCTTTCAGACAACGATATAATAAAACCCTCACAGCATGGTTTTCGTAATAAACGTTCATGTTTAACTAACTTATTAGACTTCTTCCACAATGTTTTTGACGCGTGCGATGAAAGCAGAGCAGTAGATGTCATATATTTGGATTTTCAAAAGGCCTTTGATAAAGTACCTCATCAACGATTGCTTAATAAACTAATGACTCACGGTATCTCTGGTAGCATTTACAATTGGCTTCTGGACTGGCTCTCTGAACGTAAGCAGAGAGTAGTCTTAAACGGTGTCTCCTCTCAATGGTTAAACGTAAAAAGTGGCGTACCACAGGGTTCAGTGCTTGGTCCTGTCTTATTCTTGATATATGTTAATGACATAGATACTGGGATCACTTGCAAAATATCGAAATTCGCTGATGATACGAAAATTGTCAGCAAAGTAACTACGACAATTGACAAAGAAGTCTTACAATCAGACCTAGATCGACTAACGTCTTGGGCCAATAAATGGCAAATGAAATTTAACGTTGAAAAATGCAAGGTACTACACATCGGAAGAAACAATGATCACGTTCAGTACTCAATGAATGGTAAACCACTTTCTACAGTAAACAAGGAAAAAGATCTGGGAATCACAATATCAAACGATTTAAAACCCAGTCAACATTGCTCAGAGGTAGTTAAAACTGCTAACAGATTGGTCGGCTTTATTGAGCGTACTTTCGAAAATAAATCAGAAAAAGTCATATTAAAACTGCATAATTCACTAGTACGACCCCATCCTGAGTATTGCGTACAGTTTTGGTCCCCATGTTACAGAAAGGACATTGACAAACTGGAAAGAGTCCAGCGAAGAATAACAAAAATGATTCCAAGGCTGAAAAATAAACCTTATGAAGAGAGACTTAAAGAATTAAACTTATTCAGCCTAGAAAAACGAAGGATGCGAGGGGATTTAATTGAAATGTTCAAGATAATCAAAGGATTCGATAATATCAATGCAGAAGATTACATTACTTTTGATCGATCAAATATAACAAGAAGACGTCATTCTTTTAAGATTACTTGTAAAAGATTCATATCAAACGAAGCCAAGCACTTCTTTATCAATCGGATCGTTAACGTTTGAAACTCCCTGCCCGCCAATGTCGTCGACAGTAAAACAATTACTACGTTCAAAAATAGACTTGACAAATATTTAGAAGCCAATCCGCAACTAAAATACTATCCGTTAACGTAACAAACTTTGAGTATGTTCATTCTGATGTACCTAACTTACGAAATGTCGATTCAAAAGACGTCGCTAGTGTCCTGACATCGCTTGCCAGGTAGTAGTGGTAGCAGTAGTGGTAGTGACAGTAGTGATAGTCTAGTCTTGGTTGGACTTCATTTCCTGCCAGCCATGGCTGGGGAGGGAAGCCTTCACCCTTACTATCCTGTATCCTTCACTCTAGATTAGATAGTGTAGTCTCACAAACAGCCTTGTTAGGGCCAGCAGGCCTGTTGCTTTTTGTTCTTCCTATGTGTTCCTATGTGTTTGTGTGGTGGTGCAGCCAGGCATGTCAGTAGCCTGAGTGTAATCGGTAGTATTCAAGCAGGAGAGTATGGAAGGCTTCTGATAGCTCAAGGCATAGTGAACACTGCTGCGCTGAGGCCTCAGTCATAATGATATATATATATATATATATATATATATATATATATATATATATATATATATATATATGTTTGTATACACACATATATATATATATATATATATATATATATATATATATATATATATATATATTTATATATATATATGTTTGTATACATATATATATATATATATATATATATATATATATATATATATATGTGAGGAACTGCACCTGCCTCGTCTCCCCCTAATTAGTGGTTGAACTACCACTCTCGTCTGCCGGCGCTTGTTCACCGGCTTCCCCGCCACTACCCCACCCCCTTGTCCAGGGGTAGGGGGGGTAGTCTAACCGAGGCAAGCTCCAGGCCGCCGGATCGGGAACAGACAGAATGCTTCAGCTCTCACCTGACAGCACCTCACCACCTGCTGCTGGTTCTCAACATTCCGAAGGCATTTCTGGAGACTTGGGCTCCCTTCCAGTGTGCCCTGCAACTGTACCTACACCATTCGACCCTCCCTGCTGTCTGAGGAGCAATCTACGTTGCCGAGTGTTGCTGCCACGCATCTCACCCTCCAGGCAGGCATGATTTTTCTTCCCCACGACTATATAGAAGCATAATATTAATTGGTAGTCACCTCGGCCCTGACATATTGGCGACCTCGCCAGGATAAGAACTACCAATTATTTATTATCTTTTTACAGATTGTGGGTTGTTATCTGTAAGTCGCTGCTTCGCGCCGTTGCTGCCTGAGGCCCGGGAGTAATGTTATGAGAGTGTTTTGATTGCCGTCAAACTCTTGCTTTTGCCAGATTTTTCACGTGAGGTGTTGTCCAATTTTTTGTTTTTTTGTATTGTGTTCTCTGTCTGGTCTTCTCCATGTCTTCCTTTCAAGAACTGAAGGAGCAGGGTGAAGCCCTCGGTCTGCAGGGCAAGGAAATTGGCCAGTGGATCCTTGAACAACAGAAACACGAAAGGGAATAAAGACAAGCTGAGAGAGAAGAAAGACAAAGACAAGCTGAGAAGGAAAGAGAAAGAGAAGAAAGACAAGCTGAGAAGGAAAGAGAAGAAAGACAAGCCGAAAAGGAAAGAGAAGAAAAACAAGCTGAAAGAGAAGAAAGACAAGCTGAGAAGGAAAGAGAAGAAAGACAAGCACAAGCTGAGAGGGAGAAAGAGATCAAGCTGGCAGAAATTGCAGCTAAAGGTAAGCCCTCAGTCCTACCATCACATGATCCTGTTTCCAGACCAAGTCTACCACCATACAAGGATGAAGAGGATATTGCCACCTACTTAACTAGGTTTGAGCGTGTGGCCGAGATGCTGGTTTTACCCAGAGATACCTTTGCCGTTCGTCTGGGTTGCCTCCTTACTGATAAAGCTGCCGAACTCTACACGTCTCTTCCGTCATCCACCACTGAGGATTACGAGTTACTGAAGCAAGCCTTGTTAACAGGCTTCAGTAAAACTCCAGATGGCTACCGGGTGGATTTCAGGTCAAACAAGATTAGGGTAGGACAGAACTACCATCAGTTCGTTACCCAGTTATCGAGGATGTTTAATTCTTGGGTTGAGTCTTCCTCTGTGGCCAATGTTTATGCTGATTTAAGGGAGTTTATTATCTTTGACCAATTTTTTTCCACCTTATCAGCAGAAATACGCCTATTCATCAAGGAAAGAAGGCCTACCAAGCTGAAGGAAGCAATACAACTAGCGGATGACTGGACATCCACCCACAACACCTATCCTAAGGTCTCTTCCTACAACAACGCTAAGAAAATCTCCCCTCGACTTGCTACTCCACTCCAGTCTCTACCTTCTCCTGGGAGTCAGACTCCCTCAACCGTGAATTGTTACAATTGTGGGGAAGCAGGACATATACGACTACGCTGTCCCAGGAATCCTCGAGCATTCAAGGATGGAACTACTACCACGCCCCCCTATAAGGTTGGATTTTGTTTAGAGGACCATAAAGTGCCTAACTTCTCAGTTACGGGGACTATTAATGGGTCATGGTCTTCCTCTATAATTATGGATACTGGATGCTCTGGAGTTTTAATTTCTGAGGAAGCCTTGCCAGACATTGACCCATCATTCTGCCCCAAAGTACAAGTTGCTGACTATTTGGGACGCATCGACGAATTTCCTGTCGTTAAGTGTTACTTACGGTGCCCATTTTACACTGGTTGGACAGATGCTGTAAGAGTGCGCTTTAAATTTGCTAGTGCTCTAGTTGGAAATATTCCCGGGGTACAAGATCCTGATAGTCCTGATTCTCAACTCAGTAATGACAACCATCTTCTCCATAGTGACCATGACCAAGCCACCACTGACGTTTCTTCCCTACAAGATCCTCTGTTGCCTCCTGATGACTCGCCTTCGACCGGAACTTCCCTCTTCTCTCAAGACAAGGACAACCGCCCTTCTGGATGTCAGCATCTACCACCAGTTGAGTCCTCAACTACTCAAGTGTGTGCTGTGGAGACCAGAGCCGGTCGATCTAAACGGGTCCACCCTCTTGTTCTGCCTAAGCTCCATCCTTTGACTGTAACCCCTGATGAGTTTCGTCAACTTCAGGAATCCTGTCCTTCCTTGACGTGTTTACAATCAAAGGCTACCACTCAAGAAGTTGAGAAGGCACGGGATGGTGCCACATACCAGTTCATACATGAAGACGGCCTCCTCTACCGAAAATGTCTCTCCTCGGATCACCCTCAAAAGGTAAATGGTTTATCCTTGGTTGTTCCCAGCGATTGCCGTCGCGTCATCCTACGTGTTGCTCACGAAGGTCCTTTGGCTGGACATTTCTCCCACCGGAAGACCCAGATGAAGGTCTTGCAAGACTTTTATTGGCCAGGGATGTGTGCAGACATCTGGGATTACTTCCGTTTCTGCGACAACTGTCAACGTATGTCAGCTAAGGGAAGGGTACGTCCAGTACCTCTTCAACCGTTACCTGTCGTAACTGAACCCTTCTCCAGAGTTGCCATTGACTTGGTAGGTCCCTTGTCTCCACTATCTTCTGAAGGGCACCGTTACATTGTAACTCTTATTGATTTCTTCACTGGGTTTCCAGAAGCCATGCCTCTTAAAGATATTGACACCATATTTGTATCTGAAGCTCTGCTAACCATCTTCACCAGAGTGGGAATCCCTAGGGAGATCCTTTAAAACCGTGGGACTCAATTTACTTTCCAGCTTATGGCAGAGCTACACAAACTACTGGGAGTAAAACCCATCTTCACCACGCCTTTCCACCCCAGCGGAAACGGGCGAGTTAAGCGGCTGCACGGTACCCTGAAGTCTGCCCTTCGGAAGTTGTGCTCTGATAAGCCCAAGGAGTGGCATCGATATTTAATCCCTACTTTGTTTGCCCTCAGAAAGATCCCTAACGACCGGACTGGATTCTCTCCATTTGAACTCCTCTATGGCAGGTCAGTGCGGGGTCCCCTCTCGGTGCTCCGTGACCTTTGGGAAAACCGTAGGATCCCAGAAGATGAGAGATCAACCTTCCGTTACGTCATCGAGCTGCGGGAGAAACTGACCGAATTCGCCCAGCTTGCTGCCAAACACGCGAATGTGAATATCGCCCGGTATAAGTCTTACTTTGACGTAAGATTTCAAGACCGTCAATTCCAGCCAGGCGATGAGGTATTGTTACTACTGCCTAGTGACTCCAGCAAGTTGTTGGTTGCTTGGAGTGGCTCTCACAAAGTTTTGGAAAAACGGGGTAAGGTGGACTACTTGATCGACATGCCAAGAGGACCTAAACTTTACCACGCCAATATCCTCAAGAAGTACCACCGGCGGGCCCAAGTTAACCAGCTACAAGTCCTCGACGAGATTTCACCTTTAAGCGAGCCCGAGGAAAAGAGTAAGTCATCCTATTTGAATGAGGGTATTGATGATTTACCTGAGCTTGCTTTAACACCTGATGGTCCAACTAATGCTGACGAACCTGTCATTAATCCTGCTCTCACTTGGAACCAGTCTGCTCAGTTTGAAGACTTGTTTCTCACATACCAGTCTACTTTTTCCGATCAACCTGGCTGCACCAAGACTGTCGAGCACGACATCACCCTCACTACAACGGAGAGAATACAAGCGAAGATCTACCCGGTGCCAATCCATCTCCAGCATTACTACCAGGAAGAGGTTGAGCAACTGTTGAGTCAAGGAATCATGCAACCTTCAACCTCTCCACACTGCTCTGCGGTTATCATGGTCAGGAAGTCCGACGGTACGTATCGGATGGCCATTGATTACAGGTTACTCAACTCCGTTACTGTTTTCCATGCTGAACCATCCTGCAGTATTGAGACAGAGCTGCATGAGTTCGTTGGTGTTGAGTTCTTCTCAGAGCTAGATTTGAGTAAGGCATATTACCATGTTCCACTTTCTGCCAAAGCTCGACGCTTGACAGCGTTTCAAACTCACAAAGCCCTGATGGAATTTACTCGGATGCCTTTTGGTCTTGTTACGGCCTGTGCCACTTATATTCGTTTAATGAGGATTGTTCTTGCTGGCCAATGTCTCATTTTATTTTGATAATATTTTTGTGTATTCATCTGATTGGCCCACTCACATCTCTGCCCTCAAGTCTGTTTTAGATAGACTACAACAGAACGGTCTGACTGTTAAACTTAAAAAGTGCCGGTTTGGAGCAGAGTCCATCAAATATCTGGGATTCGTTTTGTCACGCGACCATCTTCAACCACAAGTTGGCAAGTTGACTGCCATCACCTCCATGACTCCTCCTACCACCAAGAAGTTACTAAGTTTCCTAAGTTTCCTAGGTTTAATATCATATTACAAAGCTATCATTCCTCAGGCCTCTAAGCTTACCGGCCCCCTCTCTGACTTGTTGAAGAAGCCGGTACGGGATCCCCTCCAGTGGACTGAAGATCTGCATGAACGGTTCAAGCTGCTGAAGCAAGCCTTGACTTCGGGACCTATTCTTCGTCTTCCGGATCCCACCCAGACCTTCGTCCTACGTACCGATGCTTCAAACTATGGATTAGGTGCTGTACTCCTACAGTACCATGATGATCGTCCACATCCCATCTCTTACGCCAGCCGGAAGCTACTTGATC
Source organism: Metacarcinus magister (assembly GCA_029783475.1). Lineage (NCBI taxonomy): Eukaryota > Metazoa > Arthropoda > Malacostraca > Decapoda > Cancridae > Metacarcinus > Metacarcinus magister. The sequence goes on from JAPQNM010000048.1 coordinate 20,052,433, forward strand.
GGGAACGACGATACTCTACCATCGAGAGGGAATGCCTGGCCATCGTGTTCGGCATTCATAGGTTTGACTTCTATCTTCGAGGTAAGGAATCCTTGAAGTAGACCACAAGCCTCTAATTTACCTTGAAAAATTTAAAGGTATAAATGATAGAATACTACGATGGGCTTTAGGTCTTCAACCCTATAAATTTAGGGTTGTTCATATTGCCGGGACAGACAACATTGGAGTCGTCCTTCTCAGCCGGCAATAGCTCTTCTTTATTTGTTTTCTTGCACTCCAGTCTTTTACAAGTTTTGTTTTCTACACTCAAGTATATTATAAGTTTGTTTATGTCTCCTGGTCAGCTGCAGTTCTTCGACATCAGCTGTGCAGCAGATGTTTTAGTGGGGGCATGTGTGAGGAACTGCACCTGCCTCGTCTCCCCCTAATTAGTGGTTGAACTACCACTCTCGTCTGCCGGCGCTTTTTCACTGGCTTCCCCGCCACTACCCCACCCCCTTGTCCAGGGGTAGGGGGGTAGTCTAACCGAGGCAAGCTCCATGCCGCTGGATCGGGAACAGACAGAACGCTTCAGCTCTCACCTGACAACACCTTACCACCTGCTGCTGGTTCTCAACATTCCGAAGGCATTTCTGGAGACTTGGGCTCCCTTCCAGTGTGCCCTTCAACTGTACCTACACCATTCGACCCTCCCTGCTGTCTGAGGAGAAATCTACGTTGCCGAGTGTTGCTGCCACGCATCTCGCCCTCTAGACAGCTGTACAGGGAGTTATTTGGGTGTCATACCCCTGCTCTGGTAATTGTTTACCAGCAGTTCGTCATTGGTGATTTATTTTGGCTTTTAGCCTACTGTTTGCTATTTGTGTGTGTGTAAATATATTCGGGGTATCATACTCCATGATTTTTCTTCCCCACGACTCTATAGAAGCATAATATTAATTGGTAGTCATCTCGGCCCTGACAATATATATATATATATATATATATATATATATATATATATATATATATTTATATTTGTATTTATATATAATGCATACACACACACACACACACACACACACATATATATATATATATATATATATATATATATATAAATATATATATATATATATATATATATATATATATATATATATTTATATATAATGCATACACACACACACACACATATATATATATATATATATATATATATATATATATATATATATATGCAATGTTACATCTTTATCTATCTTCTACGGCTATTTTCATGCTGACTGCTCTTCTGAACTTGGTAACTGCATGCCTCCCCTCTTCCCACGGATTCGCTGCACAAAACTTTCTACTTCTTCTCATCCCTATTTTGTTCATCTTCCTAATGCAAAAGTTAACCAGTATCTTCACTCTTTCATCCCTTACACTGGTAAACTCTGGAACTCTCTACCTTTGTCTGTTTTACCACCTGCCTATGACTTAAACCCTTTCAAAAGAGGAGTGTCATGACACCTCTCACACTAAATTGGACTTCCCCAAGTCTATATTTCTCC